>JARWLC010000001.1:173456605-173639105 GCA_033318265.1 Phyllotis vaccarum | reverse complement strand
CACATCAGTTCAGCTCTCAGAGCCTGTTTCTATAGCTTAGAGAACAACGCAGAACTGGGGGGGGGGCAGTTTTCTTTCAGAGTGAACATTGAGGGGTGGGGTGGAACTGGAGACATAGTTGGTGGTTAGGAGCACTGGCTACTTCTCTAGAGAATGTGTGTTTGATTTCCAGCACCCACATTACAGTCCAGGATAGTTTGTAACTTGAGTTCTAGGGAATCTGATACCCTCTTCTGACCATTGGGCATGCAAGTGGTGTGCAGACATACACGCAGGCAAAATATCCAGACACATAAAATAAGTCAAAATGTAATAAACAAAGTCAACACTGGGTGCCAACAAGTAAATCAGGCTCATACCATCTTGGATATCAATTTGTTTTACTTTTATTTGGACCAAGGCCCAGACTATAAAAGCAGATTCTAGCTTGGGAAAGATCCATAAACTACCAAATATTTGTTTAGTAGAAAACAGAGCACCAACAGCTTTAGCTTTTTTACTTTCTTGTATGTCTTCAAGTAGTTTTGTATTAGATTGAACTGTATAAAGTTGTACTGTTTATGGGCCACATAATTGTTAAATATAATGATACCAAGGTTGGTATACACACACACACACACACACACACACACACACACACACACGCTCACAAAAAGATGTTAAAGCTAGTTCAAGATGCCATTCTTAGGAAGAGTACAGTAGCTCTCTATAATATAGCTTGTAGACAGAGATGGTGATTCCTTCTGAAGTTTTTATTGAGCAGGATTGTTTGGCCAATCCTGGGTTTCCTGTTATTCCATATGAAGTTGAGCATTGATCTTTCAAGGTTTGTAAAATATTATGCTGGGATTTTGATGACTGCATTGAATCTGTAGATTGCCTTTGGTAAAACTGCCGTTTTTGCTATGTTGATCCTACCTATCGAGAAGCATGGGAGATCTTTCCATTTTCTCTTTAGTTTCTTTCTTCAGTGACTTAAAAGTTTTTGTCAAACGGGTTTGCTGCTACTTTGGTTAGAGTTACCCCAAGATAACTAATGCTATTTGCAGCTATTATAAAGGTGATGTTTCCCTTATTTCCTTTTCAGCCCTGTTATCCTTAGTGTATAGGAGGCTATTGATTTTTTTAGTTAATCTTGAACCCTGCTACCTTGCTGAAGGTGTTTATCAGCTGTAGGAGTTTCCTGGTAGAATATTTTGGGGGGGGGGGCCACTTATGTATGCGATCATATCATCTGCAAATAGAGATAGTTTGACTTCTTCCTTTCCAATTTGTATCCTCTTAATTTCCTTTTGTTCTCTTGTTGCTTTAGCTAAAACTTTGAGAACTATATTGAATAGATAAGAAGAGAACAGCCTTGTCTTGTTCCTTATTTTAGTGGGATTGTTTTGAGTGTTTCTCCATTTAGTTTGATGTTGGCTGTCGGCTTGCTGTATATTGCCTTTAATATATTTAGGTATTTCCCTGTATTCCTGATCTCTCCAAGACTTTTATCATGAAGGAGTGTTGGATTTTTTCAAAGGCATTCTCAGCATCTAATGAGATGACCATGTGGTTTTTTTCTTTCAGTTTGTTTATATAATGGATGACAGTCACAGTTTTTTGTATGTTGAACCATTCCTGCCTCTCTGGGCTGAAGCCTACTTGTGGTAGGTGATTTTTTTAATTTTTTGATATGTTGTTGGATTCGGTTTGCCAGAATTTTATTGAGCATTTTTGCATCAATGTTCATGAGGGAGATTGGTCTGTAATTCTCTTTCTTCGTTGCATCTTTGAGTGGCTTAGGAATCAGGGTGATTGTGGCCTCATAAAAAGAGTTCAGCAATATTCCTTCAGTTTCTACTGTATAGAACAGTTTGAGGAGTATTGGTATTAGTTCTTCTTTGACTGTCTGGTAGAATTCTGCACTGAATCCGTCTGGTCCCAGGCTTTTTTTTTTTTTTTTTTTTTTTTTTTTTTTTTTTTTTTTTTTTTTTCTACTTGGGAGATTTTAATAACAGCTCCAATTTCCTTTGGGGTTATAGGTCTGTTTAGGTCTTTAATCTGATCTTGATTTAATTTTGGTAAGTGGTACCCGTCCTGAAAGTTGTCCATTTCTTTTAGGTTTTCCATTTTAGTGGAGTATAGATTTTCTAAGTATAACCTGATAATTCTCTGGTTTCCTGGGTGTCTGTTATTATGTTCCCCTTTTTATTTCTGATTCTGTTAATTTGGATATTTTCTCTCTGCCTTTTGGTTAGTTTGGGAAAGGGTTTAATCTATCTTGTTGACTTTCTCAAAGAACCAACTCTCTGATTCACTGATTCTTTGTATTGTTCTCTTTGTTTCTATTGTATTGATTTCAGCTCTAAGTTTTATTATTTCCTGCCATCTACTCCTTCTGGGTGGGTTTGCTTCTAATTGTTCTAAAGCCTTCAGCTGTGCTGTTTGGTCTCTTGTGTGAGATTTCTCTAGGTTTTTCATGTAGGCATCTAGTGCTATGAGTTTTCCTCTTAGCACTGCTTTCATTGTGTCCCATAAGTTTGGGTGTGTTGTGGATTCATTTTCATTAAGTGAATCCATAAATAAAGGATGTCGTGCTCGCCTGTAAACCCAGCACTCTGGAGACTGAAGCAGGAAGATTGATTACAAGTTAGAGGCCAGCCTGGGATACCCTGTCTCAAAGAGGACAGGAACAAGAAAAGAAAGGATAGTAAAGGTGGGAGGGAGGGAGGGACGGAGGGAGGGAGGGAGGGATGAAGAAGATTGGGGAAGAAAGGGGTTCAGGAATAGGGAGGAGGCCAGGTGGGAAAGACAGGGGTGAAGAAGAGGAGGAAAAGAACGCTTTGCCACACACCGACTTGGCCTTTCACATGTGTCACGTGCTTGTTTTGTTTGTTTATAATTTATTTTTATTTTATGTGCACTGGCGTTTTGCCTGAATGTACATCTGTCTGTGTGAAGACGTCAGATCTTGGAGTTATTGTGAACTGCCATGTGGGTGTAGGGAACTGAACCTGAGCCTCAGTGTTCTTAACCATTGAGCCATCTCTCCAGCCCCTTCCCCATTTCTTTGTGTTTTGAGACTAGCCTCTAACATAAGATCTTCCAGTCTCAGTCTCTCAAGTGCTGGGCCTACAGGTATGTGGCACTATCCTCGCCTTCCATGACTGTTTAATAGTTTCTGCTACCCTGAAATAGCTTTTAAAGCTGTTGATCTGGGGATGTGGAGATGGCTCAGCATGTGCCACTCTTGTAGAGGACCTGGGTTTAGCAGCCACATGGTGGTTTATAACCATTCATAATCCAGTGGATCCAATGCCTTCTTCTGACCTTCATTGACACTGCACACACATGGTATGAAGACATTCGTGCAGGTAAAATACTCATACGTATAAAAATAAATGTCTTTTTTTTTAGTTATTGATTTTCTCATTAATGAATTAAAACAATCTGCAACATACTGTTTTATGCTGTTATAAAAATACTCATGGTTGGGTAATTTATAATGAACGAATTTATTTTCTTATAGTTCTGGAGTGCAGGAAGTCCAGAATCAAGGGCTGCATTGGGCAGAGAGCTTGTTGTGCCATCCAGCCATTCCACAGAAGAAAGACAGGACATGCTTATGTGTGTGAGAGAGGAAGGTGCACCGATCTGTTCAATGAGCCTACCCTCTGATAACCAAGCCACTTCCACAGAGCCCCAGTGACCTCGGGACGTCTACGGTTCTACCTCAGTACCATTGCAATGAGGATTACATCTTTAACATATGAACCTTGGGGGTCCACATTCCAATCACAGCACCATTTTTTTTTTTTTTCACTTAAGTCTGGGGTTATTTGTTCTGGGGCTTATCAGTTGTGCAGCCTTGGTCTTGGGTATAATTTTGGGGGTTGTATAAACTCTAGGGACTTCAGTTTCCTCATAGAGTAAGTAGGTGAGTTCTGATGCTCTTTCTAACTCAAATCTGGTGTCCCTAGCTGCCCCACTGGGCCTTCCCTGAGTTTGGTGCGGTCACACTCACTTCCTTTTTTTTGACTTCCTACTGAGCAGCTGTCTTTAGTGGGCTTTCTCCTAAGCACCAGGGGAAAAGAAATGACTGACTCACTCTTTCTGGAAGGCGATCTGAATTCATAGGTCATCATTTTAAGTATGAAACCTATCAGATTTGATGTTTCCAACTCAAGGAATTGTCCCAAAGAAAGACACATGAAAGAATTTTCTCAGCAGCATCATTTATAATGTCGAATGATGGCAAAGGGACTAGAGGTCTAGCCACTGTGGAGCTGGGTAAACAGTGTGGTACAGCAACATAATGGAATACTGTGCAGCCAGTGAATCTGGCATGTGTTACTAAGATAGAGACACTGTAAAACAGTATGTGTCCTCTGATCCCACTTATATAATATATATGTATTGAATGATGTAATAGAATTAGAAATTAACAAAGCAAAAATCTGGACACTCACTATTCTCTGGGCTCATTTCCGTTGATGCAATTGTAGACACAACACAATACAGGTGACAACCCTTTTCCTTATTACACTTTAGCAAACATTTCTAAATTGATTCACTTTTTTTTTTTCCTCAAAGAAGAAACAGTTACCTTCATTAGCAAAGAGTAATTCAATGGGGGGAGGACACACAAGCCTGAAGGCAAAGGGATTAACTGGTTATCTTGTTTTCAAAGCCCTGGTCTCTGCTGTTTAGTACTTTGGTGACAGGGGCTTAATGCTGCCTCATGTAAAAGGAAACACCAGGTCCCTGTATTGGTGCAGGCCTTGATAAACAATCTAGGGTGTTCTGTCAATGGTCATGGCTGAGCTAGTGAGTCATCTTCCTCCCTACCCTGGAGCCAGGGAGTTAGTTGCTAGTCACTGTGGTCCTCACCTATCTCTCCTAGACTTCTCATATGACCCAGAATCATTCCGACTTTCTGTGCATTGCAGGCTGCCCTAAAATTTAGGATGCCTATATCCCAGCTTCCTGAGAGCTGAGATCACAGGTCTGTACCACCACATCTAGCTCTAGGCTCTGTCTTTCTTCCCTTCCTTCCTCCCTCCCTTCCTTCTTAGATGAATCTTAGTTCCATACCAGAATACCAGGGTTGACTGTAACATGGAGTCACATTCTTATTCCAGGCATTAGTTATATGGTACATATCTTTTCTTCTCTAGTTAAAAAATATGCGCAAACTATTATTTTCCTCATGCTTTGTTGGTTCTACCCAACCCATGCCAAATCCCTATAATTTCAAACTCACTAAGCATCATTGTCTTCAAGTAAAGTATCATTTTCCCAGATGCTTTTTAACCCAGCCGGAGTAACAAGGGATGTAATCCAGGGTAACTTCAATAAAGAGGTCACTGCTCCAATGATACTAGGTGTGCCCATGATGCCAACCTGTTTAATATGATTACATAAAACTGCAGGACTCTACAGAACTTTGTAGACACACTGTGAACCCATGAGCAGTATGCATCCAGGGAAAGAACAAAGTGTTTTAGGTCCACTAGACCTGTCGGCAGTAGGCTCTCCCAAGAGCAGTCTGCCAGAATAGCACTGTGAAATGTGAACTTAGAGCACCATCCTTGGGGCTTAATAATAATCATAATAAAAAGAATAGTCCAAATGTTCAAAGGGGAAGAGCTAAAGTGCAGGCATAGATTTACAACTTGCAACATCAGGATGAGAATTTTGCAACATGGAGATGTTTTCCGTAAGCCCAGGATGATCATATATGTCTTCTGAGCACATATTCTCAGTTAAGAGAAGGGGTGGGGTGGAAAGACGCTGAAAAGGGAATTTACACTGTAGGCAATGTGCAGCATGGTTATTCTCATTTTCCGGCAGACGATCCGCAATACCAGGGGATGAATCACTGAGATGTGAAAGTTAGTGCAACACAAAGGCCTTGTCTGTCATGGGGAAGCTGCCGAGTCCCTGAAGGCTGTTTCAGGCAGGACCGTCATACCAGGTACTACCGGTGCCTGCACAGGTGCAAGTCTCTGTCCCCTTACTGTGCTAATTTTCTATAAAAGCACCTGAAGTTTCAGTACAGAAATGCTGGAGAGTCAATAGCCCAGGATAGCTCTCAGGTGGGGCAGTCAGGTGTTGGTGTAGCTTCCTCAACAGCTCACAGCCTGCTGGAGTTTCTGAGATTGGTTGAGCCTGGTCTTGGCTGCCTCTCCTTGTTGTCTCCTTTCCTGTTCCCCTACTTGAGTTCCTGTGCCTATTCCCTAGACAAGATGGCTGTCAGGATCTCCCAGGTACTACATTCTCAGGGGCTCATATCTGTTTTCATAATATGGTTTAGAATTTTCACATCACCTACAAATCCTCCTCTGCACCTCAAGTAATCCCTGGATCACTTACAATTTCCCATACAATGTAAGCACTGGGTAAGATGTTCTTTTATTGTGTCTTTTCAGAAATAATGGCAAGAAAGTTGACGTGTTCTCAGCACAGATGTAATTATTCCCCGATATTTTTCAATGATGTTCGGCTGAATTCACGGATGTGAAATGCAAAGATATAAGGGCTCCTCATGTACCAGCTTTTCTTTAACCATCTTCACATTGCCACTTAGTGTAGCTTGGCTCTTAAGCCTATTGGTTATTATGGATAGCACACGTGGGAGATGATATATCTCTTGGACATACTGAGTAATTTCTTTTGGATGTATAGCCAAGGGTGGGAAAGCTATTTAAATAAAATCATATAACAGTGATAGGAGAAAAAACATAAACAAATGAAAGCTAATGCAAGCTTGTGGATTGTAAAATTTATATTGTTAAGATATCCATACCACCCAAGATAATAAACCAATTCATGACAATCTGTATTAAAATTCCAATGGCATTCTTTATAATAGAAAAATAATCCTAAAATTCATCTGAAAACACAGAATGCACTGAATAACTAAAGCAGTCTTAAGCAAGGAGAACAAAGCTGGAGTCATGAGGAAAACCAACTCCAGAATATTTTACAAAGCTACAGAAATTAGAACAGTATGACACTGTCATAAAAACAGTCACATAGGCTAAAGAAACAGAATAGAGGGGACAGGAATAAACCCTCACACTTACAGAAAACTGATTTTCGACTAGTATGCTGACAGACCTGCAGAGTGGCAAAGGGTGGTTTCTTTAGTGAGTAGTGATGAGAAAATGGGATATCTCCATGCTCAAGAATGAAACTAGATCCCTAGCACTAGCCATAGCACATGACCACATGTAAAAATGACCTCAAATGGATTAAAGACGTAAATGTAAGAACAAAAATCATGAAGCTACTAGATGATAGCATAGGAGACCTCTCCACATATTTTTGGACAAGATCTCAAAAAACCAGACAACACAGGTAAAAACTTCAAATACAAAATACGATTACATCCAACTCAAAGTCTCTGCTCAGCAAAGGAAACGAGGAGAGAAAGCATTTGAATTTTGAATATGGCAAAGGTTTAACAGACTATATCAGAAACACAAATAACTCAACAGCTATTATTTAAAAAAAAAAAAAAAAACAAACCAAGGGACCCAAATAGATATGCCTCTAAATTATAATATATAAATGTCAATGGGCATATAAAAACAATGTTTGCCATCATTAATCATGAGGGAAGTAAGAATCAAGATGAGTTTACCTTATCCAATCGGAATGTCCACTAGAAAGAAAACAATCCATTCCCCCCAAAACTGTAGCTGTCCTGAACCTGCAGAATACATCAGCTCTTACTGGCCTCTGTAGAAATATGGGTTAGTAGAGCCATCATGGAAAACAATATGGAAGATTCTAGAATCTCAGGCTAGATTCCTGAATCAATGGCATGCTTTGTAAGTAGTTCACTTCTTTCAGCCAGCAAACACTGGAATTTTCATTTCAAAACAGGACCTTGGATTCAACTTCAGTCCCGTTGAATTCAACGCAGACCCACCGCAACACACTTATTTATGCACCTTGTAAGTGAGTGGATTTCCTTCATCAGAGTTTTACTATTCCCATTCAGGGCAAGAGGACTGCAGAGCATTTTATAAAAATGGGATGTAGACTGCAGAGTGAGCAGTGGAAGTGTTCGTGGCGATCAAAAGATGGAAGTGCTGAAATTATCTACATGGAGATAGATGAGTAAGTACAGTGTGATGATGGAGTATCATTACACATCCTGAATATGAAAGGACACTCTGACGCAGGCTACAACATTGCACAGGTCCTGAGGATATTACGCTAAGTGAAACAAGCCAGTCTGCAAAGAATAAGTATCACAGCCCACTTACAGAAGGAACCTAAAGTGGCCATAGTCACAGAAACAGAGGGAATGGTGGTGGCCAAGATGAGGGGAAATGGAGAACAGTTTGATGAGAACAGTTTCAGTTTTGAAGGACGAGAAGAGTTTGGGAAGTAAAGAGTGACAATGGTTGCACAATAATGTAAATGTACTTAATGCCACAGAAATGGACAGGTTTTTAAAAAAGATTTATTTATTTATTTACTATGTATACAGTGTTCTGTCTACATGTGTGCCTGCAGGCCAGAAGAGGGCACCGGATCTCATTACAGACTACTGTGAGCCACCATATGGATGCTGAGGAACTGAATCCAAGACTCCTGGAAGGGCAGCCAGTGCTCTTAATCTCTGAGCCATCTCTGCAGCCTCAGAAATTAGCACTTACAAGGGCTAAAGTTATATATTTTCAAGTTACACATGCTTATCTATAATTAAAAATAATAACAACAAAAAGATATCATAGCCGAAGACCATTTTTGCTGTGGGTTTGCTGTAACTATTGAATAGATGTTTGTGCTGTAGAAACTTCCACTTGCAGAAATAATCATAACACAGGTCCTGACACCAAGTTCTAGAGGATCCCAAGTGTGAAGTAAACCCTCCCCCACTGCACTTGCATTGGTTCTTTGCACACCAAATGAGGTCATCTCTGTGTGGGACACACTCAAATTCTGGGGATAAAATGTTTTCCCACACCTTGGCGTCCTCTATTTCCTGGAGCATCAACTAGCCAGGACAGTGAGGCAAGACCCACTGCTTACAGTCATCAGTGTGGTGAGCAATTACCTCTCAGCTGACAATGCCAGGATCTTTCTAGTAACACTGGCCTTCTGGACTTGCTGCGATATCCCAGGATGGCCCATCTGATGTAACAGGGATGACCAACCTGGACAAGCCCAAGACCCATACCTCTTTCCTGTGTTTATGAAAAAGAGTGGGAAGCCCCTGTTTTATTCTGACTTGTGGCATTTTGCTTCAACTGAGAACATTTTCTGTGGCCAGATGATTTTTGTCTGAATCAAGTTGACACATATTTGAAAAAGAATCTTGGAGTTGAGGCTGACTTTTGGAATCTGATTTTAATGCTCAGCTTAATCTAGCTATCAAAACACTCAGAGTGGATAGTCATAAATAGGTGCAAGCTACCATAAGAATCCAGTGCCTGTTCATAACATCTCTATGCACAACAGCCTGGAAACAAGCCCAGGGTTCACGGGTGGAAAAATACATGAATAAAATGTGGTATATGCATACACTGGGATAATACTAACCTTAAAAGTAAACTCTGACATGCTACCAGATAGCTATAGCCTTCCTCCATTGTGTGGTCTGAAGACAAAGGTTGGCTGGCTATATAGCCACCCATTAGGCTCATTCATGTTTTTGTTTGTTTAATTTTTAGTTGCATTGGTTATTTTATATTATCACCATGATCAAAATGCCTGGAGAAATACCTTGTGGAAGAAAGAACCAATTTTGGCTTACAATCCAGACAGGTCAGTCTGCTATATTCGGAAAGGCATGGCAGAGAAAGCAGTTTACATCACAACAAACCAGGAAGCAGGAAGCAGGAAGCAGGCAGAGTGCTGAGGGGATGGGTACTGGCCTTTATTCCCTTATTCCTTGTCCCCTTTTATTCCACCTGTGCTTCTAGCCCATGAGATGGTGAAGATGGTGACGTGGGGCTTTCTCTCTCAGTTAATCCTCTGGAAATTCCCTCAGAGATGGGTGTGTTCTACTGGCCTAAAGAGTCTAAACCCAGCCATGTTGCCACTGAAGATGACCCATTATATAGGTGATTTTGGAGATGGAATCTTGACCCTTGCACATGCTAGGAAGCTTGCTCACATTGAACCATGCCACCAGCTCTTGGATGCACTCATGGTAATCAACTATTCTAACAGTTGTGGCATTTATTTATCTTCACACATAAACACCATTTAAAATCAGTTCCAAGTATATGGACTTAGTGAAAATGCATTAGAACGGACATCCCCGGGAGTTCTTTCTATAACACACGGCGTTTAAGTAGGAAATTAAACATTTAGTCAGCAAAACAAATGCAACAGAATTCATCTGGAGACAAAAGACTCATGACACATAAATGCTGTGGGAGACCCTGCGTGGGTCTAGGAAGATGGGAAAAGAAGGTACTTAAGGTCAGCTGGAGCCAGCAACAAACTGAGAAGATGAGCTAGAAGAGAATCTTTAACTTTTCCGTTTTTATCATGAACAGGGCTGAAATCACAGAGCTTATAGCCAGAGGTGGTGGCGAACACCTGCACTCCCAGAAATCTAGAAGCAGAGACAGGAGGATTTTGAGTTCAAAGCCAGCTTAGGTTCACAGTAACACCTGGCCTCAAAATAATAAATGTTAAATAATAAATGTCATTGTTCTTAGAATTTAGAGCTACATGGTTGGGGTTCCTTCAGTATATTCTCAAGTGGCTCAGAAAATATGCTACTGTGTGTATGTAATTCCTTATAGAAAGAAGAAATCTTACACACTCACACTGACACCCTACACACTCTTCTGCACTTATGAAGAAAGACAGTGGTAGAGCAAGTGTGGACAAGTATAAGCAATTAGGGAGCTGGGACTAGGGTAATGAGCAGGTTTACAGGAATTGCCATGCTATGATGGCAACTTCTATGAAATTTAAAACTCTATCAGTAAAAGCCACTCCCCTCTCAGGAAATGAAACCTCCTTCCAACATTGCACCCAGGAGGGGCAGCAGGCTGCTGGGAACCATTTCTTTGATTTTTTTAGTGTGTCTCCAAAATTCACTCTTCTCATTCCTGTTGGGAGCTCTTTCTTCTGGAAAGTTCTGTCAGTTCTGTTCTTTGCCCTCAAAATCTGTAATAATGTACACTTGGAACAGCGGAAGGGAGGCCAGCTGCTCTGGGAGCCACACCTATTCCTGCTCAGACTGGCAGTTCTGGGGCATGGAAACCAGTGCCAGTGGCCACCAGACTGGACTTCTTGTTCCAGCGAGAAATTAATGTTCAGCTTCCTGATGAGTCTGGGACCCACGGCTATGGTTTGAAGTCTTCTCTGGCTCTTGCTCCTGTGGGACCCCTGGTGCAAGGCTATAAGTGCCCTATGCTTCCATTTGCTTATCTGTAAAAGGGATAACAGACAATGGTAGGTTGGTGGGAAAATGAAGGGAGCCAGTGTAGGAATATATCCAGCACTTTGTGGGCATAGGCCCCAGCCAAAGCCAGTCCATGCCAATGGTGGGAACAGCCACTGAATGGGTGAGAACATTAGCACACAGGAGTGTATGTGAGTACACACTCCCCACACTCTCATACATATACACTGACACAAACACATGCACACACACATACCATGATGTGGATGTCTATATGCTGTGAATAAAGGACTGTTTTGGCCCATGACAGGTACTGTAGCAGTAGGCAGGAAATCAGAGCATTAATAGGGGAAGGAGGGCAGAGTCAGACAGAGAGCTGAGCCAGCTGCCCAAGATTCAGCATGTACGGTAACACAGGTGAGCCATGGGCCACATGGCAGACAGATTAATGAGAATGGATTGAATTAAGATGCAGGAGCTAGCTAGCAATGTGGCTAAGCCATAGGCCAAACAGCATGAAATTCATATAAGCATCTGAGTCATTTTGGGAGAGAAAAGCAACTGCACCGTAAGGCTAGGCAGGCTAGAAACCTCTTGTTACAACACCACACATATACATTTGTGTACATATACACTGACATATTTATACACACACATATAGACACACACAGTGACACACATATATAATGTACACACATGCATATATACATGCATACACATATGTACCACATAGATAAGCACACATAAATATGCAATTGTTTTGTTTGTGACAGTTGGTCTCAAATTCACTGTGTAGCTAAAGAGGATGACCTTGAGCTCCTGATATTCCTTCTTCCACTTCCCAAATGCTGAGATTACAGGTGCGCATTACCACAGACATCATAAACATCTGTCTTTACTGAACTCACCCAGAAGATTTGGCTACCAATGGTTCCAGAAAGGAGTGACTTTCCATTTCACTATATTGTTAACTTTGCTGTCACTTGAGAAAAAGACAAGTTTTATGAGTGGGTGAAGTGTTTGCTGAGTGGGCATGAACTCCCTGAGTTTAGATCCCCAATACCCGTCTACAAAGCCCAGTGTCAAGGCATGCACCTGGAGTCCCAGTGACAGGGACTGAGAGAAAAGAAGGGAGAGAGCTCACTGGCCAGCTGGTTTAGATAGTAGGTTCAATTAGACACCATTTCAAGCCATGGATAGAGCCACAGTGGTAGCACACCTTTAATCCCAACAGGGCCGAAACAAGAGTATCTCTGGGAACCTGAGGCCAGCTTGGTCAACATAGTGAGTTCTAGGAAGTCAACACTACAGTTTTCTTTTGTTTTTTTTTTTGTTTTTTTTTTTTTTTTTTTTTTTTAAAATTTGAGCCGGGTATGCTAACGCACATCTTTAATTCCAGCACTCAGGAGGTAAGAGGCAGGTGGATCTCTGTGAGTTCCAGGCCAGTGTGGTCTACAACATGAGTTCCAGGACAGCCAGGGCTGTTACTCAGAGAAACCCTGTCGCTAAAAGAAAAACCAATAAAGGAAAACAGCACCTGATGCCCACTTCTGGCCTACACACCACACACACACACACACAGTGAAAAAATTAAAGTTTAGTTTGTATAAATTGAACATGAGTTTTTCTGAGTCTGGGTTTGTAAGCTGAGAAGCATGGCAGGGCACATCCAAGCTAGATTACTAAGCCAGAAGCCAAGCTGCTCTGGTGACAGGTGCACTGGTTTTATCTCCTCCAGTGGAGTGCCACCGATCCCCAGAAGTTGGCTTCTTGCATCCTGTATGAGAGTTCCACCCCTTGTCCCCTAAACCAGCTCTATTCAAATAGAATAGATTTCTTAATGGAAAGGAGTCCTCTGCCCCTGCTCTTGGTAATTAGCGCCTCTTCAGTCTGATCAAAGATCCAGACTAGAAGACCGAGTTAGTGAGTAAATAAGTGGAAATGTCCTTGGGCTGCCTGACATTTTCTCAGCTCTCCTGGTGCTTCCTGCTGGCGATGAGGCGTTCTTTCCAACATCCATCTATTTACCCAAGGATTAGTATTAGTCACTTCTCTTTATAAGGATTGTACATATAGAGAAGAACACAGTGTTTCTTGGATGGCTCTCACCAAACCTCGAGGCCACAGTACTGCAGATGTCATGGGTGGAGACAGGATTACACTGTCCTGACTTTAGAGACATCTCAGGAAGTCAATGCCACAGGCACAGGAAGGCTAAAAAGTACACCCTGAGTTGAATATAATGACACTTGACTCTCATATCAATGAAGCTGCTAGAATTTAGAGGCTATCCTGTTTATAAATAGTAAACCATTTCCAGACATGGTTGTGTGCATCTGGGAATCAGTGTTGTGTTCTGGTGAAAGCCTTCCCTCAGTGCCTGCCATCCATACCATTTACCCAAAGACTCTGCAATGATTGAGTGGAAGCCCAACCTCTCTGTTTCCCCGGATGCTACCCCCTTGAAGCCTCACCAAACAGTGCTCTCCCCTAGAGCTGCCTTTGGGTTCCAGGCCCCTAACCCTGAGGAAGCCCACCAAGGGTCAGCCCCTCCGTGAGGCTGCTTAAGACCACGCCTACTTAAGGTCCAGTAGCCATATCTGACATGGAACTCTCCCTCTGCCTTTCTAAGGGTCACCCAGAGTTGTCTTGCTGTATACCGATTAAACCTAGGCCTTTTCTAATTTGGTCTGATTTGGATTATTGTGTTGGGAGAGAGACTTACTGAGATGTAAAAATCTATTAAGTTGTACTCGGGAGGCTGAGGCAGGAGGCTCCCTGGGAATTTGAGGCTGGCTGGGTTTCACAATGAGATTAGGGAAGAGAGGGAGGTAAAAATGGGGAGAAGGAGACAGAGGAGTGAAGAAGGCAGGGAGGGAAAAGGGCAGGAAGAAAAGACACATTAACTAGTTAACTAGCCTCAACTGACAACAGCTGCTCCTTAGTGTGAGGCCACGCATTCAGCATCTCACTCAATTCACATGTCTCCTTGAGCACCATGGAGTGGAGACTGTTGTTAATCCCACTTTATAGATGAAGAAACTGAGGCTCTGAGTGTATGAGGTGTGGTGCTGCAGGAACGATGGACCGACCAGGCCGGGGCACTAAAGTAGCATTGGGCTCTGACTTCTGAAAAGCTGCTGTGGGACTGCAGAAGGGAAGTCTCCACAGGTCTCAGAGCCAGAGGCTGTTCAAGCCCACAACATCCTCTTCCTCTCCAGTTCAGCCTCCCAGCATCTGTGCTTCCTCCCTGGCTAGTGGGTATTTCCTTCCTTCTGGTGATAAGAGACAGGGTCCAGAGATCTGCCCAGGGCTGAGGGCTGGTCTGGAAGCCAGAGAAGCCAGGAAGTTTATTTCTCTGCTGAGAGCCCAGTGCAGTTCCTGGGAGCAGCCCTGAGCGTCCTACAGCTCCTTCCCCAGGAAGGAGTCAGTCACTGCAGCTCTGGTGTCATATGTCAGAGGTCATTTTCAGGTGGCCTATGGGACCTTGTGCATTTTGACTCACATGGTCTTCTCCTGCTCATGGATAAGACCATTCATTTTAACACTTAAATAAAAAGTTGTAACATGCAAAAAACCCAGGAAATTTACACACAAATCTAGACTTCTAACTTCTTACAAATCACAGCACTGGAGCATTGTGTTCCTGTCTTGTTTATTTTTGGAGCATTTTTATATCTTAATTAATTTTTAAACATACCAGAGAACCTTGCAATATTGCCTGCATTGGATGCAATTCTGGACCACAAGCCTGCACACTGCTTTGCAGCTGGTTGGGTTATAGTAGACCTTTGACCTCATCTTCATTGCTTATTGAAGCCCTGTGTTATCTGTTATTTCTGCAGTATTTTGTGTCCCGAATTACCAACATGGTAAGACAGAATTTAGCTTCTGCAAGAAGCCAGGACTGAAGGGAGAGCATGACCTTGCCACAAAGCACACCTGACCACTGGACCACTCCTGACTGGATGAGATTTGCATAAACACCTCTTTGGTTAGGTTGAGGGCACATGCATAGGATTGAGGAGTCCTTAATGGCTTGGTTTTTGATGACCTGGAAAGATACCAATTTCAATAAAAGTGACCCATTTTATCCATTTCCCACTAAAAGACTCAAAAATGTCCCACGGGCAGGACAGTACTGTGGCATTTCTCTCTTGGAATCCCTGTCACTCTTGGCTGTTCCTCCCTTAATAAATCTGCGTTTGCTTTGCTGACTCTGATTCCTTATTCTTCTTGGACAGCGTGAAACAAGAAACATGGAAGTGGTGACTCAGGAGCCTTGCATGTCCCTAGACCATTTGGCAACTTAAACTTAACCACTTAACTCAACTTAAACTCACCAAGAGCCAGGAAGGTAACCGCCCCCCATTTGTTGGGTGCCTTGCTGTGGATTGAACTCTATAACTGAGGTATCCCCTCCCCCACCCCCACCCCCCCAGCTCTTGGCACGCCCTTCTTGACCTTGGCTTTCATAGTGTCACCCACATCAACAGAAGTTTTGTCAGACGTCTGTGGATCATCCTCTCCGGGGTGGTATACCAGTTTTTAATTCTTGTGCCATTTAGCAGTGACATCCTACCTACAAGAAGACCCAGGAAAACTGGGATTTCTTATCAGAGTTCCCACTGTGCCCCCACTTTGACAACTTGGGTGGGGAAGAAACACACAGCTCCCTTGAGATGGATCCTCTGCTGTCTGCTTTGCTATAGACCCGCTTTCACTGTTGTCCATTCTAAGGTCAAATGTCTGTTGTCATTTATCTCCTTTGAGCTGGGTTAGCCTTGCCTGCTTCAGTTATCATCTGTATCCTGTACTACCAGGCTTGAAGCCTCAGTGTACTCACCCCAGCAATTTCTGACAATCTACAGGGACCTGTACTCAGAGCTCAGGCTCTTCACACTAGCCCTGCTCTTACTCTCTGGTCCTTTGGCAAATCTAAGGCCCTGGCATGTGCTTGCCTTGGCCATTGCTATTTGTGTGTGTATGTGCATGTGTGTGCGTAAGTGTCTTTCCTGCAAGTATATCTGTGTACCATTTTCATGCCTGGTGCCCACAGAGGCCAGGAGATGTAGGGGGATGTGTTGTTACACTGTAAATAATTGTCTCGCCTACTATTAAAAATAAAAAACAGTGATTAGCCAAAGCAGACAGGAAGTGTGGGCGGGGCTACCAGACTAAGAAAACTTTGGGAACAGGAAGAACAGAGCAGAAATGTCACAGAGACTCCAGAGTCAGACAAGCCAGAAGATGCAGAGGACAACTATGCTGCTCTGAGAAATGGTACTGAGCCGCATGACAGAACAGGATAAGAATTATGGGTTAGTTTAAGAGTAAAGAGTTAGCAAGTAACATGCTTGGGCCTTAGGCCAATCAGCCTAAAATTAATGTAAGCATCTGTGTGTCTCTGTGGGACTGTGGGACCGCGGGTCTGCAGGTCCTAACCTGAAATTCCAGGCCACAAGGCTAGGCCAGAAAGTTCAGGCCAGAAACCTTATATAACAAGGAGAGGCCATCAAATCCTCTGAGACTGGGATTACAAATAGCTCTGGGCCTGCCTTGTTGGTGCTGGAAACTGAATCCGGGTTCTCCTGGAGAGCAGCAAGTGCTCCTAACTGGTGAACTACCATCTTTCTAGTCCCATGTGGTTGTTCATTTGTGATATGACACAGGGAGCCAAGCAGGATTGAAGTTAGCCTTGGCTACCTAGAGATAAAACAACACCCTTCCCTCATAACCAAACAACCAAACAAAGAAAATCAAGAAAAGAATTGCCTTAGAGAATTCAGTAAAATGCAATCGTTTCCCATCTCAGCATTCAGTGAACTTTCTCCATCAAGGGTAAATATTTAGGCCTTGAAGGCAATGAGGGTGATGCCATTCAGCTTGCAAAACATGTTTTATATATATATACATACACACACACACATACACACAGGTCTTCAGCTGTATATAAATAAAGCTTGGCTTATAGATCTTCATTTTTGAGGGATGCAGTTTTCTGTCTGTCTTCAATGATTTGGTTTCTCTCCTCTGCTCTTCCACTCCACACAGTGGGTTCCATGAATTAATTAATTAATTAATTAATTAATTTATTTATTTATTTTTAAGTATTGGCTAATTGCGTAGGGATATAGCTCACTTATCATAAGGAAGCCCTGAGTTTGAGCCCCAATACCACATAAAGTGAGTGAAGTGGACATGTCTAAAATCCCAGCACTCAGGAGGTAGAGGCAGAAGGATTGGAAGGTCAATGTCATCCTCAGCTACAAAGAGTTTGAGGCTAGTCTTTTCACGAGGAGGGCTCAACGCGTGCTAAACATATGGTCTGTGAATGAAATGCTCCCCAGCCCTGTCATAATCTTTAAAAAACAAAACAGGAGTTTTCAATATTCTTCCTTTGTCACCTTCCAAGTAGGCTGTAAAGAAACTGGGGCAAAGGGGGCATCTCTGGCAACATCTGCCAGGCACATGAAGAACCATGTGCAGAGGGCCATTGGGCTGGTCTCAAATGGCTGGTGTCCTCTGAGGAAATTGGTGAAGACAGTTATACTCTGAATTTCAGGGGTGACTTTAATAAAGGTGGAATCTTGGGGTCTTTCTCAATTCTCAACTACATTAAGAATTGAATCTCAGCATCTTGCCCAGCTGCAGAACTGGTCCCACCCCTCTCCCCTCTCTTCATGGCTTGCTGCCCAACTCCTGGTCCTACGCAGAGCCTCTGATGCTGCTCCAGGACAGAGAAATCGCAGGCCAAGATTATCTCCTAGTTTACAGCATGCACCAGAATCTTTCAACCCCAGCGCTACTGAAGTTTAGAGTTGGTTAATGATTGGGGTACAGTAGGAAGTTTGGAAGTTTGGCAGTACTTCTGCTCTCTGACCACTAGAGGCCAGTATCTCCTCCATGCAAGCTGTGGCCGCCAAAACTATTCCTGGAGAAAAAGAGGCTGGGACTGAACCAGCTACTCACAGTGGCCTGCGCCTTCAAGATTCGGAGATAAGCCATGACTCTCGAAATACAGAGAGCAAGAATGAGAATTTCCCCACATAACTAATACAGAGAGAAAGCACACAGATCACCCAGGCCGGTCCAGCACAGGTCTGAAGTGAGATAGAAACCAAGACATTCGTTCTCACCACAAACATCACTCAGTGGCCCCTTCTCCTGCCATTCTCTGTTCATAGCAGAGTTATAGATATCAGCAATAACACCATGGCTTCCACAGCCATAGACTGATTGATATCTTCAGAGTAGGCACTGGAACCGATTCATTTTACAAGGTAGGTGGGAGGGGACATTACTCCATTGTCCAAAGGAGAAGGTGGACCTTAGTCTTCTCTCTCTCTCTCTCTCTCTCTCTCTCTCTCTCTCTCTCTCTCTCTCTCTCTCTCTCTCTCTCTCTCTCTCTCTCTCTCTCTCTCTCTCTCTCTCTCTCTCTCTCCCTCCTAATTTCCTGGTCCTGAATCTCTAGGCTCAATCCTTTTGTTTTCCCCTCAAAAGTAATTTAGATGTCACAGGTGTCTACCGCCATACCTTAGCCTTGTTATTTAGTTTCTGAGACTGGGTCTATATTATCCAGACTGTTCCTGTATTCATATGCTCAGGTGACCCTCTTGCCAGGATTAGATACTTGTCACCAGACAGTTTAAGGGTTTTTTTGTTTGTTTTTTTTTGTTTAAAATCAACAATGAAATCTCCTGAAGCACACACAGAGAGCAGCAGGCAACATTTAGTGTCAGACACTGCTGGCCACAGTGTGTTGGAAACTGTCCTCCAAACCCACCCCACATGTGCATTCACTGCTTTTGGCAAATACAGCACCTGCTATCTCATAAGTTCACGGCATGGCTGGGAAGGCATATCCTGGGGCTGACTTGAATCTAAAGGCTTTGAAACTACTGGAGAAAGGCCTGTCTAGACACCTAACAAATGTCATCTCCAAAGAAGGCCACTGTGACCGCCCCATATGGAATTCCTGGGATCCAGGAAAACTGCAAATCCAGTCAGATTGCCTGAGCCATGTGGGGTGGAAGTACCAGGGTCCCAGGGTGGGGTCAAAAGATCCTGGAGACCCTAATCAGCTAGGCTTAGCCAACAGGATGTTTAAAGAGATTTATTCATTGTGGCCAAAAACACCAAGAAGAAAAAATAAAGGAGTCCAGTGACCATGTCACCACCTGAGGTTTATGTTTGAGCAGAGGGCAAACGGTTTGTGAGACTTGGCTATCCTGGTCAAGGTATGGTTGTTCCTGAAACATCCAGTTAGACTGTGTGAAATTTCCTCTTCTGGCTGGCATCAGGATCTTATCTTTCTTCCAGCATTGAACTCCTTGGATAATACCAATTTTGGGGGGTTCATTGTCTCAACACTTTAATATCTGAAGGGAAGGGCCTACCTGTCTCCCCTTTCCTCTTGCCAGGAGAGTTATATACCTCAGGTCAGAGTCAAGCCAGACTGACCCCAGGATCTATAATATCTAGCTCTAGGCCGCTTCCCCACCTGTCAAAGGAAGTATTTAGGCCAGAAAACCATTAAGTGTTTGCTGCCCAGTGTGGCAACCATTAGTCCTGTATATCGGCTGAGCACTCAAGCTGTAGCTGATACACGCTTGAGTGTAAAACACAAAATGGATTTTAAGATGTATTTTGGTACATATTTCATAATGAAATGCTATATGTGGTAAAATATACTATTGACAATTTAAAAATAAAGTACAAAAATGAAAAATTATTATTACAATTTTTTATTTTCATAAGATATTGTAGTGTAGATACACGGCCAAATAAGGTTTGCCTTTTGAGGTTAACTTTACTTTTTTTTTTTTCCTTAAACAAAACACAACAAAAGCAAACATTTTTCATGTGGCTCCAGAAAATCTTAAATTACATCTGTAGCTTGCCTATGTTTCCATGGGACAATAATAATTCTATAGCCTTTTTATCAGCCACTGTCTGGGAAAAAATGTATTTATGGAAAGCAGAAGCCAAATACCAAAAACTTTGCAACATCACAAACTGTTACTCTGACTAAATTTTTAATCACCATTGTTTCCGTCACAAGGTATTTTGGTGTGTTTGTTGATGGACCATATGAGTGAGTTTCCTGAAACCAGTAGATGATGTCACCTCTTCATATTCTAGGGGACATGCAGGGAAGTTGAAGAGACAGAGGCACTCTTCTCTATGGCTTTTAATCATCCAAAATAGGATTTGCTCAATAAAATTTTGGTTAGAATGGATTTGGGGCTCTAGCTGTCATGTTTCACTCCTTTGGTGGATCTTTCCACTATTTTGCTACAGTGAATTGTCTTTGGTTGTACACGTGGAGGAAGCTACTGCTATACAAAGGCATTTCTGAAAACTCAGATGCAGGGAGAACCACCAAGGTCCAAGCTACAGTGGGGCTGGTCCAGTTCTGGATGACTAAGGGTTTGCTTGGTAGACAGGATTCCTGAATGCCAATCCAGATCCAGGAAAGACTGACGGCCAAGGGACTCAGATGAGATAAAGAGAATCAGTCATCCACCTGGCAGAGCCAGATTTCAGCCAAAACACCCCGATCTTCTACAGTGCCAGAGAGCTCCCCTGGGGTTTCTCTGACAAGTAACTGCAGGTTTTTCATTTGTAACCAACAAGCACCGCACACCATTTTGTCTAACCTGTGCCAACCAAGCACACAGAAGGGCCTCTGAAATGGAGTCCCTGAGGCCCAAATGGATGGACCTCAGAGCGTGCTAGGTGAGCGTACCAATGTGCTGTACTTCCAGTGGTTCTCAGCTGTTCTGTGATGGGTTCAGGGATGTCTATAAGGCTCAAGCACCCGTGAGGCAAAGGTGAGCAGGGTCTTTGTGTTCCAAATACATTTCCTTCCTGGTAAATTAAGATCAACTTTTACCTTGTCCCTTAGGCTCAGGCAGGTGAAAAAGTCCCACTTAGTATGGGGAAATTCTACATACAAGTCCAGGCAGGTGAGGGTGGGCCAGTCAAGGAAGCTCAAAGGCATTCCTCTACATGTGGGTGGTGTGTGCTGGTCATCTTCTGCACCATCTTCACTGTTCCAGTGAAGAATTTCCACTGAGGGGCTGAGTCATGATGACAGAAGAACGGGAAAAATTTCTTCTGATGGAACTGGAGTTGTGGACTGAAGTTTAGATCCTGACACTATATTGGGACCCCAGCTATGCCTTTCTTCATACCCTTTCTACATGTGTGCATACAGGTTTGTGTGTATGTGTGTGTATATGTGTGCATGTGCGTTTGTGAACTTGGAAGGCAGGGGATAGCTGGTCTTGGATGTTGTTCCTTAGATGCTTTTCCCCCTTTTTTTGTTTCAAGGCAGGTTCTCTCATTGGCCTGGAACTTTTCAAATAGGATACATTATCTGGCCATGAACTCTAGGGACCTTCCTATATGTGTCTCCCATCTTGCCATCCCTGGAATGACAAACTGTACTCAGCTTCTTATCTGGGTTTGGGGGACTGAACAAACACTTGTGAGGCAAGTGATTTGTCAACCAAACCATCTCTCCTCAAGCTCTCCTCACTCATCCCCTTCAACACTCACACATACCCCTCCCCCCACACCATTTCTACTTCAGTTTTATCTTCAGATCCCTACTCACTCAGCCTATGTGAGTTCTGCTACCAGAGGGTAAAGTGGGTCTACCCAGCCAAAGAATAGCTCAGAGGCCGGGTGAGGGACAAGTGTTATGAGAAGCAATGTCAGAGACTGGCAGTCAAAGGTTTGGCCTTGGATGCAGCTGCTGCAGCAGAACAGGTGATAGGGAGTTGAGGAATAGGCAGATACAACCCAATGGTCCTAAAATGTGCAGGTATAGCTTGATGATTTGATCTGAAGCAGGTACTTAGATCACTGACCCGTATTTGGTGAGGTGTGGCTGGACAGTGAGCATCATGCATGACATCTGCTCATGAGAGAATGAGGTCCTAAGTAGATGGTAGATGTAGTGGAGATGGGTATGGACTTGGAGGACTTGGAAAAAGATCCATTAGTCCTGGGTTCCTGAGCTGGGTAAGGGAAGCTTGGAGGAAGCTGTGAGATCCAGGAAAAGAGGGGATCGTGATGGCTGAGCATCCATGTTGCTAAATCAGGTCTACCTTGAATGTCTCCAGCCTGGAAGACTATAATAATTCTTTCATCTTATATAAACTTATTCATCCAACTCATCTTTCAAATCTGGTTGTAGTTGGTGTACAGATCTATTACCTCCCTACAGAGATATCTGGTTACTCTGTCTAGAGCATGTCTATCCATCTTCCCATGTTTCCACAGTGGCCTTCTAGAGCAGGAAGACTGTACTTGTCACAGCTGGCTAAGGAAAATTAATCATAGTGCTGTGAGCAACTGGAAAACCTGAGTGTGCAGCATAGAATTTATGTGGCTTCCAGGATATGACCCTACAGGAACAATGGCCAAAGGCACCCATAGTTATTCCAGGATGGTCAGACCATCCGGGTCTTTTCCACATGCCTTTTAATCTCTAACCTAAGTTGCTTCCCCAAGTGAGGACACACGAGAATCCACAAATCAAAACTTGACACTGGTGGTGAGCAGCTCTGGCTTAGAGCACATGCTGGGTAGGGAGAGGTATCCTCAATGAGGTTGCTGAGTGCCTTTCAAAGACTGAGCTCTGCACAAAACCACAGAGTACTAATAATCACAAAGGATGATAAGGCTAATGTGGGATTCAGCTCAGGACCAAGAAGCCTCATCTTTTACGAAGAAGAAGCGCGCTCTGCCTGAAACTCAGGACCATCCCTACCTTCCAATCTCAGCTGTCAAGTGCACGCTCACTTCCTTAACAGAGATTTCTTCAGAGCCCCAGGATAGGTTGCCTCTTTTCAGAGGTCTCAGGGACTGCCTTCTTCACACTGTTAATACCGTGTCTGGCACTGTGCTAATTTTAGTAGGTTATCTTTATTTGCTACCTGAGTGAAAGTTCCGAGAAGCCAGGTATGGCTTTTGGTTTTTCTCCAGCTGGCCTGGGTCAGAGCTTGAAATCCCAGGTACTTAAAAGGCATGGCTCTAAATAAAATATGAAGCATAATGAAAGAGCCCATGAGTCCTAGAATGTGCCAAGGGGCATATCATATGGGCCACTGGATTCCAGTTGTATTAATAAATGTTCAAAGGGCATTACTCCATGCCTAATGCTGGTGAAGAGCATAGACTAACAATGTACATCAACATGAGGGGGGGGACCTACATAAGAATGACTGTCATTTAAATGAACATCTAACTTAAGTATATAATTTAAGCTCTGTCAAAAATGTAGATAATAATAAATGGCTCAGACATTTTTGCCAGAATTTCCCAAAGGGTCTGACCCAGGACAGTCACAAAACAGGACTCCAAGAATGCTTAGCTAGCTTTCATCTCTTTCTTCCCTGGTTGGTTCCTTTATGTAACATCAAACAGTATTACAAACCAATTGCTGTGCCTGTTCCTCCACAGAAAATTAAAAATGAAAACAACCATTTTCTCAGGACTGAAAACAAACAAACATACCCAAACCAGTGTTGGGATGGACAGTTTATTGGGTCTTAGAGGACCTCTTCCTCAGAAATTTTCAAACACAGTTTTGACCACACTCTAGTTTCTTTTTTTGCCTTGTCTTTGAAGTCTAACCACTATGTAAGCTATGATTGTACAGGGCTCCCTGCACATCCTAAGGTGGTGATTAAGGAGTAGCCAATACTTAGGTTAATTTAGGTAATGCTTTGGGATAAAGTAGGGCTTGAGATGGTGCCTCTGTAAGCATACCTCTGTAAGATACAATCTAGGATTCTGGGGTCCCCAAGAGACAAAGGACCACCTCCTCCCATCTGTTTCATGTGGGTGGAAGTTCCAGGGGTCTAATGAAAGCTGAGTAAACTAGCTGAGGATTGAGATTACTTATTCCGACATAGCTTAACTAGGCGAACTGAGAACGGAAGTCATTTGTGTCAATATAACTTAATTCTTCTTCTAGAATCTTCTTGCCCATAGAACTAAGACTATAAACCAATAAATAGCTTTTCTGTTTGCTGCAGGAAATCCCAACAGTTCGCTCGCGCGGGAGAACAGCTTGCTTTTCAATTATTTACCCAACAAGACTCCCCTCAAGAACCTCTGTCCATCAGTTGAGATGCTACCTACCATGCTGTCCTAAAATTTGATGGCATTTCAAGAATGATGATCTCCCAACCCGATCAATACACCTTCCTGCAGTCTCTCACCTAGACACCAATAAGACCATTGCTCTGGTGGCGCCCTCATTTCAGCAGTAAACTCAATACACTCAAGGCTTTTAGTGGCTTCTCTACAGTCAACCTTTGACATGGTATTAGTCATAATTTCTTTGGAAACAGGGAACACAGATATGAGCAAATCTTTCCTTATTAACACTTCAAGGCTTTAGAATTCCTAAACATAAGCCTGCCCCCCCCTTCCTCCCCCCAATAAAGCAATAAAGTTTCTTTGGTGTTCCTGCTCTGGGGACAAAGGTCATTGTTTGGAACACCTGACTCTAATACCTTTTAAAGTGTGTACATTTTACCTTCTTCATTCTACCCCCCCCCCCACCGTGGAGGCCCTGATTCAGGATTTTGCAAAATAAATTTGTATATATTTGCGTGTATAAGTAAACAAGTTAAAAAAAAAACCACAAAAGGGAAACTAACTTGCAAGTAAACAGTAAAAATGACTATCTAATCTCAAACACATGAACACCATATAAAATACCCTTTTAAAAGCTTCCATCACTAAGCCAGAAAGTTGCTTTAGGTCAGCAATGCCCACATGATACAGAAAAGTGATAGGGATTGAATCTTGTCTTAACCTTGCCCCCCACCATAAGAAACCTTTGGGTGTTTAGAAAAACACACCAGGAACTAATATTTAATCAGCCTACAGTGAGGTCCAGGAATCACTGGTGTTTTGCTTTGGTTTTTCTTCCGTACTTTAATGATTCAGTCAGGCGAATATATTTGTCTCACACCATTAATTTTCTGGAAAGCAAAGACCTACTTTCATCCTAAAAGCCAGAACAGCTCACCAACACAGAGTTCCCCCAGGGTCCTACAGTGTGGCATCTCTGCCCCAGCCCAGAGCCAGTGAGGAAGTATTAAAACACAAAAGCCCCAGCCTGCTGTGAGCACCAATGTAACTTTCAGGCAAGCTCCCCTGACCCCAGCTGGTTCAGCCAGCAGGCTTCCAGGCTCGGCTCTGCAGCTTCGGGTGCCTGCAGCTCCCCAGGCAGCCACGCAGAGGAAGCAGAGCTGAGATCCCAAATCCCGCTTCCTTTTACCTTAAAGAAACTTCCTCGCTTGTCCAGACCTCGGGCGCCCATGGTCCAAGCTGACATTTCCCCCAGCGAGGCGCTACTAGACGCCCGGGACTCCTGAAGGTAGAGACATTTTCAATGGTTAGTCCAGCCTGTAGGAAATTCCTTTCTAAGCCACAGAACACTCACAACAACAGTCCTGCCAAGATCTTTTTCCGTCAACAACATTGTGGCATTTATTTCCCACCAAAGCCCTTACATCTCCTTTCAGCCCGATTTCCTGCCTCAGCCAGTACTCTTCCTAGGCTGTGCCCCACCTCGCTGCCCCACCCCCTCTGCCAGCAGCTGACGTAGAAAGTCCTTAGACTCCAGGGAGCATAATGATGGCTTTGTGTGTTTGCTTGACCCCATGCTGAAGTCCAAAAGGAACCAATATTAGTTGTCCCCATAATCTGTCCTGAAAGCTTATAGATTTCATATGGCAGATCACAGAAGAATGGAGTTCTCTATATCCCAGGAAATCCTGCTGTTTGGGGGTGAAGTCAGCATTCCCTCAGTTAGCTCTCCTCCCTGGCAAGCAAGGTCAACAGAAGGGCACTAGGAGAAATCCCTGTTTGCCCCTCTTAGAAGCCAGTGGGACTGGATGCAGCCCAGAGAGTCAGTGTTTACAGATCCCATTCCTGTAAGAGGACAGAGGATACATGTAAACAGCGCAGATCACCCAGGGGCTGGGGCTGGGGGGTTGGGCTCACTTTGGAACACAGGAAAATTTAAAGGCAGGATAACAACATGGTCCTGAATCATCACCAAGACTATCTCACTTGGAATTTCCCCTCCCAGAACACAGCACAGAAACCAGCAATATCCACACATACCCTTCCACCTTCATTTCTAAGTTACCTGGGTACACACACTTGGTGCAAAAGACCCAGTTGAGGCAGACTGAGGTGGCAAGGAAAGTCCCCAAAGCCTTACTTATCCAAACTGACAGTTGACAGCTTTAAACAGAAAAGACACAAGTAATCTCTCTCTCTCCCTCTCTCTCTCTCTTTCTCCTTTCCCTCTCAACCACACATCAGCATCCTTACTTGCCCGGGCACATTGCAGACATGAACAACACAGGAAGCAGGAAATAAAAACATTGCTTGAATCACTAAGGAATATTAAAAGTGGTTGGGCTGCAGGCATGAGGTGAGGAGACACCAAAGGCTGAGTGAAAGGGTCAGCATCAGACGCTGAATGTTGAGGATCGCGTTAGTGATGGTCTAATATGGGGCAAAGCAAAGTCCACCACAGAGCGGTACAGCGGTGTGAAAGCAAGAACCTGTGCTGATACTCCTTTGGCCCAGAACCACCCTCAGCTCACACCACAGAGAGCTGTTTGGTTAGACTCACATGTGGAATCGCATCTAGGGAAAATATTCTCTCACATACCCAGCTTCCTCCCCAAACCTCCTCCAGTTGAAGTACTGCTCCATGTCTCGGTCACTTTAAGTCTCTCTGGCATTCTGTTCCATTTGTGACCCTGTTGGGATGAAGGTCAGTGTTCCAAACCCTCCTGGAGAAGGGGCAAGTGTCATGGCAATCCCCCTGACTCCAGAGGTTCAGGTTCCGGGCTCAGCATCTAAGTGGGAGACTAGCTCCAAGGTTTTTGAAGCCTATCCTTATTAGCAACATCCATAGACTGGCGTCACTCCAGCGGGAAAACACAGCACTGTGTTCAGAACTGGAGCAGGATGGAGACCTTGGGGAGCAGACGATTAACTGTTTCGACCCAGAAACACAGGCACTTTAACAAAGTGTACACTTTAAACAAACCTGAGACTTGTCATCTTTTTTCTTCTGGACGTTTTCCTGGCAAGAGATTTTGCATAGCCTGGCAATTCAGGAATCACTAAGAGAGAGCCAAGACTTCATTCCTCATCCAGAACTGCTTCTTTGTTCAGCTCCAGGGTTTTCCATATACAAAGCCTTGCTGATGAGCTAAAGCACACAAGGAATTTTGCTTTTGGCAATGAAGTGGTCAGACTCCTGAAGTCTGCTGCTGGTAGAATTAGCTGCTGATGCCTGAATACACCTGTAACTCAGGCAGTCCTGATTAAACATCCAACTGGATTCTGTGGAGGTGGCAGATTGTTATATTTCTTTAAAGGATGAAGGTGATGTCCTTTCTTATTTAAATGCTTCTCCAAGACAAGAACACCTTGACAAGTGCCGTAGCAGGTACATGTCACATACTGGGAGAAGGGGACAGCATCACAGTCGAACCAGATCGGGCTGTGCACAGACATATATTAGGTTTTGGTATCTGCACATTTTAGTTCATGTCCATCCATGATTTTTCAATACCTTGGCTCAACATCCATAGCACAATATTTGGGTGACTGGAGTCCTGTTCCCCTCTTTTCAGCTCCCCATCCTTCCCACAGATATCATCCAACAGCAGGATCCCCAAACTACCCAGTTACAGCTGGACAACAAAACAAAACTGTACCGTAGCTTGAGATGTAACAAAATTCCTCCAGTTTTGGACCACTGAAGACCTTTCTCGGTTTCTGTGAAGGGTAAGTCATCAGACTGTTGAAAAATGAGACCAGTCTATCCAGTGTTCTTTCTTCCCAGACACCACCAAAAACTAGCCAAAAGTCACTGCAACCGTCTGGAGTAGCCAGGCCTTTCCATCAATCACTGAAAGGATGTAAAGGGAGTCATAGTCAGAGAAAAGGACAAAGGGAGGAAGCAGGTGCTCCTCAGTCTCCCGGAGACCTCAGGCTGGCTCTCTGCAGTTGGCATCTGTGGCTTTCCAGGTGGTTCTATGAACGGCTTCTGAGGTACTGAATGGCTGCTCTTGAAAGTGCAAATGACACCCATACCCTCTAGGAGCCATCTGGGCAGGCACTGAGGCCACCAATCCTGCCTGGACATGGCCACAGGCTGGCCTCTGTGCAGACCAAGGCAGAGGTTCTGGTGCGTGACTGGCTGATTGCTGGAGCTCTTTCAGTGCAATACGCTTCCATCTTTCCTGCTACCTTGCTGGGAGGCAGGTCTGGGAAAGGCTGAAGGGCTGGAGCCTGCAGTCGTGTATTGTTTAAGGGATATATGCTGTGTGAGCATCATATATGGTCCAAACACAAGCAAAGATGAGCACTGAATCATATGGTGACATTACCCAGGAGACCACATCCCAAGGCTTGGTCTGTTGCTGACAGAAATGCTGTTATGTGGCATGTGAGCTATCCTATGCCTCTCTTATCCCCTTCCTCTTAACTTATCTAAACTACATCCTCTCTACTTGACAAAAAAGAACAATTTATGGCCTACAATATAATGTTTTTGAAATCTGTAAACACCGAGTAGTTAACACATGCTAACTGGCATATCTGCCAGCTTGTGCTTGTTTATTTGGGACAAAAGTCCCAGTGAAGCTCAATCTTTATTTCCTGAGAGAGGATCTCACTATATAGCCCTGAGATGTAGAACCGGCTACATAGATCAGGCTGGTCTTGAACTCACAAAGATCCATCTACCTCAGCCTCCTGAGTGCTAGGATTAAAGGCATGTACCACTCCACTCCAGTAAATATACTTTATTATTAATTATAGCCATCATGTAATACAATAGATCGTCCAGATTTGTCTTTCCCATTTGACTGAAATTTTGTAAGCGTTGCTCAGCCTCACCCCGATCCTTTCTCCTCTGCTGTTTATTTGCTTGGGGTCACAAGTGCAAACCCCACCAAAGAACAGCAGATGCAACAGTTGGGAGTCTGTCGCTCAGAATGAAGTCTAAAATGCGAAGTTCAGGTACTGGAGAGCTGGTCCAGTGCTAAGAACACTTGTTCTTGCAGAGGTGATGGCTTTGATTCCCAACACCCACAGCCATTTACAACTGTTTCTAACTTTAGTTCCAGGACACAAATGATACAGACGTCAGACATCATGTAAGCAAAACATTCCTACATATAAAATAAAATAAATATTTCTTAAGAAAAGAAAGGAAGGAAGAAAACACATGCAAAGTCTGAGTTTACCCCCAGATTTAATCATAAACAAAAATTTCTACACAATACTCTTTTCCTTTAGTAGCTGGGCAAAGCATAGCAACTGAATTTACTTTAGTAAACAAGATCTCATTTTTATAATTATTTTACTGTCAAAATGACTCACCTCAGGGGACCAGTCTGGGTAAATCCAAACTTGACCAAGGTGCTGCACCCCTACCCTCCCGCCTAGCCCTTTAAACAGCTCCTGCTATAGTGGGCCTTTCTTCCCTTGGAGAGAGCATGGGAGCCTCTGTTTATGTCCAGGAAAGGTCTCTGAGCATTTCCATAACTGCCTTTGTATTGCCAGGGAATTTTCAAGTTGGATAGGAAAATGTTATTCCAGATTCTGGCTCAACAATTCAAGTTATGTGGACTCAAAAACAGTGTCTTGACTTTCACTCAGTGTTAATTTTTTTTTTTTTTTTTTTTTTTTTTGAGACAGGTTTTCTCTGTGTAGCCCTGGCTGTCCTGAATTCTCTCTATAGACCAGGCTGGCCTTGAATTTAGAGATCAGTCTGCTTCTGAGTACTGGGATTACAGGTGTATACTGCCACTACTCAGCTTTCAAATATCTTTTTTTTTTAAATAAATGAAATATTGTATTTTTTGCTTTGTTTTGAGACAGGCTCTCCCAGAATAGCCCTGGTCAGCACTGGACTCTCAATTCTCCTGCCTCAGCCTCTGGAGCAGCAATGAGATTAAAGTGTATATCACCACACCCAGGTCTTACACAGTTTTGAGATCATGAACACTTGTCATTTGTAAGAGAAACAGAAGCTGGAGGACCTGGGTTTGGTTCTCAGCAACCACATGGTAGCTCACATCCACTTGCAACTCAGGTTCCTGGACTTCTTCACAAACATGGTACACATAGTAGACACCGATATAGAACTGGCAAGGGTAGGCTCTCTCCTTTCACTGTGTGGATCCTAGGGATCCAACTCAGGTCATCAGGCTTGGCAACAGGCATATTTATCTGCTGAGCCATCACACTGATGCAGGAAACAATATATCTTACATCATGCCCCATTTTAGAAGCATTGGTGTAGAACATCTCTGACACACTGTCATCATCCAGTATGGCCACAGTTCTGAGTGTTTTAGACAGGACGCAAGTTCTTTAGTTCACCAGAGCTTATACTGACTCCCCTCACTTCTGTGCTGTATGTGACTACACTTATATCGGGACACCCCTGGAGGAGACCATAAAGTGCATCCTGAACCTGATGTGTCACTGGGAGGTGGTCCCCCCTCCTCTGAGTGTGTCTGGATGGGCAGACTCAGGCTAATAACAAACTCAAGGCTCTCAGATGAGTAGGCTCTTTTCGGGAACTGGAGGGGCACTCAGTAGTCATTTATGTTAGAAAGCTGAATTTGTCAAATGTGACGGCCCGGCTTGTGGGAAGCAGAGATCCAGAGCACGGGGAGGAAGTAGCATATTGGATATGAGAGGCCACTGGACAATGTGGGCAGGGATGTGCACCTGAGTCTTGAGCAGTCCCATAGATTCTATATTTATTTATTTATTTATTTATTTATTTTGACCAGAGAAGCCACGGGGTGGGGTGGGGGGACAACTGAGGTGACTGTGGCTTCTCAGAAACAGTACAGAGTTGAGAATGTTACCCTCTAGTCAGGTCTTTAATTCAAAGATGTTGGAATAAACTAACAAAGGCTCTGGGACACAAAAAGGTCCCATGACAAGAACAGGAAATGATAATGATACCTTTGATGAAGATTTCTCAGTAGCGGGAGAACAAATTACAGACCTGGCAGGGGCTGCTCTTCTATATCACCGCAGATGTGAGGGACCTGTATGCATGCATTCTCATTTCCTCCCCCTCCCTCCTCCCCCTCCCTCCTCCCCCTCCTCCTCCCCCCCTCCTTTCTCTTCTCCTCCTTCACCCTGCTCTCTCTCCAGCTAGAATTAGATCATAGGATACAGTTGTTGGCTGCTGGAAGATGTTTTTGCCCCCCTCCCCCAAAATCTGGTCTTTGTGAGCCCTAAGGAAGTTTCAACTTCACATTTAATAAAAACAAATACTTTCATCGGAATGATCCCAATATCAATATTTTTTTCATACAGACAATATTTCCTAGAGCAAACTCCATTAGGCCATCTTAATTAGTTGGCTAATTTTCTTATATGAAACAGTTAATAAGCTTAAAAGCGCTCTCTAGCTCTATTTGGCTTCTGCACCATTTAGCCTTCTCTAATGTCAATTGTTAAGCTCTTTTTAAAAATATTTATTTATTTATTTACTATGTGTACAGTGTCCTTCCTGCACACCAGGAGAGGGAACCAGATCTCATTAAAGATGGTTGTGAGCCACCATGTGGTTACTGGGAATTGAACTCAGGACCTCTGGAAGAACAGACAGTGCTCTGAACCTCTGAGCCATCTCTCCAACCCTTGTTAAACTATTGAAGAATATATTTGATCCTGGTTTTTGGTTTTGTTTCCTTTTTTTTATTTTTGTAGTTAGTGCTGGATATTGAACTCAGGGCCTAATGCCTACTTAGTGTACAGTCACTGAGCTGCACATCCAGCTTTCTTATGCTTTACATGCTTAATAGTTTTTACTTCCATGCAGAGGCTCTGATCCAAATCAAACTAGTTGTTGTGTAGGGTATGAAGTATAGAAAGTTGAGAGAGTTTTTCCACACAGAAATTCATTTAATTTAAAACTTAAAGAGGATAATTTTGAGAACAAATTACTCTCTATTCTTTGATATCTTTATCTTATTTACTAGCAGCTTTCTTATTTGTAAAAGGTAATGAACATATCAAGTTCAATGGCTATAGAAAAATTTCCTGCACCACTGGGCATGGTGACAAATACGTATGTATTCCCAGAATTTGGGAGACTGAAGCTATAGGAACCAGAGTCAAGGTTAGCCTAGACCACATAACTATATCTCACCTCAAGGGGGGGGGGTCAAAACATGATACTACCTCTCAGAAATAAGGAAAGAGGAATATCATTGCTATATACTACACATAATGTAGTACTTGGGAGCACACAGGGTCTTGAATACCATGAACTGAGTTGTATTGGGTCTGAATATGAATATTTTCCCAGACAAAATGATCATGGTTTGAAGGCTTGCTATTCAGCAGGTGGTACTATTAAAAGGTGACTGGATCACAAAGACACTAACTTCATCAATACAGTTCATAGCTAATGGGATATTAAGAGGCAGGGCCTAGTTGGAGGGTGGAGCTTACCCCTAGCTCGAGCCCCTCACCCCTCTGCTTCCTGGCCACCAGGTGAGCAGCCTATTTCTAATGATGCTCTTCTGCCATGATGTTCTATAGATTCATGGACCTAAAGGGAAGAAAGCTTTTCTCTTTAAAAATCATTTTAATTTTATCAGAGCACCAAGAAGTCACATGATCACTGTCTCCTCTCTCCTCTTTGCTGACTGGACCCAGGATCTATGAAAATAAACTTTCACCAGGCTACACACTCTGCCTGCGTTCTCTTTTTATACTGTGTGTATTGAGGACTTAACAAAACTAGAAATTTATCATTAAGACATTTATTCTCCCTTTCAAATCAGTAAAGTTCTGAAAAATGTTTAGCAACTGGCTTGCTGGGGACTTAAAGCCCCAAGTGTTAACATTCACTTGTTTTGTGGTATAAATACTGCTACCATAGATGACTTGAACCTTCCAAAATGACTTCAACAGACTGGCAAAAGACACAAAAATTTAATAATCAGCTCTGGTGAGCAGGCAGAACCAAAGCCAGTGTGCCATCACATTTAGCTCACCAAGTCTAGGCCACAAGTCTTTGAAGAGGTTTCATAATTTGATTCTTCATGCACTGAAGTAATAAACTATAGCAAGCGTAGGAAATTAGATCTGAAGAGTGAGGCCACATTTTATCCACAAATCATGTGTTTGTCACCAGCTGGATATGACTGTTCCTGGCTATTACCTTACCCAAGCTAAATTGTGCCATTAGGATAACCTGAAGGAATTCATGCGTTTATTTGTTATCTTAGGCTTTGTGAGTTCCATTTTCTTAGAGGTTAGACAAGAAGACAATGGAAATCCGATCTGATTATTAAGAGTAGTTCTGTAGGGGCTGGAGAGTTGGCTCAGAATTTAAGAGCAATGGCTGCTTTTCCAGAGGTCTTGGGTTTGATTTCCAGCACCCACAAGGCAGCTCACAACCACCTGTAACTCCAGTTCCAGGGCATCTAATTTTCTGTGGGTACTGCACACATGTGATATAAAGACAAAATATCCATATACATTAAAAAAGAGCAAGCAATACCATAGAGGCTGGAGAGGTGGGTATGTGAGTGGAGGGCTTGCTGTCCAAGTGTGAGGACAAGAGCTTAGACCCCTGGTGGCCCATCTGTAATTCCAGGAGAACTGGGAGGTGCAACAGGAGATTCCAGGAACAAGCCAACTAGGATGGATGAATAGGTGAGCTCTGAGTTCAAGTGAGAGACCCTGTCTCTACACACAAAGTAGAACATGGTTGAGGGAGAAATTCATTATCAATCTTAAACTCTAAATGCATGCACATGTGTGTGCATCAATACATACAAACATGCACATGTGCATGTTCACAACAAACAAATTAACACACAAATAGGACTATATTCCTCCCTTTCCTATGGTTTCAGTTACTCAAAGTCAAATCCAGTTGGAAATATTAAATGGAAAATTCCAGAAACAAACTGTTTATAAACTTCAAATTGTGTACCATTGTGCACAGCATGATGGATGCGTTTATCTTCCCACTTGATGTTGTAATTCGGGGCACATAGCAGCCGTGTGGTAAACACAACATGGCGCTGGCAGAACGCTTGTATGGAGGGCACACCATTATGCATGGCTACATAAATCTGTGCCCACCTGCTCTCTTAAAAGGAGCTGCCCACCACATGAAACTCTTTCTCTCCTCCCCCTCCTCTCTCAGCAACTCCCCTGTTGTGTGGCATCTGGCAGTGTGTGCATCTATCTCTCACGTGCGAAACTAACACCCAGGACTTGCAGTATCCAATGCCCCTGTGTATACCACCTGCCCTTCTGTCATTCTGTAGCTGCCTTGGTTTTGAGACCAGCAAGTGTATTTAAGTAATTCTTATTTTACTTAACAATGGTCTCAAGTAGACCACAGAGAAGCTATGAAGAGTTGCTTTTAAGTGAAAAAGTAAAGATTTGCACCTTATTAAATTAAATAAAAATAAATAAATTTTCTATTTGAGAAGGGGAAAATGTGGTAATTTTACAGTCATACCTCAAAGTATGGCCATAGCATGTGATGAGTGCTTAGTTAGGATGGAAGAGCAGCCGATGCATATGTGGAAATATAGGGCACACACACTGTTCTATGAGTTCAGGCATCCTTTAAGGACATTTTAATGCATCCCCCACATCTTAGTTTCTGTTTCCTGTTGCCTCGATAAAGCAGGGGAATAAGGGGCTTATTTTAGCTCATGATTCCAAGTTAGAGTTCGCCACTGCTGAGAAATCAAAGCAACAGGATCTTGAAGTAGTCAATCACATCCACAGTCAAAAGCAGAGAGAAGGATCATGTATGTATGCCTGCTGCTAAGCTCCTTTCCACTCTTAATTGACCCAGGACCCAAACACAGAATGAAGGCACTCACTTGTAGGCTAGTCTTCCCACATAAATTAATGCAATCAGGACAATATGACCATACTGTCTTACAGCCAGAGTCTGAAAATTAGCAAAGGAGATGCATAAAGAAGCAGGCCTATGAAATATTCTGTGTCTACCAGAGTCACGGAAGCCCATGCAACACTTTTAGTGTTATCTGCTTCCATCGCCAAATGGGTGCTATAATGTCAGTGATAGTGCCTCAGATTTTTAGCATGTTTTTTGGTTGGTCAATGATATTCATGTCTGTTATTGAGAAAGAGGCAACTATACAGGTTTAGGGTAGTACATGCATCTCTTTATATACTACTTAGCTTGGCAAAGGTGGCAATGCCAGGACGTCTGTTGAGCCCTTTTACTCTCTTTGAAGTGCAATGTTTTCCTTTCTATAGTCAGTCTTGTTTTGTGCCCCTCCCCATCTTTTAAAGGGAGGTTAGACAGGGCAGGCACAGTTAGTGTGGAGCCTAGGGTAGCAGGTTCAGATCCTATCATGGAGTATCTGAGCAAGCTGACACATCATGTCTGAGGAAGTTGCTTCATGTCAAGGAGCCAGACTTCTGGAAGAAGAAAAGAAAGCAGCATAGGATCAGAGGGACTCATGGATGGGTGGTCTATGTAGACAGCAGAGCCTGGGTTCTCCTGCTAGTCAAGGGGATGCTGGGGCAAGAGAATGGCTGGATATCCATATATGCCCTTAATGTCTGAATGTTTAACAGCCATAAACCCAAGACTGTTGGGTGCATTCCATTCTCTCATGACAGGTATATTTAATCAAGGACCTTTTGAAGGCCTTCTCTTTGGGTAGCTGCAGTTAATCTTCAGCCAAGGAAGAAAAGAGATTGTAAGTTGGTGCTTTGCTTCGCCTCTTACTTGTCTGCAGGAAGAATAGTCTATATCAGCTTCAACGATGAGCCAAACCAGCACCTTCATGGTCGTCACCGAACTAATGTGGGGAGGGGTCTAAATAATTTAGAGTTAGTGCCCTATTGCTCTAGAGACAATAATTATAGTGGTTAATTTGACTGTCAACTTGAAAGGACTTAGAATCACATCATGGACGTGTCTATGAGGATGGCTCCAGAGAGGTTTATCAGAGGAAAGAAGACACACCCTGAATGAGCACTGGCTCATGGGCTGGGGCTCCAGGCTGAATAAAAGGGAGAAAGTGAGCTGAATGCCAACGTTTATCTCTTTTTGTTTCTTGGCTTCAGATGGAATGTGACCTCATGATCTAGCCTTCATGCTCTTCCTTCATAAGGACAGGACCCTCAAAGTGTGAGCTAAAATAAGCCCTTCCATTCTTAAGCTGTTTTAGCAGGTATGTTGTCATGGCGATAAGCAGAGCCCTTAATATAGCCAACTGGCTGGTTTATGTTTTTTTTTTGACTTACAAAGTGCTTTTCTGTATAACCCCCCATATTACCTGTCTCCTTGGAGATCACACCTGCATGTTGTCTTTGTCTGAAACATGACACTCCCTTATAGTGCTAGAAGCTTCTATTTTAACCAGAGCTTTTCCCCAGAGTCTATTAGGCCTCATTCCATTACTTAGAAGCATTTCTCTACAAACACATTTTTCTCCTGTTTCCTGTTTCTAAAATTACTATTTTCTACCCTTTCAGTACTTTGTCAAGGTAGACAAAGACAACAGAAGTCAACTCCCTCTTCTATCGGATTTACACATTATTTCTGGGTTGCAACTGTTTCTTTATCCTGGTTCAAACAAGAATAAGACAAAACAAAAAATTGCAGGCTTTGTGAATTTCCTTCTGCTCCCACACCTCCTTTCTTGGACTTACGAATATCTGTCTACAAAAAGGAGCCAAAAGCATTCATTTCTGGTTTCTTCCTCTCAAATTTAGCTTCAGATGCCGACTTTCCACTTCACATTCCGTTCCCCTGAAGTCCTTGCTCTCTCTTCTGTTAATGGCAACCCCAGGCCTGAAGGCTCAGGGAGGGAGCAGGCTCTTCCTCGCTACGCCTCGAATGTCAATCTGTCTGCAACTCTGCTGAGTTTTCAGGCCCCACTCTCTCATCATCCTCCCAGTCTGCAAAGCCACTTGGCCTTGGACAAGGCTGCCTGATGGCTTCATCAGCGTCTCTCTGTGCAGTACCACAATCAGCATCACCCATCCTGCCAGCTGCCCCAAAGTGATGACCTTGCTATAGCTTGGATAGGTTGAGTGAACCTCCAAGGGTTCCCGTTCTTAAAAATTAATTTCAACTTGGGTAAAGTAATATAAGGAAGATGTAAACTTTAGAGGTAGGATTTGGTCATGCTTACAAGATCACTTGTGATTGAATACTGGTGGGCAAGGACTGAGGGAGATGCTCAGGGGGAGAGCAAGTGTTGAGGCTCTGTCTTCTGGCCACCACCACCACCACTACCACCACTACACACACACACACACACACACACACAACACACACACTCTCACAGACACATTCTTGCATACATACGCTGCCTCCTTGTTGGGTCATATACTGCTCTGCCTTTGCTACTTCGCAAGCATGAAGGTCTTTACCAGATGTAGGCTATTGGACCCTGAATCAGGACTGTGAGCCAAAATAAACCTCTTTTCTTTGTAATTTACTCAGACTGTAATATTATGTTATTAGCAACAGAAAACAGAGTAAGATTGGCTGTTTCCCAGCATTCCACTTCCCTGTTGGAAATGTAGATTTTAGAATGTAATGGCCTGTTCCCTCCTTAAGTATCATTGTTTTTTTTTTGTTCTGTATCAGTCAAATCCAAGTTTCCAAACTTCCTAAGGAAGTTATGTCCCTGCAACCCTCAAATCTCACTTAGCCCCCTCTGTCATTGTCATCAGGTCCTTCAGTCTTCCCAATGTCCTGAAACAAGTACCTCATTTCGGAGGTGATCCCCGGAAACGGTATCAGGAAGCAGACAGTCACCACCAGGAGAGGAGAAGGCAACCCAGCGGATGTTCTCCAGGCTGACCAGTGTGCTGTCTCAAGCCCTCCTGTACTTTTTCTGCCTGTCTTTGAGCAGCAAGTGGATTCTTGTGCTCATGGTGTTACGTTTTCTGGTTAATACCTACTGGTTATGTTTCTGCCAGTCACAATTGATCTAGTGACAGATCAGTACCTAGCCTTGCCTTATGTGTGTCTCAATTTAAAGCCACCTAATCCAGGACATTTCTGGTTCACGGATGTTGTTCTCAGAGTCGATGGTGCTGTATCTTATGCCCAATAGAGCCAGCATATATACTTTCTCCACAGGGCATATTTCAGCCTTCCTGTGCAGAGGAATGTTAGACAGCACTTCAGTGTCATACTCAGGGACCACTTATAACAGGAAAATCATACACAGACATAGCAGGGCACAAAAATGTGAAAAATGCATCACTCAGGATACCACAAAAATGACCCATGACCCTTTTTTTACCACCTAGCCCAACTGAAGGGCATATCGGGAAAATCAAAGACTCTGGCTCCCTATTCATGTCCCAGTGGGAAAAGGGCTCTGCTGTGATTGATTTAGATTTTGTGAAGTGGGAAATCTGCTAAGGCAGAGACTTTCAATAATAATATCAATGGTGTACATTTTTACTCTTTAAATCATAGAAAACAGAAGCTGATGGGAAGGGTGCCTGCCCATGAGATGCCTTTTGTTCAGTGTGATGCAGCTCTTATTACCCCCGTGGGTACTGACATGCTCTGTAGTCACTTGCCTTTTCAACATTGCTCTTTCATAGTCTCATATAATTCAGGCTGCCCTCAAACTCACTATGTTACTGAGGATGACCTTTAACCTTGATTCTCAGTGCCAAGATAAAAGGTGTGGGCCACCATTCCTGGCTAATTCCAGTATTAAGAGTTTCCTATATCAGCTGTCTATCATGTGGGGACATGTTTCAAATTTAATAAAAACCAGTCTGAGATATCAGAGGGATCTACTCACAGCTAAATCTCACCCAGCTGTCTTCCAGCTTCCTCAGCCTGGCTGCTCATGGCTTCTACTGCCTGTTCTGTCTTTCTACGTGTGCCTTAAATTCCTTCTTCACTCAGTTGTTCCACATCCAGGTTAAGATTAAAGGCTTGGCACCACCACTGCCTGCCTGGGAGCCTGGAACTCCCTCTGTAAACTAAACTGACCTCAAACTCAGATTTTCTGGGATTAAGGGCGTAGGTTACCACTCCCAGATATTCCACATGGCTGGCAAACCCTAAAATATCTATTGTCTATTTCCTGAAAAGTTTTGTTATCTGATTATACGTATGTGATTACACTTAAAAAGCATTTGTGGTAATTGAAAATAATCTTATTTTCCTTGTGAGACAGGCTCTCATAGACTGCATTGCTCTAGAACTCATCATGTATTAGCCCAGGCTGGCCAAGACTCATAGTCCTCTTATATCTACTTCTCATATGCTGATTGCAGATGTGGGCTTTAAAAAGTCTAATTATAGTTCTGCTTTTTGTTTGTCTGTTGAATAGTTATAAAAATGCTTAGTTTGTTTATTTTGCTTCATTGCAAGTATTGGGGATTGGATTTAGAGATAGAAACATGCTAAGCAAATGCTGAAACACTGAAGCCTTCATGTGTCTGGCTTTATCTTTTGTGTACCCTCCCTTGTCAGTCAGTGCCTAGGCTTGAAGCCGGAGCCTTATGTAAGCACTGTTACTTCCTCAGCTAAAGATACTCACCTTTAAAAAGATACCTCCCTGAATGAGAAGCAGGAGGATATGAGTTCAAGGCCTGTTTTGGCTATATAATGAGACTTTGTTTCCAAGGCAAGATAAACAACAAATAAGTCTATGGGACTATAGGGTAGGGAGAGGATAGGGCAGAACCACAAGCCTGCCCAACACAGCCTTTCCTATCCACAGTCACTTTTGCATTTTTATCAGAGTGTCTACCTTGCACCTTTCCTCAGCTTTCTTAGCTTAGCAAGTATCATTCAATTTGCAAAGGTTACCTCAAGGGTATCTTCGGCATGCAGTCTCTCCACACACTGTCCCTCAGATGCCCCAACACTCACACCACATACCAAGAAGTTAAACAGCAAACCAGGGGGTTAACTTTTAGATACACATTCAATACTGTTCAAAGGTTCTCCATGAGACTGAGGTCCAGCTGGGGACTGACTGAATACAAAGCTTTCACTGGCTGCCTTTATGAATGGATGTCTCAGAGCTCTTTTCCACAGAATGCTAACTGAAGCAGTCAGACAGTCAAGGACACACACACACACACACACACACACACACACACACACACACAACACCCCCCCACACCCCCACACACCCACCTACACCCACACACTCACTCAGGATCTTTTCAATAGTGGTTATTAGAGTGTGTTTCCTCAGATCATTCCCTAACAGATTTGAACTTAAATCTTTTCACAGCCTGGTCCACACACCTGATCCACGCAGCCTAATTCACAGTTATTTTAAGGAACCATAAAAAGCAAACTTGCTTAATTATTACTGTATTTACAACAAATGGAAATAATATTGTCAATGAAAATCCAAAAATAAAGTTGTAGACATATAGTCTAAATATATTCCATGTTCCTAATGTGACAACCATCTCTACCCATTTGAAACTGATGAAAATAAGGAAATAAAGCATTTCAGAGTGCCGATAAATCAAAATGAAGACAAAGTAACTTTGAGGAGAAGGTATAATTTTAATAGATGTTCCCCACCTGCTTCTCCTTTCCCTCCCCTACCCTCTTCATCCTGTTCAGCCCTTAAGAGATCCATTCAATGAAAAAATATTTCCAAATGACTATCCTCTTAGGACATCCATGAGCTATGGCCCAGCTTTGCTTTCTTCTGCTAGGGCCAAAATTAAAAATTCAAATACGTTTCTACTGCCCGTGAATAATTCTGAACCAATGCAAAGTAAAATAACCAAACAAAACAGTCACATTGTCCTATGTTAGGAGTCACCATACATGGGCTATTCTTGGGGGAACTGACCAAACTCAAAACAATGACCTGGCATTTATTGCAGGACTTAGTATGCAGCTTAATGGTAAAATACTTACTTAGCAGGTGCAAAGCCCCAAGTTTGATCCCTAGCTTCTCATCCCTCATCCACATGTGGATAAATTTAAACTTCAAGTTTAAGGCAACAGTCTTAAGGTCACAAGACTATAGGAATGCAAGACAGCCCTTCACAGGCTGGAGCAATGGCTCGTGGTTAAGAACACTTGTCGCTCTTGCAGAGAACCTGGGTTCAGCTCATCACAGTCCATACTGTCAGTTCCAGGGATTGGATGATTCTGGTCTCCTTGGTCACTAGGCACTCAAGTGATCCACAAATATTCATACAGGCAGAACACTCATACACATAAAGATAAGTAAAATACTTGTTTCCTCAGATCATTCCCTAATAAATTACCTTAATAAATTACTCTGAAGATAGCTCTTCAAAGTTCCACACAGACGTATCGAGTGGCAAAAAAATTTGATGTCTGCGATCTGCTTTCAACTCATGAGGCAAATGATGAACCAAAGATGTCAAATGGTACACATCTGTGTGGCACGGGGAGCCCTCAGTCTCTAAAACGTAACCCTACCTGGACTGGCAGGACGGCTCAGGTGGAAGAAGAGAACCGACTCCCAAAGCTACCCTCTGGCCTCACACGCCCTATAGGATACATCCCCCACCATGCACTTGCATACAGAATAATAACAATAAATAAAACTATAGCATAAAATCCACCACCTCCATTCCCTGGTGAATACCTTCTGAGGGTTTGTCTTTCTTATCATTTGATTAGACTGAGGAACATGTAGGAGAATAGGGGTGCCCTGCTCTGGCTATGTCTGAGAGGAAGGTTCAGGAGACAACTAGATTACAATGGCTCCGACTTAATCGGTGGACAATGAATTGATAATACGATGCATTGTGGGGGGTGAAAATCGGGAGGTGAGGACTAACTGAGGAAATAGGCGACTGCAGAACATGTCCCTGGAGCTCTGTCTTACCCTGGCCCTGTCCTGTGTGTCTTTGATTCTCTGCTTCCAGTTTGTCAAGCACACAACTCTCCTCTTCCATGGGACTCTGCCACTGTGATGCTCTGCTAAGGATGTGGGGCCAGGGATCATGGATCGAACCCTCTAAAGTCACAAGGCAAAACCGATGCACTCTCCATTCAGTTGTCTCTACCAGCTAACTAATGATATACAAATCTTATCTCTCAAGGCGCAGCTAAGTGATAGCCGTATCTGCGACACTTTGCCCCATACCCAGCCCGACCACTAAGAGTTTCTGGGTAGCCACTGTCCCTTTTGACCGTATGTATGATACCATGACTATAGGGTTCTGGTTTTCACCCACAAGCCATAGAGTTTCCTAAGTCAGGGCACACAGCATCACTCTAAAACATAGAGGGTGCCTGCTATGATACCTATTACACTCACCTACATGTTTCCCAGCCTGGTAAGGTTCTGGCAAAAATTAGTGAGAATCTGTGACAGACCTTAAGATAGTGAAGAACACAAAATAATTTACTAAAATAAAATGTTATTCAACATAAGGCAGCTTAATTCATGTAGGTATTTTCCTATGAAGGAAAATTATGCTGTTATTTGAGACACATGGAAGTACAGAGAAACACAAAACAGAGCCAAATGTGGAAAGTGCATATGCTATTTCCTGTTTTTTGTTTTTTTTTTTCTGAGAGGCTGTGCCCCAGCCTGGGTCAGGCAATGGGTAGTTTGTGGCTCAGTACATCAGCGGTCCTGGGTGAGAAGAAAGATCATGTTCACTGCATATGACAAGGTGGGGAATGCTGAGAAAAAGCCACACCAAACAAATGTCACATCACCATACAGGGAAGTAAGCCAGCACCCAGAACTCGCCTAGTGCCAGTTCTTGATGGAGACGTGGTTGGGCTCTCCTTGCAGCTGGTACCACACCCCAGACATCCTGACACCGATGGCTTCAGCAGCCTAGTGCTGCTGATGCTGTGCTTTTCTCAGACCACAAAAGTGCCCCCAGCTTAGTGAGTGCCCTGGATACATGGCATCTGCAGAGAGGCTTCAGAGCCAGTACCCAGAAGAGGCCATAAAAAAACTCCTTTGCTTACCCCTCCCCATCTCTTCCCCTCTTTTCTCCTTCTCCCTCAGTTCTTCCTGTTTGCTTATTTTGAGAAACGGGCACAGGCATCCCAGGCTGTCCTTGAACTCACTATGTAGATAAAGGAACTTGGACTTCCTATTCTTTCTACCTCCATCTTCTGAATGGCAGGGTTGCAGATGTAGTCTACAAGCCAGGTATGGCTTGATTTTTCTCTTATGTTTAAAACACTGTTCTAAAAAAAAAAAATTCAACTCCAGAAAAATGTGAAGGACACCCCCCCAGAAAGAAGTCATCTAAATCAGCACAACCAACTATGCAACAAAGACAGCCTCCTAATACTGCTGCCATTCCTGACTTTTTACATGTCTATTTGTGTGCTGGGCCTTGAACTCAAGGTCTCATGTTTGTGTGTCAAGCACTACACCAACTGAGCTATCTCCACAGCCCTTTATTAGTGGCTTTTTCTTGGTTTTTATATCCCAACCAAAGTTTCCACTTCTTCCTCTCTCCTCCAAGTCCATCCTCATCCCCATCCACTCAACCTTCTCTCTTTTTCTTCAGAGAAGGGCTGGCCTCCCATAGATATCAACCAGTCATGATATATCAAGTTGCAATGACACTAGGCACCTCTGTAGAAGGGGCCAATTAATGACTGGCCAAACTTGAGATCTATACCCTGAGAGAGAGCTCACCAGTGAGGGCCAGGACCCAGAGACAAGATAACCTAGAGGCTAGGATAGAACAAAACAGGACTGGCACACACAAAAAAGTCAATAAATGATTCCTAATTATTAATGTGTTTTAAAGGTATACGATTGGCTAGATAACACATTTGTGGGTATATGTTTTGATAATTAGTATGTAGTACTTAGGGTGTGCTATATGCAGCCAGGAGTATAGTTTAGTGAAAAGCATGTGATTAGCATGTATAAGATCTTACACAAAGCATGTGCTTAGTGCGTATAAGATCCTAACTCTTCAGTACCCCCAAGAAGCAAAGAAATAAAGAAAATGACAGACACAGTAATTTAAAGATCCATCCCATAATTCATCCCCTCCTATCCTTGTGGAATCCTCTTTACACCCCCTTCTCAGTGACTACAGGAATTTAAATGAGCTTTTTTAGTCCCATATACACCCTGTGATGGTTATTCTTGGTTGTCAACTTGACTATATCTGAAATGAACTACAATTCAGAAATGGAGGGCACACTGTAAGAGATTTTCTGCTTGCTTTTTAGTGGGTGAATCCACTTCTAGTCTGGACCTTTAAGGTAGGCAGACACACGTCTTTAACCCAGATTTTGAGGTGGGAAGACACATTTTTAATTTGGGCCACACCTTCTGCTGGAAGCCTGTATGAGGAGATTGAAAAGGGAGTTTCTGCTCTTCACCTGCTTTCTAGCAGGTCCACCCTTTCACTGGCATTGGAGCCTACTTTAGAATTCCAGAGTCTACTGAAGACCAGCTGAGGCATATATATATATATGGGGGTGGGGTGGAGATTCATTCTATAGGTTCTGTTACTCTAGATAATCTTGACAGATATATTTCCTTACACATTTGTTGCATGCAATGTGGACAAGTGCATTTTTATTACATTTTTCTAAGTAGAACTTCTTAGGGAAGCAATTGCATCTCATGCCTGACATACATAGAATATACGTCAGAGCACATATCACACACAATTCTTACTACATACATCTACCCCATTCTACTTTCAAAGGAATTACACTGGTCATTTGCAACTGACCATGGATGGAACTGATAAATGCTACATAGGAGGGTGTTGTAGGTGTGGATAGCAAGCACGGTAGCTTGGATGTAACTGGCCACCATAAACTCATGGGGAGTGGCACTATTAGGAGGTGTGGCTTTGCTGAAATAGGTCTGGCCTTGTTAGAGGCAGTATGTCACTATGGGGTGGGCTTTGAGGTCTCTTTTGTTTAAGCTTCGTTCAGTGTCACAGTCCACTTCCTGTTACCTGCAAGGTGTAGACAGCGCCATGTCTGCCTGACCACTGCCAGAATTGATGTGGCCATGGTGTCTCTTCACAGCTAAAGAAACCCTAAGACAGCAAGCCACTGGGAACACCCATCTCTGATCTAAAGGGAAAGGTTAATTTGAGTTTTTCATGTAGTTTTTAAACCCCGAAGGAAAAAGGAAGATATAAAACTCATTCACAATTTGTGGCCCGGAGAGACTACAAGAGAAAGTATGTAGGTGAAGCCAGATGCCCTGTTTGAAAAGTGCTCATCACCTGTCTTTTCAAAAAAGTTTCCAAAATATCTATACATAGCCCCCAAAATACAACTCACAAATAACATTGGTTGGGTAGCTACCACTTCAAAGGTTATGATCCGCTTGCCCAGTGAGGGTGGTACGCTGTGGTGTGTCCCAATGGGTAAGAGGACTGTATGGTTCAGCAGCCCCTTGGGGCTTATTATACACACATGATTCTACTTTCTCTGTCCACCAAGATTTCCTATACTCTTCACGTTTACAGAATACCTCATTTGTCTTTTTCCTTTTCTTTGTGTGTGTGTGTGTGTGTGTGTGTGTGTGTGTGTGTGTGTGTGTGTGTTTGTGTGTGCATGCACTTGCATGCAAGGACATGTCATGTGCACGAATGTATGTGGGTATGAATTTGGAGGCCAAGATCCACCTCAAGTATCCTTCTATTTTAGATGCTGGCTATTTTATTTGTCTCTCATTGGCTTGGGGCTTACAGAACAGGCTAGATGGGCTTGCCAGGAGCTCTTGATTCTGCCTATGCAGTTCTGGGATTACAAATGCACACCCCTGTGCTTGACTGTTTTATGTGGGGACTGAATGTCCTAGCACTTACACAGCTATCCCTTTGACAATTGAGCTTTTCTCCCGTCTTTAATGCCTCTATTTCTAAGTTCCTTAATGATCAGACTTCAAGGGCTGAAGAATTTGGTAACTTTTCCCTTGTTGTCAAATTCAATGTCCTGGAGGAGAGACTTAGAAGAGTATTAAAGAAAAGATTCAGCCATCCTGTTTGTTTTCTTACCCAGAGAGACAAGCCTCATGATTCCCCAAACATAACCAAGTCTGGCTGTAACAGAACCAGGAAAATCTTAACCACAAGCAGATGGTTGTTATGCCAAAAATCCTGGCAACTTGCGGGGCAAATCTAACTAAGCAATTCTAATAAAGTTCAACTGCTAACTCCTAAATCCAGAAAAGAGGGCATGAACTCTACAAATGAAACAGAGCAGCTTGGGGTGGCCAAAGGCCAAAGCAGCATCAAAGATTCTTCATGCCTCTTGTAGACCGGTGTTTCCTAGTTTATTCCTGCATTTTTCCTCTTTGTTTGGGTTTCCTTTAAGAAATGATTTTGCTGTGTTGTCCTGGCTAGCCCCCAAACCCCTACATAAACCATGTTTTCTTCACACTTGACATCCTCCATCACTGGTCTTGAGTCCCGTGATTACAGGTGTGAGCCACAATGCTTGGTTCAGATGTATTTTTTTTTACTTGAGTGTCTTTTAGTGAATTTTAGTACCACAGATATAACTCTATATTTGTTTATGTATCTCACACATACATGTAACTCTACACTTTGAGATAGTAAAGTTTGTTATTTTCCTCTATTCTCCCCTGAAAGCAATTCAGCCACTGAGCATGCAGGCTCTAAACTGTCTGTTATTGACCACGTTCTCACAGCCTGGCACCACCCACAGGGCGATCTTCTCATAGTGTGGAGGTGAATACATGATAGATGAGGTGACTCTCCTTTCTATAAACACCTTGTTTCCTACTAACTGCAGAAGCAGAAACATCCTGAGGCTAGCTAGATGCTAGCCCTGGAGCAAGTATTCTACATCCTATCACAGATGGTTTTCTTGGAGAAAACTTTGGGGCTAGAACAAGAAGGCAGGCAATCTCTTGGGAGGTGAGCATATGTAGGGGGATTATGTTGTTCCATTGTAAATAATTGTCCCCGGCTATGAGTTTAATAAAAAGCACTGATTGGCCAAAAGCAGACAGGAAGTGTGAGTAGGGTTACCAGACTAAGAAGACTCTAGGAACAGTCAGAACAGAGCAGAAAGCCAGAGAGAAGCCAGAGGAAGCAGAGGGCAACTACGCTGCTCTGAGAAAAGGTACTGAGCCGCATGGCTGAACAGGATAAGAGTCATGGGTTAGATTAAGAGTAAAGAGTTAGCAAGTTATATGCCTGGGCCTTAGGCCATTCAGCCTAAAATTAATGTAAGCATCTGTGTGTCTCAGCAGATCTGTGGGTCTGTAGGCCTAAACCTTGAGGCTAGGCCTGAAAGTCCAAGCCAGAAACCTCTTACTACAAGCATAGGAAATATTGGTAGGTGAGTGGCAAAGTGAGCAGGATGGTATCCAAGCCAATTACCACCATAGTCAAGTGCAGTTCAATCTCATGAATATTGTAGAATATTAGCTGAAGATATATTAACATTCATTTATGAAGTAGGACATTTGTTTAACGATGCAAAGGTGTGCTATATTCTTTAAGGTTGCATTTGTTTAACTCTGTGAAGCTGTGTTACTTTGCCTTTCTAAAGTGCCTGGTGGTCTAATAAATAGCTGAATGGCCAATAGCTAGGCAGGAGAAAGGATATGCAGGTCTGTCAGGGAAAGAGAATAAAGGAGCAGAAGAAGGAGAGGAGGACCCCAGGGCCCAGCCACTCAGTTGCACATCAAGCCACCGAGTAAGTAGTAAAGGAAGATATATAAAAAGGGAAAAGCCCAGAGGCAAAAGATTGATGGGATAATTTTTTAAAAGTTGGCAAGAAATAAGCCAAGCTAAGGCTGGGAATTCATAAGAGTAAGTCTCTGTGTATTTATTTGGGAATTGGGTAGCAGATCCCTCAAAGAATAAAGAATAAAATAAAATAAAAACAAAAATGACTACACTCTGAGTACCTGGCAAACACTGCCTAACCCAAGCTTCAAAAACTGGGATATTCTTGTACCAACCCTTACCAGTCATTGGTTGAAGGCTGCTCTTAGGAACATGAGTTCCCCAATGTTCTTTAGGAGAGATCTACAAATGTCAGTAGCTGCAAGTCAAGCTGGCATGGAGTCTTATATAATCCTGATAGCATCAATAGAATTTGGCCTCTACTTAGCCTGAATCTTAAAAATATGTTTCCAAGGTCAATAGTGTGAGGGAAAAGAAATATATACTCCAGAGGCAGCATGCTCATGCCCCAGGCTATGTGTTTACACAGCTACTCCTCTGATACATCCATGCAGTGGGGGCTTCATTCCCTCCTCAAATGGAGCCAACAAATTACTGACTTATTAGATAAGGCCCACCTTCCCAATTTGGGAAGATGAAGGAGGCTCAGAGAAGTAGATTGAGGGAGCCAGAGAAGTAGCTGAAGACAGCTGAAAGCATTGTGCAGGGTCTGCTGGTTCCTCCACAGCTGAGAGCCCTGACTTTCTAGAGGAAAGATCTAGAAGTCAGAGAGTGTAGATGTCAATAAATATACATTTATCAAGAAGTCAACACCATCACTGAGATCCCATGCATAGAGAAAATGCAAAGACACACACAGGGGACCAAAGATGAGTGAGACCAGCCCTGGCTCTAACTTTGGAGAACTCAGAATCCACATAGAGTCTGGAAAGGGGAAAAAAATGCATCGTGAGATGTGTTAAGTACAGGAGTCAGACTTTAGTCATAACCAGTGAGTGCAGTGCATATGGTGGACATGGCAATGGGATTTTGTATCCACGAAGAGAGATTGTACTAAACTCTCAATACAGCATGAGCAAGGGGAATCTACAGCAGAGAGCAGGATAGGGGTTGTAGATGAAAAATACTAGAGTGAAACATCAGATGTGAGGGGGATTCTGGATAAAACCATCTATCAGGAATCTTGCTGAAGACAGGCCATGTGAGCCGACATCACTGAGGAACTAGATGTGCAGGTTCTGGCTAATTTGACAAGGTTCTTTGTTAAAGTAAAATTGTGTAAGGAGGTACACAGAGGGACCTGGGAGGGAGAGAGAGAGAGAGAGAGAGAGAGAGAGAGAGAGAGAGAGAGAGAGAGAGAGAGAGAGAGAGAGAGAGGATTTAATTTTCTCCAAAGTTCAGACAAAGAAGACTAGGTTTTTTGGAGGGCTAGCCCCATATCTGCTGGTTTAAAGCAGTGAATAGAGCCTCTGCTGTTTTCAGAGAAAGTCTTGCTATGTACCCCAGGCTGATCTTGACTTCTCGATGAATTCACTGGACTGCACTTGAATTTTTCTGTCTGCCTCAGCAAGTTCTGGGACTACATTGAACAAATTCTTCATTTACTCTGTTGACCATACTTCACCCCAGAAGACAGATACAGCCTTCTGTGGAACTGTCATCCCTGAACTCAACAAGGAACATGTGGCTGCTGATTTGGAAGTCATCTTAAGGTCTGTAGTCCAGAAAGAAAGGTGCTCATCTCTGGCCTCACGCTCCTGCACACCTAGATAACCTGAGCAAGCCTGAAGGAGTCTGCATACTGCACCACTGCCTCTGTGGTTTCTTCATTGACTTATTTATTCCTCATTCGCTCAGCTACAGAGATATAAAGATGAGAGGAGGCTTGGTCTCTGCTCATCAGATGGTTGTACTTCAGCGAGGACCACAGTTAAAGAGACAAAATTTAAAAAAAGAACCCATTAATGCTGATGGAGAGGGATGCATCCATTCACACTGTGAGAAAGGTAAGTAACAGAAAGAGAAAACTAGAACAAAAAAGGCTTGCACAAAAGCAGATAATCAGGCAGCGCGTAGTTACCCAAAATTAAAGAATCTCCCATGAAAAAGTGCAGTACACTTTGCAAAGTGTATCTTCCTTTATGACTTGCAAGTGTCATCACTGAGGTCATTTTGGATGTGGGTTGTACTGGGCCCATAGGACCTAAAGATACCATGTATAAGGCAAGCAGGAAGTGCCAGGAGGAGGCAGCCTGTGATGAGAAAGCCAATAACTTTCCATTGGATGGGAGACTCTTGAGCCTCAGTATTCCTCAGTGACCTTAATTCTACTTGCCCACATGGAAACAGATGGCCTTGATAAAACCTCTTATAGCCACTTTCTTCCCTCTTACCTCTTTCTTACCTCCCCAGTTCCCTGGTGACTGTTTGGGGGCATTCTAGATGACTTGAGGATCATCTCCCAAATAAACCACCTGCACTTGAATCCAAGAGTCCCACATTTGGGACTCAGTGACTGGGTTCTCAGAATGGAGGGCACAAGTGAGGGAGAAAGGCTCTGAGGAAAAGATGATGTGTTAAATTTGGGGAGTCCTCAGCTTATCAGTTAGACAACCATGTGGACAGTTCAGGAGGCACGTTATCCAGAGATCCAGCTCTTCAGAAAGACTACATTCTGGAGAGACAGGAGGAGTTGCAAGACCATATCTGTGAGCTGTTACCCGGAAATGGATAGTATCCGCATGCAAGTCAAGGGAAGGTTTAAGACCCAGTAGCTGTTCAGTGGGGACAGAGCCCACACTGCCAAGTGGGCAGGAAAGATAAGGACGAAAAGCTATTTGTTGAAATAGCAACAGGAAGGAAGAGCCAAACAAATGAGAGGAAATCAGAAAATTATCATTCTATATAGACATCCTTCCATCCTCCTGTTGATCTTAGGATGGGTGTGATCACCCTGATTAATGCCACAGGAGCCCAGATGGAACCAAGTATGTGTGATTTCTCCATTCTCCCACTCCACCATCAGCCTCACTTTGTGTTCCTCCAGGTCAGCTCTGTCCTGTTGCTGCAGAATCCAAACACAAAGCTGGATGGCCCACTGCAGAACTATGGTCCTATGCCACTTTGCCTCACAGTCATGGCCTCCAGACCTGTCACTCAGTGAGAAGTCCTGCCTTCTTTGCTGCATGTCTGTGCCTGTTTCCTGCCCACTTGGCTCTGGTCTTCATCGCCTGGGCAACTCCATCCTGGCCCTGCCAGGGTCTCATTATGAAATGCATACCCAGACACTTGCCCGGGATTGTAGGAAAACAAGTGAGATCATGGAATCACTGACATGGGTCTTTTTTAGGAAAGCTTATGGAAAGTTGGGGAACAGTCAGAGGATTAGGGATGAGTAAATGTTATTTCAATAGAGGGTTGACTTCCTGGATATGGTCAGGAGGGGATTATTCAGATGATGGTATTTGTGCACTTAAAAGTGATGACCACCCAACAGTAGCATCATGTCTCTAAAACATGAACTTTCTACTAATGTTTCTAGGCAATAAGTCAGAAGCTGTTGCTATGCAAGAGAACAGTTTGCTAAGGGAGTCTGGTAAGTCCTCCAAAGAACCCCTAAGGAAGAGCATGGCTAGGTGTGAACAGTGAAGGACTAAGAGTTAGTCGTCTGGTCCCCAGCCCCAAGCTCTCTGGATCATAGCTTTCCTTTGCCCTGTGGATCAACAATTTGATAGGTGCATCCTGCTTCAATGTATGTCACAAATTTGCCGGCCTACCTTGATAATTTAACTTAGTACTTCACCTAGATTTAGCCAGACTGGTGTGGTAGTTTGAAAGAGAATGGATCTCATTGGTTCATGTATTTAGTCACCAGGAAGTGAAACACTTTGATAGGATTAGAAGGATTAGGAGGTGTGGCCTTGTTGGAGAAAGTGTGTCACTGGGGGTGGGCTTTGAAGTTTCAAAAGCCCATTCCAAGCCCACTCTGTCTGTCTTCTGTCTCTGTCTCTGATGCTGCCTCCTGTAGATCAGGATGTAAAACTTTCAGCTCCTTCTCCAGCACCATGTCTGCCTGTATGCTGCCATGCTCCACCGTGATGATAACGGACTGAACCTCTGAATGGAAGCAAGCCCACAATTTGATGCTCTCTTGGTTCCCTTGGTCATGGTGTCTCCTCACAGAAACAGAACAGGGACTAAGACACCCAGTGTCCTAATTTGCTGTGATAAACACTGTAACCAAAAGTCACTTTGGGAGGAAAGGCTTTATGTCATCTTACAGTTCACAGCCTGTTTTGAAGGGGGCCAGAGCAGAAGTTCAATGAGGAACCTGAAAGCAGGTACTGAAAACAAGGCCATGAAGGATGCTGCTTACATTTCTCAGCTTGCTGGGTTTTTTTTTTTTTTTTTTTTTTTTTAAAGCACAACCCAGGTACCCATCCCGGGTAGCATTACCCATGTTGGCCTGGACTCTCTCATGTGAATCATTAACAAAGACCCACAGACTTTCTATGGATCAATTTGATGGAAGCATTTTTTTCCAATTAAGTCCCTCCTCTTCCCTGATGATGCTAGCTGGTGTCAAGTTGATGAAATGTAACCAACACACCTGGTTTCCACGCTCCTCGATCAAGAATTTCCAAGAGATATTAGGACACAAGGCAAAGAAAGAATGACACATATAGGACATCAATAAAGTATAAAAGATGAAAACATTTAGAAAAATTATCCCAAACTGGTGTGGTAGCTCAAGGGTAAAGACACTTGTCATTAGGCCCAAGAGACCTAAGTTTGGACCCCAAAGTCCACATGGTAGAAGAAGAGAAATGACTTCTGTAAGTTGTACTCACACACACATATGCGTTGGCACATGTGTACGGCATGCACACGTGCACGCACGCACACACACACACAAAGACACTGGATACCCTACACATATATACATGTGCACACACACATACACACACTAAGACACTGGATACCCTCTACACACACACATACACACATGTGCACACACATATACACACATACACACAAATACACACACACTAAGATACTGGATACCCTACACACACATGCACATACACACACAAACACACACAAATACACACACACACACTAAGACACTCTATACACACACAAACACACACAAGCATACACACACACACTAAGACACTAGATACCCTACACACACACACGTGCACATACACATACACACACATACACACACACTAAGATACTGGATACCCTACACACACACACACACACACACACACATACACACACACACATGCATGTGAACACACATACACACAAACATAAATAATAAATACATATAATATTTTTTAAAAAGGTAAGCCCTTAAGATAATTAAGTAAAATTAAAAAGTTAAATTCATTAAAATGAAAAGGTTTTGTTTAACAAGAGATAGCTTTTAAAAGTGATGAACATAATGACCCAGGCTGGCCTTGAACTTGCAATACACTTTCCTCCTGAGCTTTCTGAGTAACTGGGATTATGTCTGTGCAGCCAAACCCAAGTTTTTGTTTTAGAGATATGCTCTTGTGTAACTTTGAAGCTTGGCAAACAATTGACCTGCCTCAGCTTCCTATATACTGAGACTATCACCACATCCGTGTGTGTGTATGTGTGTGTGTATGTGTGTGTGGTGCATGTGTGTGTGTGTATCTGTCACAGAACACATATGCTAACAATATAAATAATCATGAAAACCAATGAGAAAAAGACATTACTTTTAAAGAATGAACAACTTGAAAGGCGACTTCACGATAGAGATTTCCCCATCCTAAGGCATATGGAAGAGGTCAACGGCACTACTTATTAGGAAAATCCAACTTGAAACTATAGTGAAATACCTCGGGCGTTCACTTCAATGTGTGAAACTTAAGGATGACCTTTCAAGTGCTGGCAAGGATAAGAATGTTAGGGATCCCACACTACTGGGGGGCCAAACCCCTGCTAGCAGTCTGTGCTGGTGTTTCCTACCACATTTATGAGACTACTGTGAGTGGACAGCAAGATGGCAGTCAATGCCAACTGGCCTGTGAGTCACACTTGCTGTGTGAACTGACTTGCTATGTGTGTTCGATCCCAGAGTCTATACTAGTATCCAGTTGAAGCATTTACATTCCAGATCACTGACTTCTAGAGACACAACTCTACTAGACTGGATAAATAGGGCTGGGCCAGCTAAGCAAACAACTCCTGGTCTCTTCACCCATGGGGGTGGAGCAGAAATGAATGTGCAGGTTGAAAATATAGTCTCATAGGAGGAATTCATTTCAGTGTTTCCTAGGGCTGTAGGAAAACATTCCTCCCCCAATCCTCTCCCTCCCTCCCTCCTTCCCTCCCTCCCTTCCTCCCCCTTTCTTTGCAATAGCTACTGAAACCAGAACATCATACATGCTAAACACATGTTCTACCTCTGTTTCCACCCCACTCCAGTATCTTCCCAAGTACCTAGACCCCAGTTATCATTGTACAATGTTTATAGGTGTTGGCTTCTCACATGGCACCTTATAAACACATAAAAACACTGTGAATTAGAAAACCAAACCTACAAAGATGTGGCTCAGATAAAGCAATGGGAAGTGAGGTGTCTTAACGGGGATTTAGGGGAACTAATTCAGAATGATGCATATGCCGGATGCTGTTGGCTTTGGTCCCCAAGACACATTGCAAAGCCTGAAGCTGAAAACTCCTCAAGGTATGAAGCCTTGAGTCAGGCATGGATATTTTCAATGTATTTTGAAATGAATGAAAACAGTCATTTGTATAAAAGCAAAAAATAGATGGAGGAGGAGGACCAGGAGAAAGATGCTTGCTCCTTCTGGGGGAATTACAAAGGACAAGGGGAAAATAAAACTCAATAAACAGCTCCTTCGAGCTCCATGTATTAAACTTCACATTTTCTGGCCACTGTTTTGAGGCATTAAGAGACTTGTATTTTAATATAAAAACCACAGAATGCTGGCTTTTCTCTTTGCTGTGCCATTATTTGGCTTTTGGCAGACTTAAAATTCTTCCTTTTAAAACTATTTCCTTTTGGAGGTCAGCTGAAAGTCCAGTTCAAGTACCACATTGATAAAACTGAACACAGGACCACTCTTAAAAGCCAACAATTATGGGTCCCAGTAGAAAAACAGTCCGTGGTGCCAGGCTTCCGAGACATCGTGCCTCAGACGTGGCTTTGTGTCAACGCAGCTGTAGCCACAGGCGAAAAGTTAAAAGACTTATTTGAAAATGTTTCCACTTTTGGAAGCTCCCTTTTGCAACTTCTCTGCTGATGGTGAGAAAGAGCCAGGGCTGGAGGACACTTTTCCAGTGTCCGGGACTGGTTGGGTGTTAGGTCACATTCTCTGACCTCGGGAGCCTGGTTACATGAGTGTCAGGTCCTCTAACCTCTAGCCAAGTTTTCTTCTTCAGTATGCTGGATAAGCCGGATGCTGTTCTTCTCCGGCAAGCAGTATCTATGTTCTGATGGCAAAATACAGAAACTTGTTTATTCACTGGGCAGACACGATGAGTTCATGGGGATTAAGGATTTTGTTTTAACTGGCAAATTTGGTGGCTTATACTCATCTTTAACACAGTTTACACTTATGGTTCCATGAGTTCCATTCCCTAAAGAGCCTGCCATTCCCATTTTGCCCTGTAAAATTTTCTCCAAAGTAATGGTCACTGAACAGAAAGCAGGTATAAGACAAAAGCCACAGAGGCTTGGAGCAAACACAAAGACAATGGACAGCTAAACTGTCCACTGCTGATAAAATGGCTGTAAACCTGAGATAGGAGGAGAACTGATCCACACAAACTCTTTTTAAGTCAACTTTCCACAGAAGAGTAGTAGAAGTACAGAAAGGTACACACATCATCACATGGAGTTAGCTCAATGAATTTCTAAAAAAAAAAAAAAAAAAAAAAAAAAAGTTAGCAAGCCAATTAACAAGTGAAAGACCAAAGGAACAAAGTACCATCAGCCCCCAGAATCCCCATCACTTTCTTCCTCTGTTTCTTAGCAAGCAAGAGGCAGCAATCTAGGCCCTGTCTGATTTTGTCAATAAAGTTTTATTGTAAAATGGCCACACTCATCCTTCTGCATGCCTTCTGAAGTTGGTGTTGTACAAGACCAGTAATTATTTTGCAGTAGACCTGGCCCATGGAGCCTCAAGGGCTACCTGGACCTTTACAAAAATTTCCAGACCACTGCTACCGAGCAACCCAGAACAGAAGAGAATATGAGTTAACAGATGCAACTTTAAATTTTCTAATAACCGTATTAAAAGTAAGCAAGTTAAATGACTTCAACTATCACATTTTATTTAATCCATTCAATCAATACATTTAAATTAGTTGCACCTTGCAATAACCATTTTTTAAAATAGGATATCTGATTTCTTTCCACTGTTCTCAAATCCACAGTTCACTTTGGGCTCACTCTAACTGTACTTCAATAGCTCACCAGTCTCTTCTCAGATGTCTGGGGGAAGGGACTAGAAATGACATTGAACAGCATAGGTTTGGAATCTGCTCTAGGTCTCAGAAGCCGGGACAATAAAACTCTACCTTGTTGCTGATCCTATTTCTAACACAGGTACCTAACCTTCTATTATTTATGAGCACAAAGTGAATTACACAGGTACAGACACAGACACAAACACACACACACACACACACACACACACACACAGAGAGAGAGAGAGAGAGAGAGAGAGAGAGAGAGAGAGAGAGAGAGAGAGAGATTGTCCAGCTCCTAGCTGCAATGCATTCTAAAACCTAGAGACTGCAGGAAGGGTCTATTCTCCCAGCTCTACCAGGCACACTGGCTGGTGGGAGGCAACAAAGCCACATGGACTTTGTGAAGGGCAAAACAGAGGCTGCAAATGGATGCTACAGACTTAGAGGAGGATGAGACAAAAAGGCACTGGTAAGTACCACTTAAGGGTTACACTAGGCAGCACAGCCATCCCATGATTGTATTTAGCAAAGCAAAACACTGCATTAATACAGGTCTGCAAAAATAAACAAAAGGAAAGCTAGAAAGATGCTAATGTAGAAAAATAAAGAGATCACATAAATCCAGGTTCCTGGCATCTTCTGGAAAACTTGAGGAGCTAGGAACACGGCTGTTTGTCCTGTGACATAAAGTGGCTGCCTGGAGTAGCTTATGCTGCCTCCTGTACAGAAGAAGGTTATCTTTAGATGGCTCCAGTACTTACTGTCACCAGCCATTACTCACTTGTTCATATCATTACCTGGGTTTTCACCCTGAGCCTCCTGCAGTAGACATGCTTCTGGGATCCTGTGATGGTCTCCGTGAGTTCTGATAGACTATTATTGGATGGATACAACCATAGCCTGTCCATAAGAGTAAGAACTTCAGAAGTAAAAGCTCCTTCCATGATGTATGAGTTCTAGTGGGATCAGATAAACCTTCCCCATCTTTGAACATTTAACTCACATCTTAGGGGGATACTTGGACCCAGAGTCAGAGGTAAGTGGTATTTGTAGGCTACAGATGTCTCAGGCAATGAAGTGTGTAGCAGGCACCTTCTAATGTCCCTGCTTGCAATCACTAGCAGGGTCCCCTACTGGCTGCATTGCTAGACTTATTCCTGCTTAAATGATTGTGACACTGAAATTTGACACACTTAAACTGCAACTGAAAACCATGAAATTAATGGTTTCTTCTCTGACATCCCATTAAGGTATCTCTGCACCCCGAGGCTTGTTATTTTACCTGATTTTAGTTGTCTTAAAGCTTAGTAATAGTTCATGAGCCAGGGCACGACTTCTTTTACAGAGCTAGAACAAGCATGCTTCATGAAGTCAGCATCTTTCATTCGAAAACATTTTGATGGCTGCTGGTTAGGATATATCTTATTCTCCAAAGGTTCATGGACTGGAGGTTTGGTTCTTAGCAAGAGGTGGCAGGACCTTTAAGGGGTAAGACCTTGAAGGAGTTAGCATTGGGGGTGCTGTCCTGGAAAAAGATTCTAGAGGTTCTGATGTGTGTGTGCTGAGTTAATTCTCTCGAGAAAGAGCTATTATAAAGGCCCATCTCTCCTTGGCTTTCCTTGGCTTGTTTTCTTGCCGTGAGAATTTCCCACACTCCCTTCTGTCACATGATGTCACTGCCATCAGACCCTACCATAGGCTGGATCAACGGTGCTACAGGGTCTTGGAATCAGCAAATTAAAACAAATTTCCTTGCTTCCTAAAGCCGCCCCATGCACTAGTGTACTTTCTGTTGCTGTGCATAAACCCTGAAAAAAAGGCAGTTTGGGGAGGAAAGAGTTTGTTTCAACTCGCATTTTCAGCCCATCAGTGATGGACGTCAGGGCAAGAACTGAAGTGGGTACTGAAACAGAAACCACAAAGGAACCCTGCTGACAGGCTCACTCTCTCTTACAACCCAAGATCACTGCCTTGAGTGGGCTGGGCTCTCTTGTACAACTAGCAATCAAGAGAATTCCCCGTAGACATGCCCACAGGCTGCTGTGATGAGAGGTAATTCCCCAATGGAGACTCCCTCAGTTAACTCCGGCCTGTGTCACATTGATAACTGAAGGTAATTTGAGGCCCAGCTTCCAGTATTTCATTATAGTCATGGAAAACCTTAATTACTGAAAGATACTTAGAATAACTTATACTTTCAGAATAACCTTTCTGAAAAGAAACTCAAAGAAAGTCTTTTTCAAAGTTACTTGGTGTTTGTGCTTTGACCATACTAAAGGGACATATGTAAAGATTAGTATATCAGGATGGCAGTGCACTTAAGTTGCCTCTGTTCATTTTCTGTTACTACAGAAGAATATCTGAGACTGGGTAGTTTCTGAAGAGCCAAGAGATTCATTTTGGTTATGGCTCTGGAATCCGGTGACAGAGTAACAATGGCTGTCCGGAGTGCCAGGACATGGTGAGAGCACACGTTCCTTGAAAATGACATGTAAGATTAAGTTTAAGCTCAGCTCCACACAAATGGCACTATTACATCAAAGCCAAATAAACAGCTATGTTGAGCATGGCTTTTCTTGGTAGCATGTGCTTCGAATGGGTGAGGTCTTTCAAACAAAAGAACTTTTATAAATGTGCCAGCAGCACAATTCCCATCAAAAGCAAGGGTTCAAGGTAGATGTATGGGGGGTGACCCTGACTGCCTTTTATCAACATTTAATTAATATGTATTATTGAGAAATTATGGACCTCTTTTAAGCCTCAATTGCCTCCTTATTTTTAAATAGGGTGATATGAGGGGCTAGGAGTATAGCCTAGTGGCTTCAGACTTGCCTAGTACGAGACCCCAAATGTGCAGCAAACTTTCAGACAACCACGAGCATTGGAAAAAACAAACAAATAGCAACAAAAAAACCCAGGAGAGGGAGTTGATAGTAATACTTATCCACAAGGTAGTTTTGCAGATTTTACTGCGAAGCCTTGCAGTGCCCACCTGCATGATGAATCTGGGTTACCAATGCTCTGATTATCATTAATGAAGACCCTTAGATGTCATAATGACAATTAAAACCTGTCTTAGGGGGTGTTAGCTTCTTAGGAAATTAGATACAGCTCGAGACCAAGGTCAAAATTCAGTTCCACTCTGAAACCTTTCCTTATCTATAAAATTGAAGACAGTAAAAGCACCACTCAGGACAGTAGCATGTTCTTCTGGATCTTCAGTTAAACAAGCACAAAGAAGGACTAAATTGTGAAACTTTCATTTCAGGAAATGCCATTTTGGGAATGAAGAGGGCATCTGGAACAGCCATTAGCTGTGATGCAGATCTTGTCAATTCATCCTATTTTTGGTGCATTTCAAAGAAAACGGCACATGTCTGTACTTTCCCCTAAGTACTTTACCATGTGCATCTTTAGCTAGACTTCAATTTTTTTCTGGGTTAAAAAAAGTTTAATGTAAAAATTTATACCAAGTTTTTAAATGACTGAAACCATTTCCAAGCAGCAGACACCAGACATTACCTGGTTCGGAGAAATAGGCAGCTGCACATTCTTGGCATGGAATGTGGCATGTGGGCATCTGCTTATGTGCTTCCCCACAGATGCTGATTATAGTATGTTGGGGCTCCAGGAAGCAGACAAAGACAGAGGTTAGACTACAGGAGGCTTATTATGGGCTGGCTGAAGAAACCAGCCACCTCGTGGACCCATATGAAGTCATAAAGGTTGGCCTTGACTGAAAAAACAAACAAACAAACAAACAAAAAACCAACCCAAGTAGTTTCACCAAAATGATACTCAAAAATTTCATCCTCTACTCCCTTCTTTTCAACAATATGTATTTTCTGAAGCTGGAAACCTGTCATTTGTGCATGTCCTGAATCTTTTGAGCATAGTCTCACACTTTCCAGGGTCTTTAAAATTCTAAGACTTCCAACCTAGAATGTCAAAATAAGACAACAGAACCCTTGTTTCCTGGTTTCATTGCCGGGGTGTGGTAACAGGGCTAAACAGATGGGTCCCTGCAAAGCTTTGTTGGAAACTGGGCCATGTATTTGAGATAAGGATCTGCCAGGGCTTCACATCAGCCAAACCTACCAAGAGGCTAATTAGCGAAGGGAAACTGAGATAAGAATGGCCACACGGTGTAAGGTTTAAGCAAAGCAAAATGGTTCTGGGGATGGAGGAGTAAATGACCAACTGAACAGCTCCTCCCAGAAGTCAGAGAGGTTGGAAGAGGATACAGAGTTAGCTGAAGGGTAGCCTAGGCAACTTAGTATGAACCAGTCTCAAAAAGTTGAAAACAGGCTGGGTTTGCAGTTCAGTGGTAGGCCCTAGGTTTAATGCTTTGTACTGCAAAAGAAAAATAACACAATGCCATTGTCACTGTAAATATAGGAAGTGACTCACTCTGCTGTCTAAGTCAGTCCCAGAGACAGAAGATACAACTGGGAGTGGGGTCCAACTGTCCCTACATGTTCTCATGTCATCGATGTGATAAAAAGTACATATGACACCCTTGACCTAACGCACCGTGAGACCCGCTCCTCAAGGTTGACAAGGATGAGGAAAGTGTTATTCTTTACTTATTTCCAGTGAATAAGGAGGAACCTACTGGAAAGCAGAAGTGATAGGCTTTGGGAGGGTGGATTCCTACTTCATCTATGTGCTGCTGATAGCCGACTGGGAACCTACCCAGGCTGGTAATTTTGTGTCTATAAGCAGAGATTCCAAGAACATTGAAGGACCTGGAGTCCATCAAAGTGTACCTTCCACCAGGCAGAATGCAAAGTTCTTGCTAATGGGTTTGGGTGCCACATACACAAAGAAGCAAATCCCTAAGGGAGAGACACAGCACCCAACTATGGTATCTGCACAGACATCCCATGAACTTACAGGATGAGAGACCAGTAAGGGTTCCAGAGGCATTGGCAGACCCCAAGCAGCATAGTGGGTCAGGAGGATATTATCTTGGAAAGAAGCACCCCTAAAAGGATATTGTATTCACTAAAACAAACCAACAAAAAACAAGCCTCCGTAAAACTAAAAGGATTTTTGTAAAGATACTTTTGGTCCATGATAAGGTCAACCACAGCAGCAGGAAAAGAAAATCTAAACATTTTGCTCATTAGAGTGTCTAATTTACATAAGAGGATAAAATACAGCTGGTAAGACTGTAGAGGAAGCCAGCGTTACTACGTAGGTTGAATTCTAAGGTCACTGAGGCAGAGGAGAAGCTGGATACTCTTTAGGTATTCTCACAGCCATTCTGGAGTGGTCACATGCCAAGCTGTAGTTAAAAAAGAAATCACATAGCATTTTCATTTTTAATATAGACGGCATTTCATTTTGCCAGAAGCAGGGCTCTGTCACCTCCAACACAATCTCCAGCTTTTACTGACTTTTAGTTCCTCAATGTGGTTGATACCGACTTCTGCCTTCTACAAACCACCTTCTGGAGACCACTTCTCTATGGGACAGTAAGATCAACCCACTCCATTCTTCTGACCCCCATCCCCCTATCATGGGCTTTGCAGAAAGGTGAAAGCCTCTGAGTCTCAATGTAACTTCTTGGAATTCCTGTCGTCTTGCTCTGAACACACTCACTAAATTTATCACAGAAATGTTTAGATAACATCATAGCACTAGACAGTGTCCTCCCTCAGCCCTTTCCTCCCTCTATCCCTTCTCCCTTCCTTTCTTACACACACACACACACACACACACACACACACACACACACACACACACACACACACACTCTGACATCCATTCTGGAGACCATAACTCTACCTAGCCTGTAAACATCCTCTAAGACTCTAGGAGAGAGATCAGACATCTCTAATCTTTGTGGAATGAATCCTTACAATTTTACATTGTTGGTGTATCCATTTTGAATAGTGGCTGGGTTTTCTTCTGCCAGAAGCAGGGCTTTATCACACACACACACACACACACACACACACACACACACACACACACACACACACACTCAGAGGACAGAGCGATGGTATATACACAGGCCCCACCCCAGCCCTAGAAGCAGTATAACCTTCATTTTTCTTTCCTAATTGTTCTTCATAATTATGATTCTAAATTTAAAAATACCCACTTCTCTCATTTTGGGTTTGACCCCCTTTGGCTTATGTACTAATGGGTACTAATGGGTAATGTATACCTACAATTCACTTATATGATTTAGGATCTCCAACATACCTAGTAGTCAATGATTAACGACATACATGAATACCACTCTTTGTCCCCAGACACCCACAAGATAACTACTAAAACTGAGGGTGGGGACTTGGAACAGAGGATGGAAAGTAGAAGTGATTCTCAGGGAGGTTGGCAGAGAAAGTAAGTTCTAAGGTGAGTCTGAAGGCTGGGAAGACAGACCAGGCAGGAAGAAAAACGGGAAATGGCAGTCAACAAGAGGTGAGCACAGCTCTGGGGAAACCACAGATCCAGTGTTGACACTACTGCTAGATTCTCAAGTTCTCTGTGGAAGGGGATTAGAATATGGACGGGGCAGACAGAACTGTCTTGTGGACCATGGAAGCACATTTAGTTTCTATACTACAGTGGACAGTGAGGCCCAGCCCCAAAGCTGGATGGCTACCAGCTTGAAAATCAGTGACAAATCAGGCTCTGTCCTGACTTAGTGAACCCCAAATTCAGAATAATTTTAAGCACTCAATACTTCTGAACTAGAGTATACAAATGGTGGAGGGCCAACCATATAGAGGATAGTATGCATATGAGATAAAAATAAAGAACGGGGCATATATGAAAGATCCATTTAGGGATATAACATTTGAGTGCATGTGGGAGGTGGGAAGAGAAAAAACCATCTACGATGAAATTCAGGTTTCTTTCTTAAGAAAATGGGTAAACAGTAATACAAGTCACAAAATTAATGGCATCTAGACAGACAGCAGTGATGGCGGGGGCAGTGGGTACCAGATGAGTGTTGAGGAGCCCTGGGTCACCAGAGTGGCCATGACTTATGAGATCGCTGGCTAAGCGTACACCAGACAGTGGAGAAAAGTTCTGAGGTTCAGTGAGGCATTCCCAGTGTGAAGGAAACACCAGCTATTCAGCCCAGAGGTGTCAGCATCATCTACAGCAATGTTCTGGAACCACTTCAGCTCACAGAAATAATTATTAAATACATAGGAATCTTGGCAGCTTTTTGTTAAATCCTTGGTATTTCTGCACAAATAGTTTTCTACCACAGAAATCAGCAAATGCTATAGATAAGGTCTGCTTTTCCTGGAGCTCATGCCCAGTGCTGGCTACCTACATACACTCTTGACAACCAAGAACAAGTGTAAATTCACTGGCTCAGCCCCAGAATTAATGATTCAAAATGAGGGACTAGTTTTCACAGCTCTGTCTCCATTAATGGACTTCGGTTCAAGAAGGAAGGTGAAGAACCCAGCTGTAGACATGTAGATTTACCACTGGCCCAAGAGGGCTAGAATGGTCTATAAGGTAGTAAAAAGTTTCACAAGGTTGGCTCAAGGAGAACCCTGGTCTGCCCCTGCTGGACTCCCAACTGGTGTACCTGACCATGCTCATATAATTCCTAATATTTATTATTATTGCTGTTGTTATTGTCACTATTATTTTTTAGGAACAAACATGACAGTTTAAAGAGTCTGAGTTTTGCATTACTTCACTTTTTGGTGCCAGGTTCCAAAAATATCCTTAGTTGTCTGTCCAGAAATTCTGGATGGAGTTCTGGCTCATAAGCCCCTCCTTACTGACTGAGCATCTGCCTGAAGGCTGCACAGGAGAGTAGACATTAACAGTCCATCCCAGACATGAAGCTTCCTCTTGTGAACAGCTTTGGAAATGGATCTCTAGGTTTTCATAGTGGAGATGGGCGCTATCTATTCCCCAACTTCAGTCCGTTTGCTAAATAATTTTAGAGTTACCACTTGGGGGGTGTGTGTGACACAATGGCATTAAAAGGTCATTAAGGAAATGGTCAAGAGGATTAATATCTCAGGCCTATGAAAACACATAAATTCTAGTTGGGCAATGTCAATGACCCAGACCACCATTAGGTAGGTGGTTCACCATAAGCCAGTCTAAGAAGTTGAGTGGAATAATCATCCCTTTAGTGAGGTAATGTTTTCCTTCCCAGAATTCCCAGTCCTTGGGAAAGTAGCTGACAGAGTTGTAGTCATGCAGCTTCATAAATTGATGCATATTTCCTCAGAAAACCATACCTTCCCTTTTCTGTTTTCTGTCTCTGCTCTCAGTATCTTCCCCCCTAACCCTTGGGATTGCTTGTTCTTTCTCCAAAGCTCTGCCCCCTGCTGTAAGGCTACAGCCTGCCATGGATTAATCTGCATGCTGGTTTAATTCAGGATGACATGGTTTGGCCTCTCCCACTTCTCTCCCCTGCTTGGGGGAGGGGCTCTTTAGAACTAATATAATTGTATTTGAACTCCCCCCCCCGCCCCCCCCCCCCCCCCCCCCCCCGGCCTCTCTCACTGAGAAAGTCTGGGATAGACTAAAAGTAGTACCTGGTCATTTCTTATTCAAAAAATCTTTCTTAAAATCAGCCCAAGTCTTCCAGTCATAGCGTATCAGCAATAATCAAACTTTGGCCACCTGACCTTATTAGCCTTACCTATAACCAAGGGAACTGGCATCGACAAGTAGGGCTGGTGGGAATGTGACAAACAGCCTGGTGTTCGTGGTGGTGGGAGGGAGCTGCTGGGGACACAGTTCACACAGTCTGTTTTGGACTCCAAATTTAATTAGAATTATATAATGCCATTGTCTAACTCACATATAATTACTTTGCAACATGTTACAGCAAAAAGAACACTAGACTAAAAACTGGGTTTTCATATACATTTATATTCACGTGGCTCTGCAAAGTCATTAAACTTCCTTATCTACTGGGGGCCAGAAATACAGTTCAATGATAGACTGCTTATCTTAGAAGCCTAAAGCCCTAGGCCCAGTTCTCAATACCACATATACACATAAATATCCCCACTTCAAAAAGCTACTAATGCACAGAAATAAGAACTCAAATGTTTGAATTATATATAATTTCTAGTTATAGTTCTCTGCTTTAGTTTTACAAATGAAGATACAATGTTGGTGATTAAATATTCTTTGAGAAAAACTGAAAGCAAATGTAGGTAAACAGAGAGTATCCTGTAGTGGACTGAGTGCTTATGTTCCATTAAGAGTCCCTCATGGAGGGGTTAGTGGTCTAGGTGTTTGCTCACACTCTCCACCACCTGAGGATGTAGGGAAAAGGAGGCCAGCTGCAAGCCAGAAAGCCGCCCTCACCAGAACCCAACCATGTCGGCACTCTGATCCCCAAGCTCCCCAGCTTGCAGAACTGTAAGCAGTGCATCTAGGCTGCAGGAGCTTGTAGCTCTATGGTATTTGTTACAGCAGCTCCAGCTGACTGATACACATTCTAATATTTTCTCACCTAGAAATAAATCACACTAAGTGTTGAGAACATTATTTCCAGAATGTTTATGTATGTCATATGTGTTCATATGTGAGGTACCTGCACACACATTTTTTACATTAAGAAATCATTGCACATATTGTCTACCTGTGTGTACTTTACATCATAGAGCATGGATATCTTTTCAGATACATCTACTCTGTCCCTTTACAGGTATATAATATTCCTTCAAAGAAAGACCTATAATACCTCAACCATCTAAACAAGTTTGCTTTTAGTTTATCTTTGGTATTTTAGACCATGTCACACCTTTTAAAAAATTCTTTTATTTTTCAGATCTCTTGTGATTTATGTCTTGCTAGTTTTCTTAAATAAAATTCCTTAACTGAAATTGCTAGAACAAGGGATGTGTAGTTTTTGTTTTATTTTTTTAATTCCTTCTCTTTGTGTGTGTTTGTTTGATGAGTGTATTTGTATGATGAGTGTATTTGTATGATGTGTGTGTGTGCCTGTGTGCCACAATCAGAGGATAACTTCGGGCATCAGATCTCCCCTTGCACCTCACTTGAAACAGGATCTCTTATTCGAGGCTTCATACACCAGGCAGACAGGTTTGTGATCACAGCAGGGGTGGTGGTCACCTATCTCTGCTTCCACTTTGTTATAGGAACGTGGGAATTAAAAAGCGTTAGTGTTGGGAATCTGAACATAGCTCTTCATGCTTGATTGCACATTCCTTACCCACTGAGTCATCTTCCTCTGTGCAGCTTTTGACCCCACATTCCAGTCAACTATGAGCATTAACACGCATTTAAATCTTTATTAGTCTGACAGGTAAAACATAATACTTCAGTTGTACTTAAATTCTCATTAATCTGATTTTGAATGATGATGATTGCACTTAATTCATGACTGAAGCTCAGATTCTAACCAAACCATGAGAACTTGATCTCTCTTGTACAAATTCTACTTGGTATTATGAATAAAAACCCAGAGCCAGGTATTAGGGAAAAGCTGAAAGATCAGAGAGACAGAGGAACAAGCCACAGACACTTCTCACCTATCCACTCCTCATGAATCCTCAGACTGAATACTTCTGAGTCCTCAGCAGAAAGCTTAGCAGGGCACAGCATGGTTGAACCTCTGTCTCCTCCTCTTTCTGTCTGCCCAGCCATCTCACTTCCTGGTTCAACTTTCCTAGTGCTAGGATTAAAGGTGAGTGCCACCACTGATTGCTCTGTTTGGCCTTGAACTCCAAGAGGTCCAGAGAATCTCTGTCTCCCCAGTACTGGGATTAAAGGCGTGGGTCACCACTCCCTGACCTTCATGGCTTGGCTCTGTCCTTTGATTTTCAGACAAGCTTTATTAAATACACAATATATCATCACATCCTTGGCCATCACCAATAGCTGATCCCAAACAAGCTATTGACCATGAAATAATTTCCTTTTGAAAATATTAAGGTGGTTTTTCAGCTTGTTTTTAAGTTTCCACGCTGCTAGGCTAAGTAGCAGGTGCCGGCTCTTGGTCAAGCTTTGTACGTATGTGACTCAACTCTGGCCAGTGATGTCCATTCCTCAGCAGGAGGTACAGTTTGCTACCAATTATCTGTCTCTCACTTTCCATGTTGGGAGGCTTCCAGGAAACCTGAGTTAAAAATTAAGTCTAAACACCACCAAAAGCTCAAAGTAGAATTTGATCTTCTGACACCTATCCAGTCTGCAACTAGTTTAAATGTTTGTCCCCATTCTTAAACTGCTCTGGCTCTTGAATCTGCAAAGTTTTACTACAAATAAGAAAACTAGAGTTCTCTTTACTTCAGCCCATACATTAGGTGGCATCATGCCATCATGAGGAAGGGCGATTCCATCTTTTCTTTGGGGGTGCTAGTCTCGAGTGTTGCAGAGTATGTTTAACTATGCAAAGATGTGTTGCTTTGGTCTAACTATGTAAAAATGTATTACATTTGTTTATGTTACAGAATGTTGTTTAACTGTGGAAAGATGTGTTGCTATTTTATCATGCTTGCCTAAGGCACTCAGGCAGGTGCCTAGACTGTCCAATAAAAACCTGAATGGCCAATAATAAGAGAGGAGGATATAGGTGGGACTTCAGGCAGGGAGAGTAAGTAAAAGGAGGAATTTAGGTTTGGAGAAGAAAAGGAGATGCCGGGAAAACTGGGGGATGGTGTAGGGACAGCCAGCCATGGAGAAAGCAGGAAAGTAGAAGACACAGAATGAAAGAAAGCTAAAAAACCCCGAGTCAAAATGTACATGAGCTAGCGGGACAAGCCTAAGCTAAGGCTGAGCATCCATAATTAATAAATCTCCATGTCTTTATTGGGGAGCTAGTTGACAGACCTCCCAAAATTTCAACTCCATTCATGTTTTCCATGGACAAGACACTTGGTTGGAGTGGATGCCTACTGAAAACGATTTGACTAAGGCTTTCAAAATGACTTTGTAAACCTTGTCTAAGAACAACAACACCAAAAATCTCTTGGTTTGAACTTCCCTGAAATTAGACTCAAGTAGCTTACAATGCGTTTGAATAAATCTGTTCCAAGTTTTTCAAAAATTCAACCCACATAAACATGATACATGCACCATGCACATGCTCAACTCTTATGCCTGTACCTTGAGGGTGGAAGTGAGTCCTTAGATGAGACACATTTGCATTTTCTCAATATCAGATTTATCTGTATATTACAAAATAAAGAGGAACCCATGTGTTGCCCAAAACCATACACACTCTCAAGGCTCTGAGGCATTTGTTACTTCCCCAAAGTAGGATGTGGTGGCAATCTTTATCCCATTCCCTGAGTGCAGCTTCTCCACTGACACTGGCCAAAGGCATGCAAGGTGGCTAAATCATGACAAATCAGCTTCCCAGAGGGCTACTCGGGGCAGTTTGGTGACCCAAAGGAAGTGGATGGCACTGAATCATGGTGCTGGGGGCAGGAAAAAAAAAACAAAAAACACAACTGTGATTCACATTAACCAAAAGAAAAGGTTAAGGGGCATGGGCAAAGTAAAAATTAAAGCCACAGAAACATCTCACATATCAGCAAATACCATTCTGAGCGTGCCATTGTAACTTCTGCTTTTATGAAGTGCAAAGAAGCAGCAGAAAAGCAGCTTTTTTAAGGCAAAGCCTCAAAAATCTAATGATGGCAACAGTGAACCAGTGTCGTCTCAAATGCAGCTACACCAAAGAACTGAATTCTTAGTAATCCTAGTATTTGTTAGAAGAGAAAGTGATCCATTGTAATAACTTCGGTTAATCTCCAATATCCCTTTATATGCCTTCTTTGATTTCTTTTGAATACCACCAAACTTTTAAAGTTTAACTTCTTGCTTAAATTACTTTGCCTTTACAAATACAAGTTTTTGCCTCATTAACAGTCTTTTCTCTAGCATAATTTAATTTCTCAAAAAATGAACTACCTAATAGCCTCCAATAAGAGGATAAAATTAAACTTGTTCAAATCAACATACATGTGAAACCAACAAAATTGAACAGCAAGCGAGCCTCAAAGTCACTGGAATCCATCACTTGAGAACTATCTGGAAACTACACATAAAGCCATAAAGCTCAGACTTGACATGTGAGCCTATTCACACCATGTAGAAACAGATCTCGAGTCCTTTGTGGGTAGAAAAATAAGATATAACCAATTTCATAAAACATAATGTTGAGTTAATGTTTGGAGAAGATTTGGTATATTCTGGCCCTATAGATAACTAAGCAGACTTTAAAATCAGGGCTGAATGACTGTAGCAGTGGGGGTGGGAAGGGGTAGCAGTCTTGAGTGGACTGTTATATGACTGCAGCAGGTGTTGTGAACAGTCACTGTAGACATTAGCAATGTTAGGAGACAGATGTGTCACTCTCAGAGGACTGTGAGACATCAGTATCAGGCTGGTGGAGGCACTGAGGAAGAGAAAGCGAGGATGGAGCAGGAGTGCAACACGGTCACCCATCCACACACCACTCACACACCTTAAGGCTCAACAGAGCAAGCCCACAGCAGATAGCCCGGGAACAGCTTCGGGGTGACTGACTTTCATTCGACTTTCTTCCCCAAGTTTGAGAGTTTCCTACGGCTAAGCTAATCAAACCTCAGAAATGGCTGCTCTATATTCTACTTGTGACTCCCCAAGCATACATTTACACCCCACTTGCCAAGAACATTACAGAACAATATGAGAAACACTGGGGGCTCAAATATTTGCTTTCTGTGTTCAGTATTTAATGATACCAAATTTTATTCTGGCCTTTGTAGCACATTTCATCACTTAGTAAGACACAAAGATATTATTGATCATTTCACATGAAACACTGGAGGCCATTTTATCAATGCGTCTAGCATTCTATGATTTATTTAGGTTTCCAAATACCAAGCTCCCTAAAACATGTTAACACTATACCCTAGACAATAAAGATAACATTTTCTGGCTAAATTCTTCAATACTTTTGTTATAGAATTATGATGTAAAAGCTCATTGTGGGTAAATTTAAATCTAATTTTTTATATTGAAAGCAACATTTTTATCACAAAAGCAAAGCAAAGCCATAGAAAACATAGAGGAAAGGTTTTTAAAATCTCAGCTCTATTTGTTAAACTTCCGTAGTATGTCACTCTAGAATCTGTATGCACTCACCAACCTCTGCCTGTTTACTCCATATCACTTCATCTTGTAGCTTATTATAACCAAAACTATGTGGTGTGCTTACTTAAATACCAGCATACATTTCTTCTGCCATGATGAATGCCTCTTGGAGAAACGTGTTGTAGGACTCTGGTTCATGATTAACTAACTCATCTTAGCCTTGAGCAAGTCCTGTACACTGTAGCCTCCATAGGGTTTAATGAAAACCTGGCTTTCACTGAACATCTGGAAAACTGAATGCCAATGGCAAAGGAATTGGACAAGGGTCTTTTCTGCCTCATTTTTAAAAACATGTCATCTGATATTGGCTAATTTATCTGTTGGTTGCTGTTTTAATTTCCTTAGTTACAGGAATGCACTTGGCTCCCTTTTATTCTATGAGAAATAGTAGGAAGGATTGGGTTTGTGGTAAGTGAAAGAGAGGAGGTGGGCAATGGGGCTGACTGCAGAGGGCTGGGGGGGGGGGTGCACACTGAGAGGCCTGCCATAGAGCACACTTGTCACTGCTGGTGCTCAGTCCCTTCCTGCTCTGATACCCCACTGTCAGGTAAACTCGGATGTCAAGCAATTCTCCATCAAACTTAAGATGAAAGACAGAGGAAGCTGAACAACTTCTGCAGGAACTGGAGGGAGGGAGACAGTAAAATGTGCCTCCAAGTCTTTCTAATCACCTGCAGTGAGGAGGCTTTTCCCCATTTAAAAAAGATCTGCTGAGAGGCTGCCGACAATCACTGTCTCTGGCCAACAATTTACAATCCGGCTCACATTCGCCCTCCCTTTAGATGCTTGTGGTGAAGAATGTCCATTTTATGAATCGATTCCCAAGTGTGCCATTATGACAGGCAAATGATGTGTACTAGAATTGTATTTACTTTCTCATGTGGAAGTAATTTTGAACTTGCAAAACGAACCTGTAATGCTCAGGAACTATTGCCACTTGATAAAAAGATAGCAACGAAACACAAAATAAACTAAATACATATGCTGGTGTTAAAGCAAGGAAGGAATACAAATGATAGATGAGCATGTGGAGAGATGCTTAGCACCATAAACCATCAGGGAATGCTCACACCACCAGTCGCCATGGCAGAGCTACCCAAGGGGATCAAACAAGAGATTTGTGACATCACCTGTGGCTGAGGACACTGGTGATGCTCAAACACTACTGGTGGGTGGGGAATATAAATTACTACATCCTCTTCGAAAAAATAATTTATCAGTTTCATAAAGAAATAAGTATATACATACTTATATCACCCACAAATACCACTTAAAATGAATTAAAATAAATGTCCATAAAAATCTTGCATGAGGATGTTCATAGCAGCCTGTGACTAAAAAGAATCCTAAATATACCAATATAGGACACATAGCTAAAATGCAAGACATTTGTACAATGAAATCTAATTAAGATACTAAGGGAACAAACTGGTGGCTTGTTAACTATAACTATAACATTATAATTGAGAGAAAGTAGCTTAACACAAAAGTCCACTTAGTGTATCACTCAATTTTATGAAATATTAGGAAGTTGTGTAAAGTACTAAAACACTCACATGTATGTGTGGATATTTTCAAATATAATAAAAACATTTGGAGATGTCAGGGGGATCTACCCACAGTCAGTCTAGGAGGATCAGACAGTGGTAGCTCACACCTTTAATCCCAGCACAGCAACTATCCCGGAAGTGGTGACCTACACCCTTAATCCAATCTGATTTCAAGGTCATTTTAGTTTACAGAAGGAGTTCCAGGCTCCCAGGCAGGCAGTGGTGGTGCCACACCTTAACTGAGTGAAGAGAGGCAGATATAGAAAGATAGAGGAGGCAGAAGAAGCCAGGAAGAGTGAGGCTGAGGAAGCTGGAAGACAGCTGGGTGAGATCTGACTGCGGTGTTTGCTCTCTCTGATACCTCCACTTTTCCCAGAGTTTCCTTTATTCATGCAACACATGTATGTACTTAAAATTTATGGTGCATATATTGTACTTAAAGCCATTTTTAACCTTAGGATCTTAGGCAGAGAACAGTAGCATATGCCTTTAATCCTACCACTTTCAGGATGGAGGCAGGTGGATTTCTATGAGGCCAGTCCAGTCTACATAGTGAGGCCCAATCTTAAGAAAATGGAGCTTACTTCAAGCATGTTTTTCTGCTGAAAATTAAGTTCTGGAGCTTCATTTATGCTCCTTTAAAGCACGGTTGTATAATGATTAAAGATACTTAGTTTCTGTTGTGCCTCATATCAGAAGTCATTCACTTTCCCCTTGCCTCAGCACCTCTTGAATGTACTATCGCAGAAGCCAACAGCACGCCTGTGAGTCACTGTTCTCACTGCTATAATCAAATGCTTGACAGTCATGACCTAAGGAAGGATGGATTTATTGGATCATGACTTCGGAGGGCTCTGCCATAGGTACCTGGCTCCATGCACTTGGGCAGGAAGCCATGGCAGCAGCTGTGTGCAGAAAAGAGTGCTCTTTACATGTTGGCAACTAGGAAGAAGAGGAAGGGGGACGGAGGAAGAGGCCAGGGAACGTAGCCCCCAAGGACATGTTCCAATTAGCTACTTATGAAAATTAGGTCCTGTGTCTACCTTTCACCATCTGCCATAAAGCAATCATATTGTGTACCTTTCAAATGGTTAACCCATTGATTAGGTCAGATCTTTCATGAACTAACTGTCTCTAGCAATGTCTTCACAGATGCTGTGGGATAATCCTTCTGTACACTGTGAATGTGCATTACTCTTATAGGTTAATAATAAAGCTGTTTGGCCTATAGCGAGGCAGGATAGAGTTAGGTGGGACAATCAGACTGAGAACTGGGATGAAGAAGGGCACAGTTGAGGAAGACGCCAGGGAGCCACCCATGAAGCAAGATGCTAGAGGACAAGTAGAGCCATGAGCCACGTGGCAATACATAGATTAATAGAAAGGGGTTAATTCAAATGTAAGAGCTGGTTAACAATAAGCCTGAGCTATTGGCTGAGCATGTGCAATTAATATAAGATTTTATGTGTTTATTTAGGATTAGGCGGTTGGGATAGAAGAACTCTGCCTCCATTCACACACAAACACATTCAAAGAAATGCTTTATTCAGGTGCTCTTGGCTGTTTCTTAAACCAATAAACCTGACCATCAGGACTAACCATCAGGGCATCATACATTCACATGTCCCATTTGTGCCAACCATTCCCATTTTAGATCCCTGTTACTTTTATTGACATCTTACTTGGGACAGGAGTATACGTGAATCACTCATGGGTACATGAGAAGTAGTATAGAGTCATTAGCCCTTGGCATAGTCTTTCTCAATAGAGGGCAGGAGTGTGGATACACACCCCAGATCCCTCTCCTCTCGGGTAGTCAACAACAGCTCCCACATGGCCTAAAAGGACTGAGTTCAAGGGTCCATAGTAAGAATCTGTTCATTTACACAGTAACTGTCTCTCAGTTTACCATAGGTTCTGTCTTCATAAACCTACCGTAAATTAAAAATATTGTATGTATACTCCTATCTCACTAACACCCTAGCTTAGCATGAAGTCTGCTGTGCAAGATAGGTTGACCATGGCGGGCTAGGAGCTATGGCTCACAGTTGCTGCCTAAGGGCCTACAAAAAGACCATTGCTAGGCAAGGAAAGGGTCAAAACTCAAACCACAATGGCTGGTTTCTGCTAAGTGTATCTCGCTTTCCCACCCTAACTCAGGGATTTTTCAACTACTTTTCTCTCCGCTCCATTTCTCTGTTCTCTCACTCCCATCATCCTTCCTAAAGCCATCCACCTCAAGGTCTGATTTTGGGGAACTCCCAAATAAGACAGTTCAGAGGTGTGCCTGGAGGTTTCTATTGCTATGATGAAATAAAAAAACAGGTTGGGGAGGTGAGGGTTTATTTGGCTTACACTTCCATATCACTGCTCATCACTGAAGGAAGTCAGGGCAAGACCTCAAACAGGGCAGGAATCTGAAGGCAAGAGCTGATGCAGACGCCATGGAGGAGTGCTGCTTACTGGCTTGCTTCCCATGGTTGCTCAGCATGCTAGCCTAGGGGTAGCACCACCTACTGTGGGCCCTTCACCTTTGATCACTAATTAAGAAAATGCCCTACAGATGGGCACACACTCTGTTTTATGGAGGAACTTTCTCAATAGAGGTTTTCTCTTCTCATTGACTATAGTTTGTGTTCAGTTGACATAAATCTAGCCAGCACAAGGTGACACTTATTAATATACATATTTGTTTCCCTTCTCTTGGGTTATACTAACCTATACATATAGAAGCATGCCATCAAGTACACAGATATGTTAAAGTACTTATTTTTATTATTTTAACTATGTGTATATATGTGTGTCTGTGTGTGGTGAGTGCAGGTGCTCTTGCAGGCCAGAAGAGGGCAATAGATCTCCTGGAGCTGGAATTATAGGCAGCTGTAAACCTCCACCCCATAAGGATCCTGGGAACCTTATGGGACCTCTGAAGTAATGCTCTTAAGTGCATTGCCATCTCTCCAGCTCCAGGACACAGACACTTTGACAGTATTAGTGGGCATACAGTTTCACTAATGCTTTAACTGAATGCTTCATCAGGACAAATAAGGGGATGTCACTGTGGTACCAGCATCAGGCTCCTGTGTTTATTTACTTGCTTGCTTGTCTGGACAGTATAAACCACTTAGAATTAGAAAGACACTCAATCATGCAAAGCTTAGATTTCTTCTGCAGACCTTCACTACACAGCTAGGAACCCAACAGTCATGCCAACCCTAGCATATGCTTTATGACTTAGAACTTAGAAAAAGCATAAAACAGCGAGTCTTTTCCATGCTAACTTGGAAAAAGTCCTGTAAATTTATAACCAGCGTGAAAGCACTGCCTTTTCTCCTTCCAGCTAAATTGTATCCTCGCCAGCTGAGAGAGCCGAGGTATCCAGAGAAGCAAAGAAATGGCATATTTCACAGCATTCAAAGGCTTTGCCGAAAATGTAGGAAAACCCACACATCTATACGACTGGAAATTCCTCCAGGGTCCTTGTGGCTCTTACCTGCTGACAATCAAGGCAGCTGGTACCTGTGGATTTCACATGAAACTTTATGTAGTTGCTGGGCTGCAGTGACAGATTGTCATTGTGAGTGGAGCATGCTGCACACTCCAAAAGCCATCAGGAGTCTAAGATGAACAAAGCCATCACAAAAAATAAGGCAAAAAGTTCCAGCCAGCGCCAGAGGTACCGAAGAGGTTTCTGTAACATAAATGCAGACAGCATCCCACTAATAGCAATTAGTGATGACTAAGGACAACCCCAGCTACTACTAAAATTGGCAATGATAAAGTAAAGGCATTCAAATGTCACATTCTGGCTGCCCAGCACGGCAGGAGGCAGAGGCAGGAGGGTTGGCCACCCTATTAATCTTACGATCAATATTAGAAACTCTCCTGGCAAAGGCAAATATTGTTCCTCCTCTTGACTCATTTTTGAGCATGTGACACGCTTTTCAGCCAGCTGAATGACACAGACGTGCTAAGCCTAGGTTGCAAGAGGCCCTTGTGTTTCTACCTGTACTCTTCCTGAACCATGATCACTGAGAGGCTTCCTCCGTAGTGCCTTCTCCCATCCTGCTCTGAGGGTGTGATGGGGAGCTGCCAGTCTGAACAGCCTTCAGCAAGAAGCCCAGCTGAACCAGAGCTTAGAAAGCAGTCCGCATAACTTCTCACTATGTACAATCCAAATGTACATATTTGTATTTTTTTTATCCACTGAACATTATTTATTTCTAACTGCTTGTTTATTTTATGCAGTTATAATATATAATATTGACAGAGCGGTGAAAAGCAATATTTAAACAACAATATCTAACCTATCTCTTTCCATCAATACATCTGGGGTTTTTTTCTGTTTTTTTTTCTTTTCAGCTCTTTTTGCCAATGGTATATTTTCACTGATTGTGTTTTCTACCGATGTGAGAGTGTGTGGCTGGTCTTTTGTATCTTGTTGCATCATGTCTGGTTGATGTCCCAGAAAGGCTTGCTCTTTTCTGAGGTGGAGATGGGAAAGGGGAGTGTATTTAAGAAAAAGGAGATGTTGTGGAAAGAGGGGAAGCTGTGGTCTGGGTGTATTTATGAGAGAAGAAAAAGAATTTCTTTAAAAGATGCTCCCCATGTTGTCTAAGCCACCAGTAATATGCAATTCAATTATTCATTACATTTTGCTTTGAGAGAGAGAGAGAGAGAGAGAGAGAGAGAGAGAGAGAGAGAGAGAGAGAGAGAGAAGAAAGCAGTCCTCCAGGTAAGTTCAGTTCAAATTAGCCAACTCACAGATGTATAAGTGATACAGCCAGGCTCTGCCCAGCTTAGTCCAGCCTCACTCTACCAAACCACAGCCAACCTATTGCATGAGCTACACAGATGTGTAAAATTGATTTTCTTGACAGGTTTGGGGATATGCAAAGTGCTGACCCAGGAGGCAATGGTGCCATATAAAAAGCCAAATAAACAGTGTGTAGTAGGCGTTTCCTAGCTTATCTAGGAAAATGGGAAGTAACATAACATACAGAATATAATTTTGTTCACAATTGCTTGAAGAAGTTCTTTTCCCAAGAATAGTCTAGCTTCCATGCCCAATAATGGAACAATAACAAAATATACATTGTATAATCTGTCACAGATCCCCAGTGACCTGAACCCCACGTATCCTGTGCTGGATAGTTCTTCTTCTTATTTTTTTCTTGTCAACTTGACATGAGCTAGCGTTACCTGAGAGAAGTGAAGCTTGATTGAGAAAATGCCTCCATAAATAAGATCAGTCTGTAAGCAAGCTTCCTAATTGGTGGCTAGTAAGCCTGTTATAGATAGGGACATCCCTGGGCAAGTGGTCCTGGAGTGTATTAAGAAGCTGGCTGATCATCTTGAGGTAACAAGGACCAGAAAGAGAAACAGGATATGTACTTACTCATAAGTGGATTTTAGATGTACAGCAAAGGATAGCCAGGCTACAGTCCATAACCCTGGAGAAGCTAGGTGACAAGGAAGAACCTAGGAGAGACATCTATGGACCCCCCCCCCCATGGGAAGAGGAAATAGATAAGATCGCCTGAGTAAGTTGGGAGCACGGTGAGGGGGGGCGGGGGAGGAGAACATGAGGAAACAGGATGGTTGAGTTGGGGAAGCAACAGAGAGGGAGAGCAACAAAATAGATACTTTGATAGAGAGAGTCATTGTGGGGTTAGAGAGAAACATGGTGCTAGGAAAATACCCAAGAACTCAAAAAGATGATCCCAGCTAAGACCCCAAGCAATAGTAGAGAGGTTGTCTAAACTGGCCTCCCCTATAATCACATCGACGACCACCCTAATTGTCATTATGGAAGCTTCATCCATCAACTGATGGAAGCAGATGCAGAGATCCATAGCTAAGTACTGAGTCGAGCTCCCAGTCCAGCTGGAGGGTGTGTGGGGGGGAGGGTTGTATGTGTAAAAGGGGTCAAGATCATGGCAGAGAAACCCACAGAGACAGCTGACCGGAGCTATTGGGAGCTCCCTGACTCTGAAACAACAGCTGGGGAACTTACATGGGACTGAACTAAGCCCTCCAAATATGGATGACAGTTGAATAGCGTGGGCAGTTTGTGGGGCCTCTGGCAGTGGGACCAGAATATATTCTTGGGGCATGAGCTGGCTTCTTGGAGCTCATTCCCTACAGAGGAACATCTTGCTCGGCTTTGACATTGGGGGAGGGGCTTGGCCTTACTTCAACTGGATATGCCAGTGTGCATTGACTCACCCTGGGAGTCCTTACCCTCCCCGAGGAATGGATATAGGGATGGAAGAGGGGAGGGAGAGCTAGTGGTGGGTATGTTAAAACAGTTTTTTAATAAAAAGAAGGAGGAAGATGAGGAAGAAGAGAAGAAGAGTAGAAGGAAGAGGAGGAGGAGGAGGAGGAGAAGCAGCAGCTGGCCGAACAAGCAAGCCAGTCAGCAGCTCTTTCCATGGCCCGTGCTTTGGTTCCCATCTCCAGGTTCCTGTCCTGATTTCCCTTGATGACAAATTTACCTGGAAGTGTAAGATGAAGGAAACCATTTCCTCCTCAAGCTGCTTTTGCTCACGGTGTTTTATCATAACAACAGAAACAAACCAAGACACATTCACACGGCACTATATGGCTCTCCTTCCCTTTCTCACTTCCCACTTCCTGCGTGTGACAGCCAGTCTAGACTGCCAACTCAAAACACCTGGGAAGAAGGAACCTCAACTGAGGATCTGCCTCCCTCAAACTGGTTTGTGGGTGTGTCTGTGGGACATTTTTTTCCCCTTTGTAGAAATTTATTTTTATTTCATGTGTGTCTTAGTTAGGCTTTCTATTACTGTGAACAGACACTATGACCATGGCAACTCTTAATTGGTGGTGGGAGGCTTGCTGACAGTTCCAAAGGATCAGTCCATAAACATCATGATGGGGAGCATGGTGGCATGCAGGCAGATGTGGTACTGGAGTAGTAGCTGAGAGTCCTACATCTTGCAGGCAACAGGAAGTCGATTGAGATACTGGACACAGAAAACCTCAAAACCCGCTCCCAGAGTGACACACTTCTTCTGACAAGGCCATACCCACTCCAACAAAGCCACACATATGTGTATGAGGGTTTTGCCTGAATATATGTTTGTGAAGCATTTGCATACCAGGTGCTCATGAATGCCAGAAGAAGGTGTTGGCCTCCTGGCACTGGACTTACAGATAGCTGTGCACAGCTATGTGGGTGTTGGGACTTGATCCTACTTTCTCTGAAAGTGACCAATGCACTTAAACTTTGAGCCATCTCTCCAGTCTTTGGATATTGTCTTGATTGGTAATTGATACTGAATGGTCTATCCCACTATGGAAGTGCCGTCCTAGGCAGGTGGGCCTGGGCTGTATAACAAAGGTAACTGAAGATGAGCCTGGGAACAAGCCAGTAAGCATGGTTCTACTTCAGGTAGACTGTAACCTGTAAGGTAAAATAAGCCCTTTCCATCCCAAGTTGGTTGGGGCCAGTATTTTATCACAGCAACAGAAACCAAATTAATGTACTGTACTTTTGGTATTACTGCAATACATTGTTTTGTTCCAATGTGTTTTAATTAATTTGCTTGTGTGGGTAGTGGAATTATGTTACATTGTAAATAATTGTCCTGCCTACTTGATAAAAATGCTAATTGGACAAAGGCAGACAGGAAGTATGGGTGGGGCTATCAGACTAAGAAAACTTTGGGAACAGGAAAAACAGAGCAGAGATTCAACAGAGATGCCAAACAAGGTAGCAGATGCAGAGGACACCTATGCTGCTCTGACAAAAGTTACCAAGCCACGTAGCTGAACAGGAAAGGAATCATGGGTTAGTTTAAGGGTAAAGAGTTAGCAAGTTATATGCCTGGGCCCCAGGTTAATCAGCATACAATTAATATAAGTGTCTGTGTGTTCCAAGGAACTATGGGACTGTGGGTCTGTGGGTCCAGGCCACAAGGCTAGGCTGGAAAGTCCGGGCCAGAAACTTCATACAACGTACGTGGGTGGCATACACATGCCAAGGTGCACACATAGAGGTCAGAGGGAAACCTGCAGGGGTCAGTTCTCTTCTCCTACCATGTAGGCCCCAGGGACCAAACTCGGGTTGCTCAGGTAATCAGGCATAGCAAGCCTTCACCCACTGAGCCATCTCACTATCCCTACATTCCAATTCTTGACGTAAACTAAGACACAATGTCACTTGTACAAATGATGACTAATACTCATTGAACACCAGACTGTGCCAGATGCCACAACTCATTTTCAAATCTGGAGGGCAAAAAAAATAATATAGTTACACTAACTTTAACTGAGGTAAGGACATATAACCTGCATGAGAGGACCTGACTCACGGCAACCTTTCCAAAATAATATTTATTCCAAGCAAGGCTTATATATTATGACCCTACTGAGGATCCTAAGCAATCATTGAAAAGGAAGGTGACAGGGTTGGGGGTAAGAAAAAGGAAGCAGAGAAAAGAAATGAAATGTATTGTCACTAAACCGCCTAAGGCTTCTCAGCCAGCTGATGGCAGCACATGCCTTCGTCTGCAATGTGCAAAGCACAGGAAGCATGGATTTATGAGGTTCAACTGCAATGGAGCGAGAGGGGTGTCCACGGGGCGGCAGGGCAAGCTGCACTTCTGTGTGTACAGGGCTGAGGCTTGAGAGATCCTCCCAGGGACAGTGTCCAGGGTAAGGAATTGTTTCAAATAGCCCAATTGGCCAGAGTACCAGAGCACTGTCTGCAGTATGCAAAAGACAGAGCTCAAACTGTTGGAGGGGCCTCCAGGACTCAGCCAGGGGAGGAGAATGCCAGGTTAGCACTAGAAATGACACATCCTAATTGCACAGGTGGGGTTGGGGACCAACTCCAATAGTTCACTTACTGCTTACACTAAGTTCTCCACTGGCATCGCCCCACCATCTTGTCTTTCTGCATCCCTCCCCATCACAGATCTTGATTAAAACTGTAACAAGGGAAAGGGGAGGGGCTCAGCCCCTCTTGTCTTCTTCCAGTTTTAGAGGAAATGTTCCCAGTTTCGTCCACTTAGTTTAATGTTGGCTGTAGCTTTGTTGTATGTAGCCTTTATTAAGAGAATATGCTTTGTCTATTCCTAATTGCATCAGAAATTTGATTACAAAGGAAGGTTGAACTTTCTCAAGTGTCTTTTCCGCATGTATCAAAATAATCATGTAATTTCTGTCCTTAAGTCTATTTTTATATACTTATGTAAATTCATTAGTGTATATATACTTAAACATCCATCCTTGGGGTAAAATCAACTTGGTCATGATATACGATTTTCTTGAACTTGATTTTTGTGTACTTTGTTGAGCACGTTCTATATCATCAGGGGCTATAATTCTTGCCCGTGTTCGTCATTAGTCTGTGTGGTTTTTTTTCTGACTTTGGTATCATGGTAATATTAGCTCCATACAATGAGACTGACGCCAATCTTTTTCTATTTGGGGGACAGCCTGAGAAGTGTTGCTGCCGGGCTTCTTGAGAAGATGGTAGACCACGTGCTCAACTAACTCAGCAGTGAATCTGTCTGGCCCTCTGCTCTTCCCTGTAGGGAGTCTTTTAATTACTACCTCGATCTCATTGCTTATCATGATTCCATTTAAACTGTTTATATTTCCTGACTTTAATTTTATAGATAAAATGTATTTAGAAGTATATCCATTTCTTTTAGGTTTTCAGGCTCTGGGGAATATTATAAGTTTTTGGAGTATTCTCTAGTGATCCTTTGGATTTCATTATTAGGTTATGACAATTCCTTTTTTATTTCTGATTTTAGCAAATCATATCTTCCCTTGATTTCAGTTAGTTTAGCTATGAGTTCGTCAATTTTACTAATCTTTTTGAATAATCAGCTCTTCAATTATCTACATTGTTCTTTCAGTTTCTATCTCACTAGTGTATGCTCTAATCTTTATTATTTCTTTCCATCTACTGCACTTGGGTTTTATTTTCTGTTTTGTTTGAGAACCCTGAGGTGCATAATTAAGTTACTTATCAAGATCAGATGCTTTAATGTGAGTGCTTACAGATGTAAACCTTCCAGTTAGGAGGACTACCTGGTCTGCACCCTGGTGGTCTGGTAGGTCGTGCTCCCATTTCATTCAGTTCTAGGAACTCTATTTTCCTCTGAGAACGTGTCATCCCTATCTGTTGGGTGGGGTGTTTTCTGTAGATATCTGTTAAGTCCAGTTGGTCTAGGGTATAATTTAACTTTGAAGTTTCTTGGCTGATTTTTTAGTGGGTATAAGAGCTGGGTATTAAAGTCTCTTGCTTTTCTTGTATTGTGGCCTGCTAAGCCTTGTAGCATGTGCTTTATAAAACTGGGAGGTCCACAACGGAGTGCATAAATATTTACAATAGTTACATCTTCTTATTGAATCATTGTCTTTACTAGTAGGTAGTGGCCTCTTTATCTCTTTTGACTGGTTTTGGTTTGAATTCTTGTTTATCTGATACAGAATCATTACACCACCATCTTCAGTTCCCATCTGTGTGGTAGGGTGATTTCCAACCTGTGACTCCCATGTCTTTGCATATGAGTTTCTTGGACATAACACATAGTTAGATCATGTATTATTAACTAGTCAGTTAATCTGAGCCTTTTTGTGTTTTCTATCTCCTAAGTGATTGAAGCCATAGAAACAGGTCCAGAGATGTAGAAGGTTGACAATAACCCCACCCTTATAAGGTTGCTGTGACTAATGTTATAACAGATGGAATGGGGGTGTTAAGAGGCCAAATATGTAAGCTGAAGCCTTCTTTAACCTCAATTAGCAAAGAAGGATGCAAGAGACTAAGCATTAGTACTTCCCCACAATGCTGTAATATTCCAGCACACAAAACTGCATAGAGCTTGAAGCTGCAATGTCAAGAAGCCTGAAGAACTAATGCCATTCCAGGATTGTCAAATTGAAGGGGGTGATATCTGTTTCTGAGTGACAGATAAAAATTACTTTCTTATTTTTTACGATTATTCCACCTTCCAAACCCTCATTGCTTGCCACTACTCCCGCCCCCATCCACAAGAAGACAAAGGAACAAAGGGGGAGAAACCTGTCACCAACTGTGCCTCTCAATCCTGCCTTTGCAGACAGTGCCTGGGATGAGAGGGGTTGTGTGAAGCTTTCCTATTCTAGAACCTTCTCAGCATCTCATCATCCTTTCTTCTCAATCCCATTAGAGTTCTGTCATGTGTTATAAACCACACAAATAGCTTCCCTGGCAGCATTCCTCTTCAGAGTGTTGGGAGTTCCCTTAGTTAACTATTTACATTTGCTATGGTTTTGCAGGTTCCAAGGAAGTGCTCTTGTTTACAACTTTGCATCCATATCGCCTCCCTTTGCAAGGTGACTTAGGTATGCCTCCCCTATTGTACCTCCTGAATCTGGTCCATCCTGCTATTTGTGTTGCCTAGTGGAATGTGGGGGAGTCACACCATTGATTTCAAGATCAAGCCTCATGGTCTTACTTAGTAAGACTCCATTTCTTTAAGCCATGCTTCTATGTCAAGAGGTTCAGACTAAAGGATGAAGACAGGCAGAACGGATGCCAGTCACTCCATCGATGCCATCTTCCTAACCAACTGGCAGAGGACAGCAATGACACCAGCTGGACCATGTTTAAATTGTCACCCCACAGAATTGGGAGCTAAATCAATGCATCAATGACCACTTAAGCTACAAACTAAACATGCCTTTTACAAAAATGTAAAACTATTTTGAGTGTTTCAATTTTCATGTTAGGGATGTCTAACTAGTAAAACCAATACAAATATTTGAAAATTTGAAGAAAAATAAAAACAAAGCAAAACCCTAAAGTCTGAAACACAACTAATCCTAAACTATTCAGTTTGTGAGTAGGGATTTAAAAATTATTTTATGTGTATTTTGCATGCATGTATATACATGCACTAAGTAGGTACAGTGCCCATAGAAGTAAAAAAGAAAATATCAGATCCCCCAGGATTGGAATTACAGATGGTGGCTAGCTGTCAGGTAGTGTTTGGAATTGAATTTGGGTCCTCTGGAAGAACAGCCTGTGCTCTTAATTACTGGGCCATTTCTCCAGAGCTTGGGGTAGGTTTTCAAGCATCAAAGCTAACTAATTAATAGACTAGCTAATACAAAATACAATTAAAAAGTTAATTTTGACACATTTTCCCATGTTTTATAATATAAATAACTCCTATATTCTGGTTTTGCAGCCAACTCCATTACATCTGGGTTCTTACACATCCCAAGTATAGAGATAAGTACTCTGGCTATTCTGGACAATTTAAAGGTTTGCTCTCAGTTCTTCAATAGTGGTAGTGATACACACACACACACACACACACACACACACACACACACACACACACAATGAATTCCCATAAGCAAAGCCAACTGAAATGACACACGAATGATTTGCTCAGCTCCCAGAACTCTTCTGATGCTACAACAGAATACCTATAACTGAGCCGAATATACCATCAGCTTCTGCTAAGGGCCTCATGGGAGAAAGGCTAACAGGTGCATATGGAAGAGACGCAAGCATGCGAGAGAGTAGGCATGCCAGGCTTGCATCCTAATACCCTGCCCTTGTGGTAGACAACCCAGTCCCATAGGAATGAGAACTCAGTCCTACAAGAAAAGCATCAATCCATTCATGACACCTCTGTCCCAACAATCTAGCACCTCTTAAAGGTCTCATTGATACCCAACCCTATTATATTGAAGAGCAAGCTCCTGGAGTTTTGGCAATGATTGACAGTGCATGTTAATCTTGACTACCACTTAAAGGAGTTAGAATTACCTAGGAAATTCACCTGTGTCTATAAGGATGTTTTCAAAGAGGCTTAATTGAGGAGGGAAGATTCACACTGAATGTGGGTGGTGCCACAGCAGGGCTGGGGACTCAGGTTGAGTGAAAAGTCAGAGACCACCAGCAATCATCTCTTTGCTTCGCTCCCCGAATGCCATGGCAAACTGTATCTTCAACAATGAGCCCATAGAAGCCCTTCCTTCCTGAAGTCACTTCATTGGGCGTTTCCTCATGATAATAGGAAAAGTAGCTAATACATTACCACAGCACATCCCAATGTCTTTTTCAGCAGTAGACATTTGCTTTTCCACATTAAAAACATTTTCACTATCTTAACATCTAATGAAACACAGGGTGCCCTGTGGTTTACTTGACAGCTACATTTTATTGATGGTGTTTGTTTATAGAAGTCCAAAAGAAAGATTTTTTTTTCCTAAGAGGAAAGACCAAGGAAGCAAAGACAGCTTCAGCTTTGTTAACTCTAATTATTAGAAGGGAGGCGGGAACTGACGTACCCACTCAGTCCTTAGAAGTGACCTAAGCTGTGTTTGATTTGCAAACTTATGTGGAATGTCCAGTTGTTTCTTGTATTTCCAATGAGAGAAGCTAAATATGGCTGCCTTGTAATCATAATTATTTTCTTTGCTTTACTTCTATGGCTATAAACAATACCCCCTACTTTGGGGACTCTTCCTGGCCACTGTCAGTGGAGCTCAGGTTCCACTTTTGTGGAACTACATGATTCAGTTGCCTGATGTTTAAGATGCTATTGTGGAGCCAGCAAGATATATTAACAATAAAAGCACCTGACACCGAGCTTGAGATGTGTTCCTGAAACCCACATGGAGGAAAAAGAAAACTCACTCCCATAAGGTGTTCCAACCTACACACACACACACACACACACACACACACACACACACACACACACACAGTGTAAAATTAAAAATATTTTTTATTGTTGCTGTTTACTTCTTTTGTTTTGTTTGGGGGTGTTATTAGAGGCTGAGCCTTGAACCTTGTACAGACTAGGCAGATTCTCTACCACTGAGCTGCACCTACAGACAAGGTTAGCCCTGAATTTATGATCCACCTGTCTTGGTTGCTGGGGTTACAGTCATGCATTACTGTACCCGGCCTCAGTTGATTCTGAACAGCCTCAGAGGACAAGTTTTCATTGTCAGAAGAAAACTTTGGTACCAGCAGAGATAACTCTGTTGTCACCACTGCATTGAATCGACATTAATACCCTTTTGTATGGATTTCACACGCACTCTGACCTTCTCTACAAGGTCACATGCTATGCTAGAAGAAAACAGAAGAAGCACCTGAGATAAATTCACCCCTGACCTTCACGAGATCAAATATGGGATAAAAACATTGGTCAGTGTGTCACACAATAATTCTTCTGCATGGCAGACAAAAACATATCTTATAACATGAGCAGATACAAGAAGATCTAGCACATGGAAGTCAATAGGTTTAGGACAGAACAGGGGCAGCTAACTAGGGTCCACAGTAAGGAGTAGCAAGCTGAAAAAAATAGAAAACCTTAGGTCAATACAAGCTATTCATTAGGTAGCTGTGTGACCTTGGGTGTATCACTTAATTCCATGTGATCTTGGCTTTCTTCACAGTCAATGAATGTTATGATCAGTACCTTGCATCGTGTGGCTCTACATTGAAGTGAATGGCCCCAGGTGGCTGTGTTTGCTTTGCTCACAATCCGCCCCAAGGGCAGGGCTCAGCAAGGATGATTCATTAAGGACAGCTTGTCTCCATCTTACTAGACATCAATGGAGGTGACCTGAAGGCTGGGTCAGTCTTCTAGACCTTCACTCATATGTCCTGGGCCTGTCAATGGGAATCGGGATCTGTTTTCCCTACAGCATGGTGGCTGCCTTTCAAAACCACAGGTCCCAAGATAATCAGTAAGCCAAGCAAAAGCCAGGTCTTCTTTATTTTAAAGTTGCTTGGTGTCCCTCTTCCTTGTAGTGTATGTCAATTCAGTCACCGAGTCCTGCCCAGAGGGAAAGCAGATCTTATAACTGATGGAGGAGCAGAAAGATTCTGGAAGAGCAGTAGTGCCATTGTGACCATTTGCTGGACTATGTCACAGCAATCTCAACTGATCCCTTCCATGCTTATTTCCTAAAAGGTAGAAATGTACACTGAAAAAGAGAGAAACCTAGGGGCAGGGAAAAGGGTCTCAGATTCTGTTGGGAAAGGCCACCGACCCCCGATGAATTTGATGTTCCCTCTGCTCTGGGTGGTGCTGCCAGTGCCAATAGCAATGCCCGCCTCACTCAGCTCTTGTGATAACTGAACCAGTTAACCTATTAAAGCTGTGCTTGGAGAGTGGTCAATGCACCTTACAATGTGCATGGTACTACTTTATGATCTTGGGGTTCCTAAAATGTCCTTATTCTGGGGTGGCTCTGCTCTTGCTACATCATGGATGGAATCCCCCTGCAGTTTCCACAGCAACCTTTCAAAGCTGGCACAGAATATCTCCCCATCCTCAATGACAGGACTGGAAATGAACCAACTCCCCAGGCTGCTGAGTCCTGGGTTTCATCATCTCATTGTTACATACCCCGTCAGGCCAGCATCTCTCTTCCCTCTTACTTTAGGTCAGGCCTGGCTACTGTAGAATTCTGAAGGCTCGGACATTTGATCTTTCCTGGTGAAGGCTCAGAAGTCTCTGTCTCAGGTTTCCATCTGCAACAAACAGAATTCACTGTTTAGGATTTGAATATGGCTAAAAGTGTTGTTATCACACACAAGAACAGACACACTACCAGTTGCCACACTAGAATTTATCGGGGGAAGTTGCCAGTCAGGTGCAAGGGAAGAGAAGCTGGAAGAGAGAGAGCTACCCCCAATGGCTTTTCCTTATGAGAGAACAGGTGAGCACAGGTTTACATAGCCACGCCTAAGGTATAAACGTGGATGAGGGGGCGGTGTAGTGGGCGTGCCATGTGGGTTTACTTGGCTCTGCCTGGGTCATGAAATGAATGAAAGGGGCATGTTTTGCCAGGGCCAAGTCAGGCTATTCAGATAGCATGCTTACCAGGTAGCTGCTGTGTACCAGGAATTCACACAAAAAGCACCACAGGTGACTGGTTCTCTGCCTTCTCTGGAAGGACATTGATAGACGGGAGCATGGGAATGGTTTTCTTGCCGATGCTGACCTCAGGCCTACTTCTGGACCAGGAAATGGGGAGGGGTCTCCTGAACCAGAAATACCCTCCGAATTCCCAGGCTGCTCAGAATTTAAAGGCATCAAGCAGTCTTTCTAAAACAAAGGATGGATCAACAGCCACCCTGCTGTCACTATAAATTGCGTGACGTGTTTTCTTCCTCACTCTGTGGTACCTCAGCTCCTCCTAAAGGGGCTCTGGTCTTCCACTCTGGAATTCTGGAGTGGATCCCCACACAATCACATACTTCATTGTCAACTGCTCCTGTCAACTCCCTACCATTTCAAAATTGCCTTAGTTCATAAATACATTCATGCAGGAAGGCAAAACAAAGATCAGATCACAGGTGAGAGCTGCTTTCACCATTACGACTAATACCTGTATTCCTGGCATAGGCGGGCGGTGTTAATTCCGATTCTTTCCCAAGTGGTTATATGTAGTTCAATATTAACTGATAAACACCCAAATAGAACTTTTCTAAATACATTCTAATTATATGGCCATTCCCCTTGCTCATGACATTCTGAGGATGACTTGCCAAGGCTGTGTTATTCCTTTACACCCATCCCATGTCACTGTCCACTTCTCCAACAGGCTCTTTCCTCCACAAGTATCACATCCATCCATCCTTCACGCCAACACGGGGACCTCTGTGCAGTTCTGCCTTCAAAGCCCTTCATACCATTCTGGCATAGAGTGAAGGCTGAGAATCCATCACCTGGTGATTACTGAACTCCCAACTCACTGATTTCCACCCACAGCAGTACATGTCTCTTCCATCACGATCTATACCAATGCCCACATGTGTAAGACAGAAACAAATACTTTATGAAATACTACCAGTCATGTCATTTCCCACACCTCCTTCACTTTTATTTAAAACTATGCTATATGCTCATCATCACCCATTTGTCAGTCAAAATAAGGCAGTCATAACTTACACTTAGTAACAGTAACCCAGAATATAATCGTGTGTGATGCTCATGGGATTACACAGGTTTGTTTACCTTTAAATGCATGTGTGGAAATCAAAGGTTGACCTTGGCTATCCTTTATTGCTCTCCACCTTTCTTTTGAAACAGATCTTTTCACTGGACCTAGAGCTTGTCAGTTCAATCAGATAGTCTGGTCAATAACAGGCAACCTGCCTGCTACCTTCTCAGCTCCAGAATATACTTCAATAAATTATTAAAGATTACTCTTGAAATAAAAACTTACTTCATGGGCTGGAATAGAGAGTGGTAAAGAGTACTTGCAGGGGGCCCGAGTTGGGATCAACAGCCTTATCAGGAAGCTCACAACTGTCTATAGCTCCAGCAGATCTAACACTTTGTTCTGGATTTAGGCATTGCACTCAAATATGCATGTGCATACCATGCATACCAAAACAAAAACCTTACTTCACAAATTCCAAAAGGTGGCTGGTGAATCTCAAAATAAGCTCTTACTGTAGCTGCCCACCGAATCCTTCTTTTGCCAGGTAAGCGAAGTTGAACTTACATGTATTTCCCATCCTGCCTGGGCTTGTTATGTGTTTTCTCCAACTGCATTTCACATCTATATCTCCATATGAAAAATCCTTAAATGGCTCTGCTGTAGATCCTCACACCGATAGCTCACCTTTCCTTAGTGATGCTGCCTCACTGTGTGCTGTTCGGGGCCCTGGCTTTACGTCCGCCATTGTCTCAGGACCACAGTGGAGCTTGAGACAGGTCTTTGTGTCAGGACTTTTTGTCCCAATTTTAGAATTCTGGCATACATTTGTCTTTTGGATTTAAAAAATGGCACTCTGGGGGAGGTGATAAAAGGCGCACATGGCTCTCAGAGGAGGAGGCTGTCACTGGGGTGTCTAATAGTTCACTACAGTCTAGCATGGAGCCCTTACACCACACACTCCACAGTTTCAGGCTTCCAACATCTTTTTCTATATGACCACAACAGAGTATGAAATAGTGCTCAACATGGCTCAATTTACACGACTAGTACTGTAGGATCATGCAGAAGTGTTTCAAACAGTCTTTTGAGGACTCAAGGCAGTCGGTGGGAAAGATTATCCATCAGGTAAAGTGTTCCTAGACAGCTTCCAGAGGCACCGGACATTGAAAAACACCATGATTTAATTAAATCAAAAAACTAAAGCATTTAAAGCAGAAACACCCAACTGAATTTACACTGAAGAGGTATGACATGGTGTAAAATTTTACACAGAAATACAAAGCACCAGTCACTTAAAATAGACCTTGTAGAAAAAAAAATGGACTGTATACTGATATGAGAAACAGGCTGCCTGTGGATCCTACAAGGCAGGGGGAAGCAGCTGGAACAACTTGGGAGAGTGTCCTGGCCTTTCTGGTAGTGTCCCAGCATTTTCTCAGCAAAGGGCAGCTGTCGTAATTTGTTATTGAACTTGAACAAAGCAGTGCTCTCAAAAGGAACAGAAACTTCTTCCCAACTAACATGGGTTCCTCAACACGCTTGAAATTGTCTAATGACTACCAATGACTTCAAGACTTTAAATTATTTTAACTTTTAGTTAAATTTCTGAATGTAGGAAGGCCACATTTATGGGATTAGAAAGGATTTCCCTAATCACAACTACTTGTTAGATAAAGAAATGTTGTTTGTCTACTAGGCATTGTGTGGGAAATTCTGAGTTATGATTTCTCATAAAACAAAACAACCCCCTCCAGTTTACTTCTAAAGAAATGTGCAAACTAAGACTCTGCAGTAGCCAAGTCTGGTGACACAGGCCTGTAATCCCAGCTATTTAGGATGTTGAGGGAAAAAGATCTTGAATTCAAGACTAGCCTAGGCTACAAAACAAATGTAAAACCAGCATTGGCAATTTAGTAATCCTCCTGTCTCCAAATAGGAAGTAAGTAGGGAGCTGGGGATGTAACTCAGTAGAATGGCACTGGCCTAGCATGTGAGAGGCCTTGGGTTCAATTTCCAGGACCCAAAACAACAACTTTCTAAAGGCAAAAGCAAGTTGATGATGCCAAGATACCAAGCAGGTTTTGCTTTTCATTGTAGTTGTGAGCTAATCCAGAAATTGAGGGTGTTGCTTATTTCCCCATGAATTCTGATAAAGTCACCTATAAGGTTATGCCGTGTTGGTCCCTGTCACTGAACATGATTAAACTGTCAAAACACAGACAACGGGATCAGCAATTTTGGAAAACTTTCTTGGGAAGGTATCTGACGACTCCTTGATAACATCTCATACACATTGACTGTGGATGTACTGCTACCAGCTGTGGTTTAGTGCATTACTAGCATGGTTCATATGGGCCCCAAAACTCATGTGGTTCCTAAAGCAGAGGTGTTCAGAGGTGGAGCCCTTGGGTTGTGATTTTGTCCTGAGGTGCTCCATTCATGGATTCGTGGATTATGTTATAAAGCAAGCTCTCTCTGCCTCAATTGCTCTGACTCATCATGGATGTCCTGCATCAGGTTACTATGAAGTGGAAATTCTCCAGCTAGACACCAATCAGATGCTAGCACCAGACTTCTGGACTTCCTAGTCCCTACAAGGATGAGTTCAATAAACCTTTTTTCCCCTCTCAATAAATCACCCAACTAGGATACTCTGTTTCTAAGTTTCTGTTGGTACCAAACACTATCTATGGCACCTTCATGTGTAGCCTGACTCTTTGGTACTAGCTCAGTCTAAAAATCTATTCATTCTGGCCGGGCAGTGGAGGCGCAAGCCTTTAATCCCAGGAGGCAGAGGCAGGCTGATCTCTGAGTTTGAAGCCAGCTTGGTCTACAGAGCATGTCCAATGACAGCCAGGGTTGCACAGAGAAATCCTCAAAAAACAAACAAACAAAACACCCAAAATACTAATAATAAACAAATAAATAAAATTTAAAGATCCATTCACTCCTAATTCTTAGTATGTAGATCCTAGAAATTCTATGCCTACTGGCATTTGGGACCACATCTGGCTTGTTTAGCCTTCCCCAGGACCTTTCCTACAAAACCTAGGTTTAAAAAGGTTTACAACATTGTTATACACACTTAACTAAGGAGTGTGTGTGGGGATTCAATAAAAGCTCCAGAAGTTCCAGAGATCTAATCACAGTCAGTCTAGGAGAATCAGAGAGTGGAGATTCACAGCACAGGGAGTATCCTGGGATTGGTGATGCCCTTAATCCCAACTGAGTCAAGGTCACTTCAGATTATAGAAGGAATTCCAGGCTTCCAAACTGGCAGCAGGTGGGGCCACGCCTTAATTTACCAGGAGAGTATTTAAGACAAGGATAGAAAGCTGAGGGAGGAAGCCAAGGGAAGTGAGGCTGAGGAAGCTGGAAGACACCTGGGTAAGATCTGACTGTGGTGTTTACTCTCTCTAATATCTCCGACTTTCTCAGACATCTATCCCTGAGTCTCATTTATTCGTGAACAAGTGTGGAATTAAAGTAAAACAGAGACTTTTTCCCTCACAAGATCCTGATCATTTGCCAGGCTCGAGGATGGTTCATGAACTCCCTACATCGTCGGAGCTTTTTCCTCTTAGGATTAAACCAGCTGTGAAAGACGTCTCTTATACTTCCTTTTCCTGTCTTTTAATTTTCTGGTTTTTGTTTGCTTGTTTGTTCATTTAAATTAATTTTATTAGAAACAGGAACTACCAACTGTCTTTTCTTTCTTTTTAAAAAATTTAACCTTTATTTTATTTTATGTCAAGGGGTATTTGCCTGCATGTATGTCTGTGCACCACATATATGTCTGCAGTGACTTTGGAGGCCAGAGAGGGTATTGGATCCCCTAAAACTTGAGTTACAGATGGTTTGAAGTCACCATGTGGGTGCTAAGAGTCAAACCCAGGTCCCCTGGAAGAGCAGTGGGACCTATAACCACTGAGCTATCTCTCCAGCCCTTCATTTTCTGTTACTATAACAGTGGTTCTCAGCCTTCCTAATGCTGTGATCCTTCAATAAAGTTCCTCATGTTGTGGTGACCCCAACCATAGAATTATTTTTGTTGCTGTTTTGTAGCTGTAATTTTGCTACTATTATGAATTGTAAAGTAAACCTGTGTTTTCTGATGGTCTTAGGACAACCCTGTGAAAGGGTTGTTCAACCCCTAAGTTGAGAACCAGTGTACTATAACAAACACCCAAGATAACCAACCTAAAAAACTCCTGGCTGACAGTTTTGGAGTTTTAATCATGATGGAGTGGCCATATATCTCACCATGGAGAAAAAAAGGAGAAGCCCTTAACCTTTAAGGATGCATCCCCAGCCACCTAAGAACCTCTCAATGGACTTCACCTCCCAGACCTCTCAGTAGAGCTCACGCCCCACAGATTCTACTGCCTCCAAACATGCCACCCTGGGGGTCAAACCTCAACTCTGGGCCCTGGGGACTTTCAAGATTCATACTCCAGCACCATTTATCTCTGGGCCAAAGACTAAATAGGAAAACTAAGTAACTCCTTTGAGAGTTAAGATCCTTTAAAGCTAGACTGCACAGTAGGACAGCCAGCAACCCTAGGTGGCTTTTGGTCACTTGACCTTTTGTATGTCCAAGAAGAAATGTACAATGAGCAGGAAATGCCTGTATTTTAATGACTTGGTTAAAAATAAAACAAAGAAAACCTATGAATTACTTCGACAATATATGTTCATAATGATCAAGTTTAAATTCTGTATTAAGTATCTTATCAAAACTAAGTGTATCTATTTAACTTAACACATGAGTACAAAAAGTGTAAATTTATGTATGTCCTTCACACTATATTTCTGGTAGGTGGTGTCATTACTGTGCTGTAATTATCCTCAAAGCTTTTCTGAACCTCAGACTTCCTTGGCTAGACTGGGACTGGAGTATGTGCTACATTTTTAACACACAGACACACACACACACACACACACACACACACACACACACACACACACACACTCTTCACTGTGCTATATTCTGAACACACACAGAGGCAGAAACACACTCAAACGCACTTACATAGTGCTTTTTCCTGGCTACACATACACCATACCCCTGCCCCCAGTGGTGTACTCTGACCGCATACACACTCTATGTATGGCACACAGACGTAGTGCTATTCAGCCCAGAACACCTTGCTCCCTGCTGCCACCTTCTGTTATCATTCTTTTCATCTGTTGTTAAGAGAGGAACCCTTTCGCTCAAAGGATCTCTGTAGCCCAGGAACTCAGAGTCTTTGGTCATTGCTCTGTCTGTCATGGGAGGATCTGAGACCCAAACAATCCCAGGAGCTGGTTGGCAGCAAAGCATAGATGCTCTTGGCCCCCACCTTTGTCTTCGAGAGGGGCTCTTGCCACAGTTCCCAAGTCTACTGTCCTTCCCTAACCACTTCCCTAACCACACCCACCTCTATGTCTTTGAACTTTCATCACCCTGTGTTCTCAGATCGTAGTCTGCGGATTTTCCTCCGCGTCTGTTACTCAGCATGCTGCAGTATTACACCTGCAAAGTGTCTCTTACCTACTTGATTCATCTGATGGCCATGGTGGTGTCTGTTCTTGTTTAGATCCCAGAGAGGTCACACTCCAAGGCTTTAGCCAACATTTGACTGATGTAAAATACGCTAAAATGTGTTTCATAATTAAATGCTCTCCCTATCTTTTTCTTGGGGGGCGGGGGGAGGCAGGTTCTCATAATAAAGCCCTGACTGACCTGAACTTCCATGTAGCTCAAAATAACATCAAAACTGTGACAGATGTGAGTGCTTGGATCTCTCCAAGCTCTTAAATGTTTATTTATTTTTTAATGTTTGTTGGTTGGTTGGTTGCATGCACACATGCAAATAGAGGCATGCATGGGGCAGTCTGAGAACAACTTCTTCCTGTCAAATAGACCCACAGGATCAAACTCAGGCCCCCAGGCTTTGTAGTCAGTGACTTTACTCACTAAGCAATTTTGCTGGCCCTCTCCACACCTTTTAAAATTAGACTTTTGCTGTTAAACTCGGGATTGGGTTAGACGCCCACAGATAGGACATAAAAAGCAAGCCACACCAAGCGTGCATGCTATAAAGATCGTTCCTGTATGCTTCTCCTCCAAAGACCTTTCCTGTGTGTTTCCTCTTCTAGCTTATACTGTCAGCTTAACCTTGTCAGCGTCTCTGGACATATCTCTAGAAGAAGGCAGACAAGGAAGAGCGGAAGGAAATGCATATTTCCTTCTCAATATCACAGCAGGAACAAAGAGAACAGTTCTGAAAATGAACATTTCTGGCAACTTTAGAAGACTCTTTATCTCTTATCTACTGTCTGCAATGGATACAATGTAACAGAATAAGGAAACTTAGCTTACTGGTGGCCCAGAGTCATTTACTGATTACTTCTGTGTTGACACAACACTCTTGTGACTATCAGTCAAAATCTTTTTGAAATGTACAAGCAGATCCCTAGCTTTCACAAACCTAAAGGCTACAAAGGCCATTGGATAACATCTGAGGCCTATAAACAGAGCTTCTCTCTCCTTTCTATTGCGACAACCTATCTATTCATAACAATTTCTAAAAACATGGTCTCACTGTGTATCCCTGACTGGCCTGGATCTCATTATATGGACCAGGTTGGCTTAGAACTCACAGAGAGCTGCCTGCCTCTGTCTCCTGAGTGGTAGGATTAAAAATGTCTACCATCACATGTAGTCCTACCAATTTTTTTTTTTAAATTATGTATCATTTTTATTTTACTTTATGCAGGGTATTTTGCCTGCATGTACCAAGTGTAGGCAGTGCACAAAAAGGCCAGAAGAGGGTGTCAGATCCTCTAGAATTGGAGTTACAGATGGTAGTAAGCTGCCACGTGGGTGCTGTGAATCAAACCCAGATCCTCTGCAATAAGTACTCTTAACGTCTGAGCCACCTCTCCAGCCCCTCTACTAATATATATTTTTTAATGTATCTTGATTTATGATTTTTTGTTCTGTTACTATAAAAATTTCACAAACCTCTTCCCATGTTGGAACATGATATTTAAGATACTTAAATCTGTGTTTCCGGGACATGGCCATTCTTGAAAAACTACCTTTTATTTTCTTTGATGTGAGACTGTACTCTTGTGGCAACATATTAAAGAATAATCAATACTTCTACAAATTCTTATATATCATAGGTATTTTTTCCTTCAATGTATTTATGTGTTTGTTTGTTTTTGAGATAGGCTCTCACTATGTAGTTCTGGCTGTCCTGAAACTTACTATGTAGACAGGCTGACCTCGAACTCACAGACATTTGTCTGCCCCTGCCTCCCAAGTCCTGGCATTAAAGGCATGTGCTATAACACCTAGCTCTTAAGGATTTTTCAATAATTCCTAAGTCCATCTTTACAAGTAAAGAGATGGGACAAGAAATTCATTTGTTTACCCAGGGTAACCAACATGTGTTGACTCTGTTTCAAGTCTGAGCTGGACAGTACAAGAACATAAATGGAGTCCTATTGTAGACATGGACCGTCTTCCGGGGATGCAAAAGGTGTGTGCTGCTTTGACTGGGCTGTAGTGAAGCACTTTAGTGTAGACAGAACAGGTTGGCTAAGAGATGTGATCCAACAAAAGGCCATAGAATTACAGTTAGCCCCAGAAAGCTGGGGATTATTGTGGAAAGGCAAGCCAGATAAGGACTGGGTAAACGATTATCATTTACCTACAAACATACAGAAGCCACTGACAATCTAAATAAGGGTCAGGTGCAAAAGGAAGAACATTTAGGTCAGACAACAGGGGCCTAAACTAGGGAATTATGGACTCAAACTAGAGAAAGGTGTCTATACCCAACTATGTCAGATGTGAGGAAGGGAGTCAGATATAGTTCTCAGTGGAACATAAAGAAATCAGGGGGGGTATGGGCAAGGAGATAATTATTACATTTGGGGGAAATTGAGCCTAACTCGGAAAGTCCAACACTGGTTAAAAAATTAACAGAAATAAATGGGTAATTCTGTGTTAGAATAAAGTATACTCTACTCTAAAACTCACATTCTCAAACAGATAATCAAGGAAGCAAAGGGAAACATCCAACCCTTCCTAGTTCAAAAGGCCTGGGATCTTGATAGATGAGATACAGGTGCTCTGACCTACTAGCCTTGTTAAGGCTGGGGGCAGTGGTGTCAGGCTGTGCATCTATTTCATTCATGAATGAGCTGACTGTGAGTTTCCAAGGTAGATCAGAACTCAATAGAAGGTTGAGGCATTACCAGAGACAAATAGATAACACCACATCTGGAAAGCAGATATTAAACAATTCGGAAGCTAGAGGTCTAGAGAAGCCAGGCCACTCTTGGTTGGGACTTCTGTTCAGAAATTCAGAGTACCATGCTTAATAAGACCACGATAAAAATTAGCACCTGTCCAGAAGTGAAAAGAAACAAAATATGTGGCAATATTTAGAGAAACGGGTTTGATGGCTACTCAAATGGATTGTTTCAAAATCAATCAAAATCAATCACTTCCTTTGCCATTGAGATGGGGTTATACTTGGGCTGTAGCATGAAGAGGCTGACCTAGAACCAAGAGACTGAAACCAGAGGACAGTGGCTTCAAGGTGGGGAATCATGGGGCAGCACTTAAGACAGGAGAGATCTCTTTCTCATCAAAGATTCAAGTACAGGCTGGATCTCAGTCCCAGGGGACATTACAGGCAGGACAGAAGTGTATGATGAGAACATGACAACAGTCAAATGTCCTGCTGCTCTTGTGACCCCACTGGAGAAAACCGAATTGGAGCAATGGATAGAGAGTGAGAAGACATTTTCAGAGCGCCGGCAGATGAAACCATGGGGAAGATGCACAGAGATGCAGGGGGCTGTGTGAGGAAAAGAGTAACCCAAGAGAAGGGAAGAGTAGAGATGGCCCCTCCGTAAAGGAAGGGGAAGACAACAGAGGGAGTGTGGCATGAAACAAGAGCCACATATTAACATTGATCTCGAGAAAATGTCACAAACATTCATATGGATCTGATCAGTCTATGATCTGCCGTGACTTTCTTCCTATTAGACTCTCGTCTGCTCAGTTCCCCTTGACCGTGGGAAAGACGTTCCTTCCTCAATTACATTGTGCTGTAGCCTCTGTGACATCTTTTTCTGGACTCTGGATTCTGCTCCACATTTCTGTTTGTTTGCCTTTGTTCTGATGAGATGGTCACAGTTATCTAGCTTTATAGCAACTGTTAGCTAATCATTGGTCAGGGGTGAACAAGGATAAATCTATCGGGAACTCAAATTGGGGTCATTCTCATGTTATTGGTCAAGAATCTGGTTTAATTATGCCTGTGCCCTTAGAGCAAGAGCGGAGTTGAATTTAAAGGTAAAGGACTAACTTATTTGGCAGAGGTCAGCTGAAGCCAGGAGAGCATTAGGCTGCTGCTGAGAAAGTTACAGAAACCGTTAAAGTGATTAGTGTTACTGAGTCTTTTGCACAAGAGCAAAGATATCCTGAGGGCTCCATCCTCTGAAGATGCAAATCCATTTAAAGGAATAAAAGCCTAAATCGAAGGGGTTCCCTGATCCTCAAAGGCAACTGCCTAGGCAAGTGTTTCCCCGGGATTAGCACACATATGCTGATTCAGCGCACGTCCATTGGGGCCAAGTTTCATCTAAAGCTGGAAGCAAAACTTGACAGTACTGCCCACGTGGTACTGGTTTTAGACATGGGAAACGCTAGCTTCAGGGTGTCATGGAATTCTGCTCATGGATTCAGAGAGAAACTGAGGCCAGACAGTAGATGGGAAGGTTGGGGTCTCAGAAAGTTTAGGAGACATTGAATGAAGCAGAAGCCTAAGGTACAATGGAGATCACAGGATTTTCGTGCCGCCAGGACCATGAAATGTCTGAGTAAAGCTGCAGGCATGGGGTGGAGCAAGCTTAAAGGGAGGCTGTGTGGGCTGCAGGTGGCAGCAGTGAGCTGGCCAAACCTTTGAAGCCCAATTTATTGCATTATGTGCTCCAGATGCTGGACTCTGAGCTACAGGATTTGATGTTTTTCCTGCTGGATTTTGATCTTTCTTTGGCCTGGCTTTTCTTTGCTGTGCCGATTCCTCTCTTTTGGAATAGGAATTTTTACTCTGCGCTGTCATATATTGGAAGTACGTAACTTGTTTTTAATTTTATAGGAGCTCATGGGTAAGAGATGTTGGACTTTTAAAGGGTCGGAATTGTTTAAGACTATGGGGACTTTTAAAGTTGCACTAAATGCATATTTCTATTATAACACAATTATACATCTATTGGGACAAGGGGCAGAAGATTGTGGCTTAAAAAAATGAGATGTTTGGGTATCAAATTAACAAAGTGTAGGGTTGTGGTGGTTAGTGTTAACTGTCAACTCTGAAAAGTCTAGAATCTCCTAAGAGATGGGGTCTCCGGGTATGTCTATGGAAGAGTATCTTGACTGCATTAATTGAGGTGAAAAAATCCACCCGCTATGGGTGTCCCCTTTCTTGGCTGAGATCCTGGACTGTAGTGGAGAAAGTAGTAGGTGGCGGTAGCATTCACTCCTGTTTTCTGATCGTGGAGATGCTATGACAAACTCCTTCAAGGTCTGCTCCCTCGATTCCCCGCCATGATGGACTGTGAGCCAGCGTAAACCCCTGCTCCCTGAAGAGGGCATTTTAATCTCAACAACAGGAAGAGACACAAACATAGACTCTGACTCCACAGCATTAGACTCCACACTAGGAGTAGTGATATCTGACTCTAGTACTCCATTTGAAGTCATTTCTCTTTATTATGGCCTAAGCTATTGGATATGTTTGGTTGCTGGAAACTACATAATGCTGGGCTTCATCGGAAACCCTGGAGAGGGGAGTAGATCTGAATGCTTGTAACTGTTTTTAAAAATGGGTGATGATTTTGCATGAGATTTCATGAATCACTACTTTCTCTCTCGTTTTACACAACTAAGGTAAAATTTCACTTTCAGTTGTAACACTAACTTAAAAAACAAAACACTCCATGGAGACCTGATATACAATGGCGGCAAACAGCAGTTTCCTTTGGCATGAACACAGCCTGTTATACTAAGGGACCTTCCAGACAATTTCCTGACAGCTATTCATGTCCCTAATCTCAACGCTGTCCTTAGTCTGGGCACAGTGGCCATGGTTCACATCTACCAGGTCATCAGGTCCATTTGGACCAAGCTGCAGAATAAAGACAATGCGATTAAGGTCCCAAGTTCAATTCCCCTGGCCACCAGAAGCTCCATTTCTCAAAGAAGTGGGGTTTTACTAAGTTTAATGCAGATGAATTTGAAGACAAGGTAGCTAAGAAGTGGTTCATTCTTAATAGCTATGCAGTAGAAAGATGTTTTCAATTGCGATCCCCTGGGCAACTGGCAGGCCCTGCCTTCCTGAGGCTTCCACTGAGTTCTCCTGTACCCCACCAAATTATGTTCAGTAATAAATCTCAATACAGTCTGGAAAAAACAAAACAGTGTCACATCTCTGTGCAACGCACCGTGAATCCCTGCAGATTCAGTTTGTCCTCATCCATGGACAAAGCAAACAGTTCTAATACTACCCCATAGCTTTCGCCAACACAGTGGAGAGTTATGGCTTCCCCACCACAAGGCAGAAAGACAAAGGCCCAAGGAAGGCATCTAAAAATAGCTCAATTCTTCTTCATGGAAAAGGTTAGTTTATGAGCTGACTCCAAGAGGGACATAATTCTTCTTAAAGCCACATTCCTGAAACTTCTTCAAAAAGTGTCCAAAACAAAAACTAACATAAAAAGTTGTTAAGCAAGCTGCTGTTTTTCTCTGGAACTTATTGCTATTACTTAAGGAGGCATTCATCCTAATTACCCATTGTTGTGTAATAAAACCACAAGACTCAGTGGCTTAAAACAATACTCATTTTCTTATTGCCATGGTTTCTGAGGGTCTGGAATTCCAGAAGAATTTGGCAGAGCAGTTCTGGCTGTGAATGTCAAATGAGGCTGTGGCCAGATGGTAGCTGGAGCTGGGATATGGGGCTGGGGGATGGGAGGAGGTGTGGCCAGCAGTTGGCCTGTAGTAGTATGTGTCCTGTCTCCATGTAGTCCAGGGCTTTGTCATTGGCCTCTGGATGGTTTAGGCTTCCTCATAGCCTGGTAGCCTCAGAACAGTCTCCTATCCGCTTAGATGATGCAGCTCACAGGCCCAGGAAGAATAAACTAGAAAGCGAACCAACATCACATGATCTTTTCCTTTCCAATTAATCCACAGAAGAAATGTGGCAAAGTTTGTGTCCCATTCTAATGGGTACAAGTGAGAGAGGAAGCCACACAGGTTTGAGGGGAATGAATAAGGCTTTTCATCTTGATGGGATGGTGGCCAGGAGAACCCATGAGCTGAATGAGTGATGCTGTTTTTTTAACTTTGTTGGAAAAATACTATCTTCCTCACAGTCTAAAGTGAAAAAAGATTGCCAAGTGCCAAATGCAAGGATCATATAACCTCTCTCATTTTTCTTTTCTTTTAAAATCTATTATTATTATTATCATCGTCATCATTATTTATGTGTATGAGTGTTTTTGCTTGCATGTATAGACAGACCACATGCATGCTTGGTACCTGCAGAGGACAGAAGAGGACCTCGGATGCCATGGAACTGGAGTTACAGATGGTTGTGAACTGCTCCTCAGAAGGCTGGGAGTCAAACCTGGCTCCTCTAGAAGAGCAATTATCACTGAGTCATCTCCAGGCTCAAAAAAAAAAAAAAAAAAAAAAAAGAGTGACTGTGTGGATTCTGTGTATGTGTGTTTATGTGTGTATGTGTGTGTCTGTGTGTGTGTGTACACACGTCTAATGGGTGATGAGAACATGTATGATATTTGTGATGGGAAATGCTTTGACTCTCAGGTCCTTTTTCTTCAGGCTATAACTCGGCTTGCATGGTCTCTATTATCTGGGTTTTCACCTCCTTTTGTAGCCCAATAGTTAGAGCAGGTACAAGCAAGGGCAGTACTTGGGTGGCTGACTGGGTTTCCTGACTGAAATATGCCCTCTAGTGTTAAAATCAGGTCATTCTTTTATTGACTGGGCTTGCTCTTAGGGTCATCCTTCTGCTCTGATTCCCTTCGCTTTCTATAAAATCCTCCATATTATTTCTTTTGCTGACTTTCTCAACATCATGAAGTCTCCAGAGGCAAGTGTTCTTTCTAGCACCTTCTGTCTCTCCCAGAGTCCCCTTCCTCAAGACCTCTGTCTTCACCTCGTTCAGGAAATCTGAAGTTTGTAGAATTCTGTTTCTTAGCAACCCCAAGAGGGTATCTAAGTGGTTACTGTACTTGCTCTCTTTCTAGATTAGGGTAATTTTTCTATAAGTTTTGAGAAGAGATATGGAGTTAGGCCAAGACCATACTTTTATTCCAATTCAGAATTTTATATGCTAAAATAATAAAAATACCATTTAAGAATATCATTTTCCCAAATCTATTTGCTTTTCACATATAAGCATTTCTTAGTACAGTATCCTTAGGAGAGAAGGTTCCAGAACCTTATAAGTTACCCAAACTCACATTCTCAAGACTCTTACATAAATGGTGCCCTGCATACAATCTATGCACATCCTCCTGTATAACCTACCTAGAGGCATAACTGATATAATACAACAGTAATAACCCGTTGCTATACTGTGCTATTTATTTATGGGATAATAAAATGTCTGTGTAAACTTAATACAAATTTCTTTTTCTCAAATATTTTCTTTTTAAATGTATTTTTATTATTTTATGTGTTGCATGTTTGACCTGCATGTATGTCTGTCCAAACTCTGTAGAGGCCAGAAAAGTGTGTTGGATCCCTCGGAACTGGAGTTACAGATTGTTATGAACTGCCATGTGGGTTCTCTCTGAAAGCAGCTAGTTGTCTTAACCACCGAACCATGTCTCTACCATCAAATATTTTCTATCCAGAGTTATTCATATTTTTGGACCCAAGCAAAAGAAACCAGTATGGAGAGGTAACTGTGTAAGAATATATATGATGTTCTAAGTAAGTACCTTTTTATAATAATACCCATTCATGTGCACATAGCTGTTTAAATCCCGTTCTGACCATTAAAACATATTGAAAGTCCTGGTGGAGAGTGGCTGAGGGGTCAAGACCGAAAGGACTTGGGTGGAGGTGAGAAAAAGGACTCTGCTGTCTATGACAGAAGCTTAAGTACAAGCCAGGCGGTGATGACACACACTTTAATCCCATCACTCAGGAGGCAGAGGCAGCTGGAGCTCTGTGAGTTTGAGACCAGCCTGGCCTACAGTGTGAGCTCCAGGACAGTCGTGGATACACAGAGAAACCCTGACTCAGGGAAACAAACAAAGCTTGAACAGTGTCCTTTCTGGAAATGCATATTGAATGAATCGAAAGGGAACAGATCGAGTCTGAGAAACATCACATAATGGGAAGCTCTGTTAAATATGGAAGATGTTTGTCAGTTACAACTCTAATGTCAGCTGTGTTCCGATGTGACAGAATGGACAGGTGGGAGATGTGTTCTACAGAAGCTTATTTTGATGTCACTCCCAGTGGCTCGGGGAGCTGTGGACCCTCATCCTGAAAGAGGACCTGTTGTTTAAAACTGATGCACACTAGGGGCTCAATGGCAGGGAACAATAACAAATAGGGAGTCTGGAGACAACCTGTCACACCCCGAGGTGGAAGACAGCATGGTAGGCAATCGTGGAGGGGAAGACGGCTGGATATAGAAATCACTAGAGCTAAAGCAGCAGGAGAGGGGGGGACAAATCAGGGGGTACAGGGTACAATAGGTAGTAGCCCTGTCCTTGGAGCCGAATGCTGGGCCCATCACCCCCAAGACAACTGCAAAGTCTTGGGCGTCAAGAGTTTGAGGTGAACAGGTAACGCGTCTTCTAGTGCCACCTACTGGACAAGTAGTGTACTGCCACAGGGACCAAACACCAAAGCTGATTAGAGTATTGGACTTCTGAAGCATTATCCCTCCAGGTAGATCTTTAATTGCTGCAGAGGGAGTTTTGAAAGCAGGAACATCTGTCCTCCTGTACAGATCCTAGTGCTGTGTGTGCTTGCCTTATTACAAATGCACTTGGAAGCCAGATCCTGATTGGAACATTAGCCACCCCAAAGTGTATGTACTGGTGAGAACTAAGAAGTGTGAGAACCTGCCCAGCGCACAGACCACAAAGCTATGTGTGGCCAGTAAAGGCTCTTGGTACACAAAGGGAAGCTCCAAAAAAGAAGACAGCTCTGGGGACACCTGGCCCTTGATGTGTCTGGCTCAGCAACCAGCCTAGATGGTGAGGAAGACAAGAGTCTCTGACCTCAACGGACTCCAATTTCAGACAGCCCAGAAATATTTTACACCTCATTTCCCCATTGTGTTTCCATTTTAGATTTCTTACTTTTAGAAGTATTTTGACTATTTCTATTTGTGTGTACAATGCACACTCATGTGTGTGAATGCACACATGCAAGTGCCATAACACGTTATGAGAGGTCACCTCACATGTCCGCCATCACCTCATGTGTCCGTTGTCACCTTGCACGTTGTGTGTGAGAGAGATTCTTGCTCACTAATACATTTACCCAGCTAGATGGCAACTAAACCACAACCGAAGAATGAAAGAAAAAGCCCAATGTCAGAAATCAAAAAGAAGAGATAATAATATATATCAACAAAATCCAGAGGCTCTCAGGGGACAGTTGGGAATTATTTCAAAAGATTATTCCAAGTTATTCCAAAATACAGATGTGGATCAATTCACAGACACATAACCTAGCCAAATTAAACCATAGAGAGATAACATACAGAGATCCATATCAGGAGAGTGAAGCAGCAATAGTCTCCCAACAAAGGGAAGAGCAGGCCTGGGGGATTCACTGTAAAATCCTACCGGATATTTGAAGATCGAAAACTTCCGCCATCAGAAGGGAGCACTCCCAAACTTCTTGGATGCCATAAAGCTAGCGTTTTTCTTTTACCCAAGCCAGAAAAGGGCACAATAACAAAGAAATCTATAGGCCAATGAATAACTGAATTCAATAAACCTCCCTGGTCACATCTGGTTCAGTTCCGAGGTGCAAAGTCTGACGTGTCCAAAGGACTAAGTGAAATACAGCACTTGAATAGACCCAGAGAGAAAGCACATGACAGCCTCAATGGATGCAGCAAAGGTACACGACGAAGGTCACTATTCCTTCATGCTAGTATCCTAGGTGGCAACACTAGGAACAGAAAGAATCTAGCCTAACATAATGAAGCTCTATCCAGCAACTAAGTAGAGAAAGCCCTTCCTCTAAAGTCAAGACAACAACGGCGTCCACTCCCCCCTCTCTTACTCAACATCGTGTTTCAGGGGTTTGTTGTTGTTTTGTTTGGGGGCTGAGGTTCTGGCATTTCTTGTTTTTGTTTTTAATATAAAACAAAACAGGTTTCTCTGTGTAACAGTCCTGGCTGTCCTGGAACTCACTTTGTAGATCAGGCTGGCCTCGAACTCACAGAGATCTGCCTGCCTCTGTGCAGGGATTAAAGGTGTCTGCCACCACTGCCTGTTGTGTTTCAGGTTTTAACAAGAGCAACAAGACAACAGAAAGACATAGAAGCTGTAGAAACAGTGAAAGAAGAAGTCAAACTGTGCCTGTTTGAAGACAACAGGGTCCTATAAAGGACCCCACCCATCCCTCCAGAAAGCTCTTAAGTCTGATACAGTATCAGGATACAAAAGCAACACATCAAATTCCCGTAACAGAAGCAGATACCCAGTGCATATAGCAGCCCACCCGAAAGCCCAGAGCTCAGAAGGCAGAAACAAACTAGCTAGATACAATTGTCTTTTCTTCTGAGTACGACAGTGTGCGGTTAAGGAAGGCTCTTGATATCAACTTCGGCCTGCGTACATGCATGTGCACCTGCACACATATGGGTACCACAAACATGCAAGCACACATGTGTACTTGCATGAATACCATACATGGAAGATATGTTAAATAAGTAGCTTTATTTTGCCTACTAATAATGAACTTACTGAGGAAAAAAATCAAAGGAAAAATCCATTTATAACACACAAAAATAAAATGATTATGAATAAATTTAACCAAGGAGGCAAAAGCCTTCTACAAAATACTGTAAAACACCGAAGAAAAAGAATTAGGAAGAAAAGGCCCCTTTGCAGGATTTTGTGAAAATGGCCATTGCCAATAGCAATGCACATATCCAACAAATCTTCAAAACCCCAATGTTATTCATCACAGCACTAGGCAGAGCAATCCGAAAGTTGATGCGGAAACAGAAGAGCCCCTGAATAGAAACCCTGCCCAGAAATCAATTCAAAATGGTTCAAAGGGCTTACTGTAAGATCTAAAATGCTGGAGTTGCTAGTGGGAAACACAGTCTTAACACAGTAAGATATGGGCGTGGACAAAGGTTTGCTGAGCACTTAATAGCTTAAAAAATAGTAACAAGATTTGAACAATGGAATTGCTTGAAATTAAAGGGCTTTTGTCTAGTAGAGGCAATCGTGGCCAGGTGTGGTGGCCCATTTCCTCTAATCCCAGTGTGCAGGAGGCAGAGACAGCAGTTCCACACCATCCTGATCATAGTGAGTTCCAGCCAGACTGCATGGAGAGACCTTGTCTCAAAAAGACAAAACAAAAACCCACAACAATAACAACAACCGAAAACTTTTGTATAGCAAAGGCAATCTGTAGAGATCACCCAGGGAAACATATTCGCCAACTCTACATCAGACAGGGGATTAATATCTACAACATATAAAGAACTTCATACCTGGGCATGCTAGCCTCTGGGGAAGCAGAGGCAGTGGATATCTGTGCAATGCCAGTCTGGCGTATATAGTGAGTTCCAGGACAGCCTGGGCTACATAGACAGATCCTGTCTTGAAAAACCAAACAATTAAAACTCCAAAAATTAAAGCTCAAAAACACCATCCAGTCAAATAATAGATTTTTTAAAAATCTGCTGGACAGATAATCTTCAAAAGAACTACAAATAGTATTGTTAAGCCATCGGGGAAATGGACATTTGATCTATTCTGAGACTCCATTTCATCTCAGTCAAATCATCAAGAAAAGAAATATCAGCAAATGCTCTGAACATATAAGTAAAGAGAAGCCTTTATATAGAAATTCTGAGCTGGAGTACGAGGACCAGGAGAGCTGTGCGTAAGGGCTGCAGAACTGGCATATTGCAGAAACCACATAGCCCTGAGGAAGATGGGAAACCACCATCTCTGAAGGTGACCTGCGGTTTGTCATAATAATAAACTGTACACAGTTGGGTGGAGACGCAGGATGTGATGCAGGATGCTGGATCTAGAACGACGTAGACCAGAGCAGGCAGATGCAATAAAGCTTGGGCTATGAAAACTAGCCAGAAGCCTGCACCCTGGTGACACAAAAGCCCCATCTTTTGTGCAACCCTGTGAGCAGATCTGCTCCACCCATCTTCCTCCCTTCTGTAATGACAATTTCTGGCTCAGCTACAACTGTGTGCCTCTGCTCACCACTCTGAACCCCAGGGCAGCAGGCAGAGTAGGAACTGTTGACAGACACGTGACAATGAACACACAGAGGAGCTGGGGAGAAAGACTGAAACTCCCTCCCTACCTGGGCTTCACGGGACAAATGGAGCATGCTCAGGTTAGTTAAAGACCAGAAGCCCTTCCCTGCCTGGGCTTCCACTAAGAACAACACAAGGAAAACCCACACTCAACAAGCAGGAGAGACTGATGTCTTAGAAATGTTCCATAAAGGGCTGTGAGCCCTATGGCCCAGGTCTTTTGGGGCTGTCCCTTTAGTTCACTAGCATAATCATACTCTCTAGAGATCTTTTTTTTATTGAAACTGCTTCTATGTAATGACTTTCCTGGAATTTACTATGTAGATCGGGATGGTCTTGACCTCATAAACGTTGACCTGCCTCTGTTGGGATTCAAGGCATGTGCCACCAAACCTGGCAATATTTCCCCTTCTTAATAAACTCTATTTTCAACCACATGTCTCCAGTGCAATCCTTTGTCCAGGGACACTAACCAAGTTTTACCTTCTCTTTATCTCTTTTTCAGATTCTGAGCAAGAAGCCAAGCATGCATCTCCTGTTGCTGAGCTTCTTTGTTGTTTTTCTGAAGCTCCCCTCCTTCCCAGTGATAGAGTTGCTTGCTGATGCCCCTTGCTGAATATGCTGACTGTCTTATAAAGGCACAATTTATAAAAAGGCACAGCTCTCTTCCTCTTCTCCTTCGTCATCCTCCCCCCAAACTACCAAAGTTCACAACCCTCCTGCCCTTAACTTTCTTACTGAGTCCATTGTAAAATTCTTTTACTAATGAGTTTAAGAACCCAGGAAAGAAACCTTGGTTTCCCTGGTAACACTGATATGTTCCTCTAAAAATGAAAAATAAAACTACCATTTGATACAGCTATCCCTCTTGGGTATGTACCTAAAGGACCCTTAAGTTAGAATACTGTAGAAATCAGCAGAGATGCTTGTACATCAACGGCTATTGCAACACAATTCATACCAGTCAAGACACGAACCAGCCTTTAGTTGCTAACCAGTGGATAAGAAGATTAAGAAGATAAGGAAAACGTGATACTTATAGGCGGTGGGGTTTGTCCACCCTATAAAGAACAATGAAATTATGTCATTTGCAGGAAAAAGATAGAACTGGAGATCATGTTAAGTGAGATAAGCCACACCATCAGAAAGACAAGTTTTCTCTAACATATGGAATTTCACACACACACACACACACACACACACACACACACACACACACACACACCGCTTGGGAAACAGTTCAGTCAGTACAGTCCTTGTTGTATAATATGAGGATCCAAGTTTTATCACTAGCACCTATGGAAAAAAAGCTGGACAAGGTGGTACATGTTGTACCCCATTACTGAGGAAGCGAGAACATGGAGATTCCTGGGGCTTGACGGCCAGCCTAGCATAATTAATGAAGCCCAGATTCCAGTCTCAAAAAACAACATGGATGGCTCCAGAGGAGCAGCACCTGAGGCCAACCTCTGGTCTCCACATGAGTGCCCCCCCCCATCCCTGTATATGCACACAAATAAGAGAATGCCGACACACACAGGATATCAAAGTAGAAGGGAGACTATGTTGGAGAGAGAAGAGGTCTAAAGGGACAAAGAACAGAATAAGAGAGGGTAACAGAGGAAGGACATACATATTATGTGCTTTCTCTTATGCAGAGTCTGAATTTAAATATATATATATATATATATATATATATATATACACATATGGACGTGTGTGTGTGTGTGTGTGTGTGTGTGTGTGTGTGTGTGTGTGTGTGAATGGCTCAGCAGTTTAGAATGCTTGCTTCTCTTTTAGAAGACCAGAGTTCCATTATGAGCCACTCACTCACAAAGACCTGCATGCCCCTGCCTCTCAAGTGCTGGACTAAAAGGCGTGTGCCATCAATCCCGGCTAGAATTATTAAGGAGTCTTCTTCATCTGAAGACTTTAGCTTTCCTGTCCAAGTGTTACAGTAACCTTGACCAGGACTCCATAGAGGTCCCATAGGAAAAACCTCCTTCTCTGGCCTGAGTGGAGAACTAGCCTTCCAATTTGTCCAAAACATAGAGATTAATCCAATGAGGCAGACTAATAATCACCTGGCCAAAGGACCCCCCCCACCCCACCCCATTCCACACTCCACCCGACTCTTGTCAGGGCGAGGTCACCATAAGCCATTCTAAAGAGGTAGGAACAATAGCTCTCTAATAAGATGATTTGCTTTTCTTTCAGGCATTCCTAACCCCTTGGAACAATAGCTCTCTAATAAGATGATTTGCTTTTCTTTCAGGGATTCCTAACCCCTTGCGCAGGAAGGAGTTAGCTCTACACAGTCTTGTGGCGCCTGAGTCTTCTGCTGCCCTGAACTGCTCAGAACTGTTCAGAAAAGCTTCGTTTTTCTGTCTCTTCTCTTCGAATGATTTCCCAACACTGTGGGCTCCCCTTCTCACTCAGTGGCTGCTCATCCACCATGTGGCTGACCCCGGTGCCTAATTCAAATGGCATGGCCTTTACCCTTTTTCTCATCGAGCTCCTTTGGTCAGCTGCTGAGATCCACGGCTCACGTGCTTTGGGGGGTTTCTTTTAAAACTCGAATAAAACTGTCCGTAAACTTCCCTTTGAGTCTATTCTTAAATTATTTTGTCAATAAGACAAAGAACCAGAAAGAGAGACATCTATTTCTCCAGTAAGCATGTGTTGACTCTGGTGACCACCCCCCCATTCCTATTCAGTAATACAGGCAAATAAGATGTATTCAGGTAACCCCTAAACAAAGAGGAGCCCTCTTCTCCCCATGCTTATACAGCTTCCACAACAGTATTTGCCTTTCTAGGATTTTCCATGTGTTCGGAGAGAAATCACCCTCCAGTAAGACTGTAACTTCTCAAAATTCAGTCAAGTTGAATTTGCTCCAAGGAGTGTAAAATGTGATTATAAATAATCCAAAAATAAAGTTGGGAATGTCAAAAGGAAAGGCTTGGTTCCACCTGAGTAACCTTTGGCTTTTAAATTTATATAGAATGAAAGACCAAGAAAGTTAAAGGGTTGATGTGAACAAAAGTCTTCTATAAAGCAGATACGGTCTCAACCAGAAACTACGTTTGAGAAAAAATAACAGTTGGCTATTCTGCTCTGAGGAAAGAAGGCCAGTTAGCATGAAGGTGCAGCTTGAAATACTATTTCATAGAACCTGAAGTTAGGTGAGGTCAGACCTCGTTGAGCACAAAGTTTTTATGGTACTGGGATGGGTAGGAAGTTTATGAAGAATAAAAAGACCTCCATCTTCTTCTAAAAGAGAGATTTAAGGACAGCCCCCACCACAACCACCAGTACCCCACCCCTTCTTGACTCATCTTTCAAAGGCCAACCAGGCAAGTGGCAGGAAGCAGAGGCCTGGTGGGAAGAAAGATTAAAGGGATCTCCAGGACCCCCTTCCCCCACGCCCTCCCACTGAGCTTGGGGCCCTTAACAACAATCCACCAGCCACTGGGAAGGGAGATAAAGACCGGGATAAAGAACTTCCCTTCCCCACAGACAAACTCCGAAAGGACCACCCCCCTCATTCTTTCATCTATTACAAGAATTTCACAATATCAGAGGGGGTACATTCCCAGACTCCCAGTGAATTCCTGAAACCACAGGCAACACCAAATTCTGAAGTTTGAAGTTTTCCTCTACACATGAAGGGGTTAAGTGGTGTCACCTCAAAACAGGTCAAATTTGGTACATTGATTATTTAAAGCTAGAATTATTAAGGAACTGTGACTGCAGTAAGGGTCACCTGGTCTGTCCTTTCCTACGTACAGCAAACCATAAAAGGTCTTTGGGGAGGCAAGTCTCTCCTTATGCCAAGGCAGGAAACCAGCCCTGATCATCATAGGCCTGTAGTTGAGAATGGATAGAACAAATCTAAATAAACAAAGCTGAACTGACCCTGATTTTCTGTATAGAAAATCCCTTCTGTCTCTTAAGAACAGCCCTAGAACTACTAACTAGTCTAATCCAGACAGATACCCACCCCCGTTCTCACTCCTTCACATTAGCTGCTCCTTGCTCAGTCATTACTTTGGACTCCACTCTCTTGTGAAGGGCTCTGTATGCATTTACAATTAAGAAAGGCCACATGCTTTTCTCTTATAAATCAACTCTTGAAGTAACCGCCTTCCCAGACCCAGTTCAAGGGCCTACAGAGGAACTAGAAACAGCTAGGACAACCCTTATTTCCTCTTTATATAATAAAAGTTAGTTTATATATGAGGCCCAAGAGCTTATCAATAACTAATAACTAATGATAACACAGAACACTATGAGAAGGTGAAATACTCTAATGACCAAGAGGCTTTTAGGGGACTAATTGGTAGATACTGAACACAGCATGGACACATTAGACAAAAAGGTGATTTGTGTCCACACAGGACATATGACATTTCAGAAATAAAAACTTACGAACTGTTTCTGGAATTCCCCATATAGCATTATTAGAGTGTAGATAACGAAAATTGTGCAAAGTGAAATAATACGCTACAGCTACTTCTCTACAGCTGTAGCTGTAAAGAAGCTAACAGTAGACATTAGAGCAAAAGACTGAGACTGGGAAGGTCTGGAAATGCCTCCAAAAAGCTATAAACACAGAAACTATTACTATTTCTCTTTCAGTGAGAAACCCTAGAGCTGACTTTCCCAGATATTTCCCTAAAGTTGCACCTGGGCTAGAGCTGAAGGGCTAGGCTGTCCTTGAGGGACCTGACACAGGTACATGACCAAATGAGGACCAAGGAGTGGAGATGCTCCTTGCACCGACTTCTAGAAACATCATGGCTTGGCCCATAGGTATTTAGGCTTTGCCAATGGATGGAACTGGGCCAGGGTTCCTGTTTTACCTCTAGCTAACCTGAAATGTTGCCTAGTCTCCAGACCTCCATTTTCAGTGTGGAATGGTATAGAGCACCCATCTTAAAAGGGAAGATTAATAAGATAGTGTATGGGTTATGCCCTGTTTTGGACACACACACACTCCCACACGTTCAATGTGGTTCTTATGATGGGCATTTGTAATTTTGCTTCTGTTCACTACCTACAGTCTTTTGCAACCAAAACAAGCAAGCAAACAAAATAGTCAAGTGATGTCCTTGGTTAGAAATTAAAAGGCAGGCTTATCTCTGCCAGGCTCAGGAAACCCTTCCTGAAATAGACAACTGGATGCTTATGTTCAAAATAACAAATTCAAAGTAGGTTTTATTTGGGGGGGAGGGTGTAGAAAGATATCTCAGTGGTTAGGAGCACTTGCTGCTATTGCAGAAAATCTAGATGCAATTCCCAGAACTCACATGGCAGCTCACACCGATCTGTAACTCCAGTTCCTAGGAATCCTGTGCCCTCTTCTGACCTCTGAGAGCACTAGGAATGCAGGTGCCCACTTAGATACCTATAGGCAAAATACTCTTATGTACAAAATACATAAAAATCTAAAGAAAAGAATGAACAAATCATGATATGGAGGATTTTTTTTTTTAAACTAGGCTCTGTTTTCAGAGAAACTAGGCAGTTATAGGGAATGAACCAGCAGGTAACCTTTAAACTGCAATAGGTCAGAGGATTTTGGATGCCATATTGAAAAAAAAAATTCTGCATTCACTGCCACTCTGCTAGCCCTGGGACAGAATCAACATACCCTCACTTAAGCAGCACCACCCTCTCGTGGCTTTCAGCTAACCATGCTGGTGTAACAAGAGCTCCCATTTAAGCTTCAGATATTTCTAGATAGCTAACTTGACGTCTCACCTTGGGCTCTGATATGGCCATCAAACAAAATGGAAGTCTTTACTGACACACATCACTCCTTCCCAGATCTGCCAACATGGCACCTCCACTGATACAGGAGGTCACGAAAAACCTTCTTGCACACTCTTCATGTCAAATTTATCACAGCTCTGATGGATTATCTTCCAAATCTTACCTCTTTGTCTCCCCTACAGATAAGCACCACAATGATCTCAACCTTCTCCCATCTATTCCTGAGGCGGTTCCCATGCCACTGAAACCTGTCTATAATCAGCAAGCAGGGAGATCTTTGAAATACTACATCCTGTGATAGCATCATCCAAGGGCTTGCTTTAGAGCAATAGCTGTAGAAACTCAGGAAGCATTCGCCATTCAATGCAGTTGTACTCCACAGCAATTGATGGTTAAGCAATTGTTTCTCTCCCGTCCATCTTTTCTCTAGAATATGAGCTACTTTATAGGTGTTTTTGATACCTTCATGTGTCACTGAGAACCGTGGCTTTTCCTGGTGGAAAGGAAAAGTTTCTTATTTTTCTGCACTCTTTTGCTCTTGATTTTTCCCTACTTCTCCAGCTACACAAAACAGCATGTTTTATCATAGGCCACTTGTAGAACAAGAATATATGCACAGGCAACAGTCTTATATGGCTGTTTATGGAAAAAGGCATCAGCGTTGGACTGGATTGGGCACCTCATGCAGTTCCATGATCCTGGTCTCTCAACAGTCCCAAGACTCTCTCCTGCTCTAAGAAACTGATGCTGCGCTACCTGAGAATAGAGACAGAGAGGAACTGATACTCCTGACACTCTTGTCGTGTTATATTCTGTACGATCTGTATTCAGATGCTGGGCTCTTCCCTTAACAAGTCTCCAGAGGTACAGGCCTCCAGACTTTGCCTTCAGTAGTCAGATGGCAGCCACTTAGAGCAGTTATTTCATAGAATAAACTTCAGGATTCCAATGAAGAAACCTCTGAGGTCAAGGAATTGGGCTGGTCCGGTGTATATCAAGGGCATAACAAGAAGTTATGAACAAGCTAAAACCACCCCCCCCTTTGTGATGATTACATTTTATAGTATTTTACACATGAATGCTGAATTATTTCTCATTTTCATTATCATAGTGTGTAGTATGATTTGATATGAACCATCATTATTGTAATGATTCAGGGCACATAGTAGCCACATAGTAAACCCAACCTGGCATTGGCAGAACATACAGAGCGCAAGCCCCTACCCGTGGCTACATAAATCTGTGCCCACCCACTCTCTTAAAAGGAGCCACCATGTGAAAGTTCTCTCTCCTCTCTCCCCCTTCTCCCCCCCCCCCCCACTTTTCTCTCTGCAACTCCTCTGAATGCATCTGGTAGTGTGTGAGTCTACATCTCACGTGCTAAACTAACAATTATCAGAGTCTCTATTAGTAGGAATTTTGAAATTTGACTCATCTCCCAGACACAGACATTTGCCCTCTAGCATAGCTGAAGCCTTCAGCAAAGATAAGCTCTTTCTCATAGAGTAGGAACACCTCGGGGACACTAACATGAGCCAGACAATGGCATCAAGAGACAACTATGGAAGCCAGCTGCTCGTTTAATGAGCAACTGTCACAAGATCAAGAACCACCCACATTGTTTGCCCATTAAAGCTAAGGGCGGGACAATCAAAGGCCACAGACCGAGAGGGAGAAACTTCTTATCTTACAGCTCTAGAGTTGAGGAGTTAAAAGTCAAAATGGCAGCAGGGCCACACTTGTCTAATGGTGCCAGGAAGAATGGGTTCCTGTCCTCTCTCCAGATTCTGGGAGCCTCAAGGGTTTTTGTTTGTTTTTGTTTGTATACAAAGAGATATTCTACAGATGTGAAGAGCAGAGGTCCTCGTTTTGACAGACAGGAGGTGAATTGTGGCCCTACACTCTTGAACTTTTTCACTGTAAACAAGTTTCTCCACCTCTCCACACCTGGACTTCTACAGCCTGAGGAAAAGATGACGCACAGGGATGACACTGAAGTAGTCACTCCATGGTTTTGTGAGCATTCGGGAGTGAGGCAATCAGATAAGAAGGTCCAAGATGAGAGGCCAGTTCATGCAATGCTTACTGAACCCCCAACTGTTGCAATGAGTACTTAGGATTGTGAAGTGCTTCTCGGTAGCACATCTATCTCACGCCAAATGTCCCGTGAACCTGCATGGACTCAAGCCCAGCTTTGTGCCCTACAACCCTGGCATTCACACAGGGCTCAATGTTTAAAAGGGTTTTCACCTGGGTTCCTCATTAGAAAATGTATGGGAGTTAATAGCAAGGAAGTCATTGGTGAGCCAGACAAACCAATTCCAAGCAGAGCATCCCGGCTGGAGCAGGCCTCCAGAGGATGGATGGAAGGAGCCTGGAGGCAGCTGGGCACAGACCTTGCTGTGAAGAGGTGCAAACTAATGTTGAGAAAAGAGGTGGTAGGTGCATGCTGTGCCAAAAGAGGTTCCTGTAAGGATGGATGATACTAAATTGTGATTGTTCCTGACTGAAAAAACCAGGAAAGAGAATGACAATTGTTGTAGAAAGTCCTTGACCCTAGACAGGAGCATCAACTTTCCATCCACCGAGAAGGGAGGGAAGCAGAGCATAGGAATGCATGCAAACCAGAGAGGGAGGGTCCTATAATGGTGGGAGTGACAGATGTGCCTTTAAACCAGTGCTTCTCAACCTTCCTAATGCTGTGACCCTTTAATACAGTTCCTCAAGTTATGGAGACCCCACAACCATAAGGTTATTTCATTGCTACTTTGTAACTGTAATTTTACTACTAATGAACCAAAGCATAAATACTTGATATGTAGGATATCTGATCTGTGACCCCAAAGGGGTCTAGACTCACAGCTGGAGAACCACTTCTCTGAAGAAATTTTTGTTTCTCAATGAAACAGGAGTCAAGAGGGTAAAGGCAATGGGCCTTTGAGCAGGAGGCGTCAGAGCAAACTAATGATAACCCGGAAGGTGAGTGGCACAATTCCATGTGTTGGGGTCCAGGACTGTATGGGAAAGAGAAAGCTTGTCTCTTTCTGGTTCCTATGGATGCAGAGGAACCAATCACTTCCTGATCCGTGTGATCCCCTGGGACTGATCCTTGTCATGATGTGTCCTCCTGAAACTGTGAGCCAAAATAACCCTTCCTCCCTTAAGCTTCTTGAGACAAGAATCCACAAAGGTATTTAAGGGGTGCTGTGGGAAAACAGACTCACTGATACAGGACAAGATAGATCCAGTTACAGAGTCCCGCCCTTCTGCCCAGGGGAGATGGGGTGACCACAAGCTGCTCCAAGCCACCTGACTCAATCCTACATGACCAAGAGATTACAAGTGCACACCCCCGCTTCAGTTTTAGCCACATACCCAGGAAGGACCAAGCCCATCAGCCCAGAAACCTTAAGGTCATTGGTGGAACAAATCCCCACAACAGCTCCTTTTGTAGGGTATTTGGTAGCATCAGGCAAGTAACTAACACAACACAGTATATGAAGACTTTGAATCAAAACTGTATCAGAGTTTAGGCAATTTTTCCAGCACACACACACCAGTTTCCTCAGAGGGCCATAATGGCACAACTTCAGTCCCAGCACTCACTCAGAGCAGAGGCAGGTTTATGAATTCCAAGCCAGTCTGGGCTACGTAATGACATCCTGTCTCAAAAAAAACCCAAATAAACAAAATAAGCAGTTTCCTCAAAGGCAGTTTTGTTAAGTTATAATAACATTTAACCGTATAGCTCATTATATATTGTGCTATCTTCAGTTAGCAAATTTCAAAAACTTTTACTTCTGTTTCTGGAATGTTTGTTTTATTAAGTAATCAAGGTCTATGGGCTTAGGTCTGGAGAAGAGCACAATATGTATGAAGCCCTAGATTCAATGCTCAGCACACACAAAAAAACCCTCAACAAACAAAAACACCATGTGATGACATACACTGGTAATCCCAGCACTTGGGAAGGGAAGTTGAGGCAGGAGGATTAGGAGTCCAAGGCCAGCTGGCTACTTAGCAACACCTTATCTCAAACAAACAACAGTATCAAAACAAATATAATCTTGAGGTAGAAAGATGTCCACTGAGCAGGCACAAAGACCTGCGCTCTGTTCCCAGCACTTCTAAGATCACAGTCCCAGCAACATATGAAGCCTTGGGGTCCAGCTGGGCTCTTCTGTAGGAGACCTGAGTGTGCTTTTTCTGGAAGTTTTCTAGGAAGTTTAGTTTCTGGCTAAAACATCTAAAACATCTTCCTATCTTCTTGTGTTATCGACTCTCTTTCTTGTATCTGCTAGTTCCTTCCTTTTACAATTACTATTTGTAATCGTGATGCTTAAACCAACACACACACACACACACACACACACACACACACACACACAGGAGGGGAATGAAGAAGAAATGGATTCCTACATTATATCAATGGCCCTAGTTATATCTTATCATGGTACTTCTCTTGAAAGACAGTATTTTAAATCTCATCTGGCTCTGGTGTTCTGCCACATTACTCTGTCCTCTGTATTTCAAGAATTGCTCTGGCTGCTGTAGTTTCATAATAGCAGATGCACAAAATTCTTACTAATCCTTTAGTACTGGTAGACTCTACGTGTTCAATCACCATCCCTTAGTAACAAGGTGCTTCATTTCTGAAACCTCTTGTGATTGGTTACTTTAATCCAACCTGACTGCTATCATTGAGCCTATCAGGGATGAAGAGGGTAACAGGTGAACAATGCAGAGGGGATGGTGGTGGAAAGCAGATATAGACTCAGAGGCTCGTGTGACTGCACGGAGTAAAGACTGGCAGGAACTGGTCTGGAGAGTGAAGGTGTACACTGCTATGCTCTGGCTTGATACCAGAACTCTCCTTTGATCTTTACATTCTCTGGGATCCTAGATCTATAGTTCTCAATGCCTCTACTTTATACCTCACCGGTTAAGTTTCAGGGAAAATGGAGAGCTTGGCATGTGGCTCAGTGATGGAACACTTGCCTGCTATGGGTAAGGACCTGCATATGATCTCCAGTGCAAATCATCCTCATCATCACCATCCTCCTCCTCTACCCTGTGTGGCAGCTCAGCAGGGAAAAGGCACTTGCCACCAAGCCTAGCAACCTGAGTTCAGTCCTTAGAATCTATATGGTGAAAGAACATAATTAAATTCCCCAAGTTTTTCTATGACCTTCACATTACCACGTATGCCTAAATACATATATACAAAATGAAGAAATAAAAATTAAAATAAATTAAAAACAAATACTGTTTCCCTGAAGGATATATGTACACCTATAGCCATCTCATTTTATATATAGTAGGATAATATCTATGTAATAATTGCACTAAAGGGATAAAAATCTGTATCAGATTTGTCAGAAACAAACACGGCCTAGAAAGATTAGTCTCTGGCTGGCTAGTGTAGCCACTCAGGCACTAGGAAGACATCTATGTTGTCATGATTTGGCTCTTTCCCCCTGAGGCCTATGTACTAATGACTCAGTTCCTAGCTCCTGATGCTATTAGAAGGCAGAGGAAGCTTTAGGACTAGGGCCAAGTGACAGGCAATTAAGTCATTAAGGTTATCTTCCTGAAGGGAACATTGTGTGTGTCCCCAGCTAGCACACGCACACACACACACACACACACACACACACACACACATACGCGCACCTTCCTCCAGACCTAAATGATGGGGCCAACCAATCATGGCTTGGAACCTTGGAAATCATAAGCCAAAATAACCTTTTTCTCCTGTAAGTTGATTATCTTGGGTTATTTGTCACAGTGACAGACAGCTGGTAGGAAGAAGGTCCTACTCCTTTGTACAAGCAGGTGGTCAGTCAGAAGAAGTGAAGAACTGCTGGTAACTACCTACCCTATGCCATCAAACAAGGCTAAAGCCAGGCACCATAAACTCTCGCAGGATCCTAGCAGGAATAAAGATACTCAAAGAGAAGAGACACTTCCATCCTCTTTTTATCTACCCATTATTAAAAACAATGCACCCAAGACAGTGAAACTTCCCTAGGGGTACCAGTCCAGCTGGAGGAAGAAATTCCATACAGTTACTTGAGAGACTGTAGCTGTGACAATGATGGGTAGGACCACGCCTTGCCAGGACTGCTTAGTAAACCTACCTCTTGTTATTTTATTTAAATCGGAATCTTACATCATGACTGAAGACAGATGGGTGAGTCATCAATGGACCACTTTGTTCCTCTTTCCAAAGTGTCCACAGCAGATACATCCAGTTTCTCTGCTTTTGACTAGTATTTGTCTCTTAAGGGTTGCCAGGGCCCAAATTCTGACTTTAAGAACTTCGGTAATGGCAGGTGCTGCAGTGGGCAGCCCACATACCCTCATGCCCTCTGTCAAACTATTGCACATTTTCATGGTACATCTCTGCTGGGGTGCGGCCTATACTTAGAAGAATGCTGAAGAGCTGGGTCTAGCCCTCAGCCAAAGTCTGACGGAGTACTTCAGTAAGTTCCCTCTGCTCTGGCTGTGCTTATGAGCCTGTACTGATTCCAGAACTTTCCTACGGCACGGAGCCAAGTTTCCCTTTGTGCATTTTGCTAGATGTGCATCCTTACCAGGCTTCTTTTCCCACTCAGCTCTTTTCTCTCCTCCTCATTTTTCTGCCCATAGACCATTTCTTAGTCTATTTTCACCTTGAAGCCTACTTCTAGAGAACCTGGTCTAAGACGGAAATTTCCACAAACTTGTTCTAGGTAAAGAAGGCTTATTCTTCATATATAATTTTAAAGACACACATCTGCTATGGGATAATGCCTTTGTACGCTGTAAAGATTTGTCACTTGTATTGGTTTTTAATAAAACACTGATTGGCCAATAGTCAGGCAAGAAATATAGGTGATCAGACTAGAATTGTGGGAAGAGGAAGGGCAGAGAAGCAGTCACCAGCCAGACGCAGAAGAAGCAGGATGAAAAAAGGGCCAAACCACGTGGCTAAACATAGAAAATTAATGCGGGTTAATTTAAGAGCTAGTTAGTAATATGCTTGAGTTACCAGTTGAGCATTTACAAGTAATATTAAGCCTCCAAGTCAAATATTTGGGAAGCAGCTGCCAAGTATTTGAGAGTTTCTGGCAGGACAGAAACTTCCAACTATACACAACTTATATAGGACTCTGAGCATCTGTTGCGGAGTAGATGATTCCTTCGTAGGCTTTTACCTCTTCCCTATGCAATGCAAATGTAATAATAATAATCAGAGAAAACAAAGCCAGAAACTAGAAACCATTTCTCAGAAGGATAATGTGTATCTACTGTTCAAGGAATGATGTTGCTCAACACTGTCCTCTGTTTATCATGCACATATAAGTTACCACCTCCCTTCTGGCCTAAAACCCTCAGAGGGCCTGGTCCATGTCCTCATTACCTTCCTACATGTGTCACAGAGGCCAGCTGGAACCCAGCATTCCAAGCAGAAACCTACGCACCACACTCTTCTTGAGCTTAATACCATATGTTTATCACTTGGACCTGGAACCTGCTTATTGTTAAACTAAAACCAATGGATCCATCTTCCATTTTTAACATTTTCCGTTGTGACCCTCAGGACAGAATTAACTACCCCCTGTTGTACAAAGTCACAATTACTCTTAAAATAAAAGAGGTCTGAATATCCACCTTGAACCTACCCATTCTTAGCTTTGCTCTTAGAAATGACTCTGCATTCAGTCTAAGAGTCCTGTGGAAAGAGTTTAAGAAAGCGGCTCATTGGTGCCGTATTAAACTGTATAGGGTTTCCTGTCCTGTTTATGTCATTGGTGTAGTGTAAGGTCGCTCTGTACACTGTTTAGGGAGAATACATTAGGCATAATTGAAGTATGAGCTGTCCTGAAGGAAAACTGTTTATAATACTGGATATACAGCATCTGTGAAGGCAGGAATCCCAGAATATAGAAAGAATGGGGTAGGGTACCCCACGGACAGATGGCCAAGAAAACTACTTACACGGGAGAGGGACAGGGAGAGTGCTGGCTGCATTTTATATACCAGACCTCAGTTAACCTAAGTGGGGAGCCAGGAAACTTTATGTTAGCTGCTCTAAATGAAACATTGTCATAGTTGGAGGGGTGTCTTCCTATCTGCAGCCTCATCAGTTGCCAATTCTTTCCTCTCCTTCCCTCCATGGGCTTTGGGATCAGGAGCCTGTCAGGCAGGTCTGGTGTCCACTGGGGTGGAGTGCTATTCTGCCAATATCAGTCTGTCAAGAGCATGGAGCCTTCTAAGAACTGTCCCTCTCTCCACCTCACACCCCAACCCTGTTGCTTGCTGACCAATGAAAATAGGACATCTACCATTGACTATTGAAACTCGGAATTTGGAATATCCCAGAATCTCATGTTGGGAAAAGGAAAAAGGAAGCCCTAGTGCCAGCCAGAGGAGGGATTTGTCTCCCCTGAAGAGATCTTACACAGTTTGACAACTTTCCACACCACCCTGCAGGAGAGACCAGAGCTAAGACAATGACAGTCATCAAGGGCAGGGCCATGCCTTCACCGAGGCTGCTTAGTTATGCATACTCCTTTTATTTAAAGGTAAACATGTCAGTAAGGATGGACGTGGGAGTCACAGGATTTCTTTGCTTATCTTCCCCAAAGCTACGACCGTGTTGAATACATCTTTATCTAATTTTCACTTTAGTTGGCTTGCTGAGAGTAGGCAGTGATGTCTAGGCTGTAAATGCTCCCAGGGTCCAGACTTTAACCTTAATAACTCCAGAAATGTAAGAGTGAAGATTTCATTCATTAAAAAGTATAATAACAAAAGTTTCCCAGTTGGAACTTAAAAATGACTCACATTCTGAGATTTCAGGCAACTGGAGGATTATACACTAACACCAGACCATCATCAGACCTAAACTCACAGCACAAATCAGAACAATTCTTGAGTTTGTTTCCCATTTAGAAACTAAAATCTCACCAACATCATTTAAATCACTCTTACAGATAATTTAAACAAAACACAACATATCTTTATAACTGTTTCTACACAAAACTAAATCAAGGATTCCCAACCAGCCTGGAAGGTATTCAAAGATCCCCGAAACCACAGATTCTTGATGACAAGCAGGCTGTCTTACCACAGACGGGAATGTCCAGAGCCTCATTTTACAACAAGATTCAACTTTATTTTCTTGGCCTCTCCCATAAAACAGCTATGTGTAAACGTTTACCAAACAACTAGGAAGTTGAAAACATTTCTGCTGTGGAATAAAAATGTCATTTAGTCAGGCGGTGATGGCAGACACACTTGAATGAACCATTCATTAATGATCAATATTCATTCTATGGACCTTTTGCAGATGACTGTATTAACTTACTTGGTTCTGTCCCCAGACTCTTCATACCTCTATTGGTGGATATTAAACACACCTAGCCATGGAAAGCTGGATCCTAAAAAAAAAAAAAAAAAACCCACTGCAGATGCTATGCTGACAATCAGCAGGTTGGATGCTCTGAATAGCCTGACTTGCCATCAGCACACTCAAGTCCCACCTTTTTCCACACACACATTTTAGACTTCCAGAACTCTACCTTGACCTTCTTCCAATGCGATCTGAGATTCACCTTGAATAAGTCCCTCAACTCAACTGTGCCCCAGTGATTCACTGTGTTCTGGCAATTTCTGTGCTTCCGACTGCTCACTAAAAGCCTGTAATACAGGCTCTTTAACGCAGCAGGTTAGGGCTTGAGGGATTGCTCAGTCAGAAATGGAACACCTTGCAAACAAGAGCCTGAGTTTGATCTCCTGGATACATGTTAAAATGCCAGTCCTAGTGCTGAGAATGAGATAAGAGGGTCCTTAGGGCCCCTGGCCAGCTGATCTAGCCTAACTGGTGGACTTCAGCAAATGAGAGATTCCGTCTCAAAGGAAGTCACACACACACACACACACACACACACACACACACACACACCAATTTTAAAGAAGGGTGAAAGAGAACACAACAATTTAAAAATCAAACTAAGCGCCACACATTCCGATGGCATATGTATATGATTCCAGCACTGAGAGGCTAAGGCAGGATAATTAAATTCGCAGCAACTTAATGAGACCTAACCTCAAAATAAAAATAAAGATAGGCTGCAGCCGACACTAAGTGGTAAAACACTGATCTGATACACAAGGGCCTGGGTTCAACTGCTAGTCCTGGGGGAGTAAGAGCACACTCAGTATTTCTTCTCTACCATGATCCCTGGTCAAACAGCCAAGAGCATACATACAAACACATGTCTGCGCGTGTGCGCGTGCACACACACACACACACACACACACACACACACACACACACACACACCATGAACTTAGCTGATGTCCACACACACACCATGAACTTAGCTGATGTCCACACACACACCATGAACTTAGCTGATGTCCTTTACCCTTTGAGGCATTTTTTTTTTTTTTTTTTTTTTTTTTGGTCCTCACTTCATCTGGGTACCCGTCCCTTCTGACAGGAAAGTTCATTCTTTACTGATGTCACTCTGCTGAATGCATACAAATGTCATTCCTAACACACTCTGAAGATAAGTGACAATGCTTGGTACTTCCTGGAGATACAGAAATGTCATCATATCCATCTTTACCATGGTGCACACAGTCAGTCCATAGTTTTCCTTCAAGTCTAGAATACTAACTCTGCATTCCTCTCTAGGTCTCTCAAGTTGCAATGGAGGTTGAATAGTCAGGGCTGGTAAGTCTGTGAAAAGTTCCCCAAGAGTACAGTTCAGACTAACTTTGATTTAGAAGCACCTGGCTTCCAACAATGGGTTCACAGGACCTGAGGACTGAACCTCCTAGGTAAAGAACAGCTGCTCAAGACCCTTTGTTCTAGGTCTGAACTCCCCCATAGAATGGCTGCTACTACTTTTACCTAAGTAAAGGCAGGTGCTGATATCCCAGAAAATCTACACGAGCAAGAAGTAAGTAAACCAAAAACTCACTGAGTGGGTGTATCTTCCTTCTCATAGATTTGAAAAACCTGAATGAAAGCACTTTCTGGCTTAATGATAAAGATCTCTCTCTCTCTCTCTCTCTCTCTCTCTCTCTCTCTCTCTCTCTCTCTCTCTCTGTGTGTGTGTGTGTGTGTGTGTGTGTGTGTGTGTTGTGGTCCTGGTTCACTCCCAGTACTTCAAAAAATATGCTCAGTATAAGAACTCTTGGGGTGTCCAGCTCATATGCACATGTGATGGTTTAAGGGAGATGTCCCTTACAGTCTCAGGTATTTGCTTGCTCCAGATGCTTGGGAAGGTTTAAAAGATATGACATTGTTGGAGGAAGTGTTGTGGAGGTTAGCTTTGAGAGTTTAAAGACTTTTGCCAGACTTGAGTTTATTCTTCCTGACTCATTTAAGGTTCAAGATGTGAGCCCTCAGCTTCTGGTTCCTTCTACCATCTTCTCCCACTATCATGGACTCTAAACCCCTGGAACATAACCAGTAGTAAAGTAGTTAAGTTAATACAGTATATCTGCATTGGTGAACACTTAGAGTTTGGCAGTCTAGCTGAGGTGAGAAGGCTTCCAGGAGGTCTCACAATGCAGCGCCTGAGCCCCAGGCCAACTGAGCCCCTGGGAAATTGACTCCCACTGGCCAGACATATAGAGCAGTTAAAGCAGCAACTACCATGGTGAGTGGTTACTATGCTTTCCTGACATCTAAAATGTACTTTCTTTCACCATTGTGGACACCGTTGGAAGAAGCTGTTCTTTTTGGAAACTAACAGAGCTGGCAGGAGGTCTAGGGCTAAGTAAGGAACATCTCCCCAGGTAGACTCCTTGGAATATAGTTTCCAGAAGGACGATCTTCTGTCACTACATGGAGTTTGCAAGCGTGTCACACCACAGTGTAACTGGAATCCCTGTTAGCATTTCCCTGACAGGCTGTTATCCCATTGTCACTCCTAGTGAATCTCCTGCTCTGGGACATACTGTTGCAATCTGGGCAAATCCACTGTGGTGCAACTGGACCTGGAGGCTGGTCAGAGGGATAAGAGTCCATCACCACAATTCAGGGAGCATGGAGGCAGGCAGGCAGACAAGGCAGGCAGACATGGTGCTGGGGCAGCAACTGAGAACTTACATCCTGATCCACAAACAGAAAGCAAAAAGCACCCCGGGAATGGTATGACCTTTGAAACCTTAAAACCCATCATCTCTTTGACACAACAGGTCCGCACCTCCTCCTAATCCTTCCTAAACAGTTCCACCAACCAGAGACCAAGCATTCAAACATAGGAACCTGTGGGGTCCCTTTGTATTTAAATCACCACAGGTGTCATCTCTCAATAAGCGATCGCACACCCTAGAGGGAACTCATTACTCTGAGAACCTAGTTAAACATGAGGGAATTCCTGGTAACTGGCCATTCTTCTCCATCATGTTCCCCAACCTTAATGACCTAGAACAAACCCTAACCCCAAAGCTTCTGTCAATACCCTTCTATCCAAGTCTTAAATATAAAGGCTCCTTGCAGTCCCAGCCCCTCCAAATCACCATGTCCCCCAAGGAGGCAAAGAATGCAGAATGTGAAAGTCTAGACATAGAAAGCCTGATGCCAGGAAGAAAATGAGCTTCTCTGTGCTGTTATCTGACCATCTTCCCCAGCCTGAACTAAGGGAAAGGTTAATAAAAGCTCTCCAGTAAACACAACCATCTGATGCATGCCATTGTCAACCCTCATAAACCACAGAACAGGGACAAATGGGGTCACTGATCCCACCGAACAATAATGCCTGGACATACCAACACCTGTATTTATTTAAAATGTTGGCATTTTGCTCATCACGGAACTTTTAAAACAAGTTTCTTTTTTAAAGGCACTGTGCTGAAGTTACTATTTATCTTAATTTCCGAGTATTGCCAAGTGTTTACGTTTCTTCAATATTTACAAAGTCTTGTTGGTGGACGGGACATGTTCCTAAGAAACCACAATGAGTCTAAGCTCTGCACTAAAGCTCAGCTGCACTGTGTGCAGATTACTGGATGCTCTGCTTCGGAACTAGGAAAACCCTAGGGACTCGAGGGCTCTGAGAAGAGAGGCGCCTCTCAAGGCCCAAAGGCCGACCTTGCCTTGTATTTCTTGGCAATACTTCATCTGCTTTCCAGCTGAACTTCTGTAAACCCTGCAATCCTCAGCCACGGAAGAGTTGCAATCACAGGAAGATAAGACACCCCACTCCCGACGGCCCTGACTAAGAATGGACTACCAGCCCAGAAAGGGACCCCCTAAACCGTCAAGTGGGAAATGGCTCAGTCTCTTCCCAGCTGGAACCCAGAACTCCTGCACAGTAGGCTAGATGCCCTCAATCACTGTGACAGTTCCCTTGCCCTCCTGCCAGGACTCCCTGACCCCTCTTCTCCACTGTAGAGGGAAAGTGTCTGATCACAGCGTGTGCTCTGCACCTGAGCAGTGTGAGTCTTGGGTTCTGCCTGGCCAACATAGGCGCATTTGACACATGGCAGACGGCCTCCAGGTAGAGTGCAACAAAGGTACTCCCCCGCTCCCCTCCACATACACACCACGCACCTGCGCCACCAGTGATATCGCCTGCATCCTCGGTGACTACTGCCCACTACCCGACCCTTGCAAAGGTCAGCCGAGGACGCTCCGTGATCTTCCCTGGTTCTGACCCCAGAATGTCACCCGGCCTTAAGTTCTAGCGTCCTGACTCGCCTTTGCTGCCACCCGCCCCGCATTGGTCCGGTAGGACCGCTGAAGACGCCAGCTGGTTGGTTCTCTCCTAATCTCAAGAGACAGCAGAACATTGGGACTCTGCACCTCGCGGCTGGTACCCGGTTCTCCTCACTGGAGGTGGGGTCTCCAATGCCGCCGCCCCTTACCTCGCGCCCTTGGTGCAGGTCCCGGAGGGGAGGCGGGGGTGACCGGCGGGTCGGTGACTGAGCAGGGTTAGGATTCCCCGCCCAGGAGGAGGAAGAGACGGCCAAGGGGTGGAGGGGCGTGGTCGGGGGGAGAGAAGGAGGGGGGAGGCTTTGTGTCTGCTTCTGCCCTGCCCCTCAGTAGATTCCCTCCTCCCAGGTCTCCTCCCAGCTTCTCTGAGACCCAGTAGGGGCTAGCTAGCTAGTTGGAGGTGAAGAGCAAGGCGCCTGCGCGACCCCTGGTCCCGCCTACCCCGGGCATTAACCGGGTTAGCCAGAATCCACTGGCTGGGAAGTGTGGAGAACTAAATCGAAAAGTTTACTTAACCCGGAGCAAACTTGGCTGGACCCATCCCGTCCTTTCTCGGCTCCACCCGGTTCCCTGCGCTCCCCAGAGTTTGCTTCTGGAAGCTTTCCCCTTTCTCCTTTCTTCCTCTGATGCGTGCACGAACCTCCCTTAGACCAACTTCAGATTGCCGGAAGGAGAGGAGAGGTCCAGCTGCAAGGATCCCGGGATGGAAGGGGGTGGGGTGGGGGTGGAGGTTGGGGTGGTTGTAGTGTGGGGCACGGTTTCCAGCCTGGAGTCGGCACCGGCCACTGCCGCCCAGGTGTGAGTGTGTGCTGTCCCCCCTCCCCCATCCGGCACACGCAGTGGGGAGGTGGGAAGTGGCCCTGCTCTCCAAACCTCGCTGGATACCAAGCCGAAAGGAAAGGAAGGGACAGCGCCGGAGAGGGTGATGTGCAGAACTGGCAGTTAGCTAAGTGCTAAGTGGCCGGTGTCCTGCCTCACAAAGAGGACCGCAAGAGTGATCAAAGAGACCCGTGTTTTCCTCAGAATTGGAAAAGGAATTATCTTTTTGTTTACTTCCACCTATGGCAAAGATAGGTGTTTGTAAAAACAGGCTTCTAAAAATTAAAAAAAAAAGTACTTATCACCAGCAAAACCTAAGCACTCCTTTGTGCGCCAAGTCTCGTTTAATAATTTAGTAGCCGCTAAGCATCCGGCTGTGTTCTCAGCTTGAGATGTGTTGGGGAATAAACCATCAGCTCTGCTTTGGTGGCTATGATCCGCAGAGGGCTAAGGGTGGACTGGCAGAAGGGAAGCCACGCACACTACAGGCAAATTACTGGAACGTTGGAAGAGAAGAGCGTGAGGAAAAAGACAAAGGACATGGATAGGTGGAGCCCTAGTGTCTGGCCCAGGTTACAGAATGAGAGGTTGGGCTTGGGTATGACCCCGCCTGCAGGTGGTGCTTGGGAAAAAAAGATATGAGGGAGCTGAGCAAAGATTCTCTGGGGGAGACCTATGTGGCAGAGGCTCTAAGGGGAAAGATGGAAGTTCAAGCAGATTTGAGCAGTGGGTTGGTTCCATGATTGATGTAGCTGGAACCCCCACGGTAGAAGCACAGAAGGAAACAGGCTGGAGAGAGAGAGAGGCAGGTTGCACAGAGCAGGCTCACAGCCTGCAAGTGGGAGGCACTTGGAATCCCACAGATTTGGAAGGGAGCATTGATGGTTCCCAAGACAGAGGTTCTTAACGCCATTGGGATTTGCATATCAGTTATCCTGCATATCATATATTTACATTATGATTCATAACAGCAGCAAAATTACAGTCATGAGTGGCAATGAAATAATTTTATGGCTGGGGGTCACCACAACATGAGGAGCTGTATTAAAGGATTGTAGCATTAGGAAGGTTGAGAAACAGTGTCCAAAGAGGTTGGATATGAGAGCAAAAGGAAAATTTGAACAAAGTGATGATATCTCTACTCCTCTTTTTCTTAGCCCCATTCAGCCCAAGAGGGTCTATTTTAATAGACAGTGAGTCCCAGGTTAGTGCTGACCTCCACCCTTTTTCCCAATCTTCTTACCCTTTTATAAAGTTCCTTGGACATTGCTTCATGCAATACCCTTAGCAGCCTCTTCAGGAAATGCAGGTCCATTTTGTCCTGCTCTTCCCTCAATCTGGAAAATATATTTGAATGTAGGGATCTGTCCACCTACGGAGCCCCTACAGAGGGAATTTTAAATGGACCATCACCAGCATATACTTCTTTAGCGTATTTTAAGATGGCTCTTCAAAGGGGCTGCAGACCCAGGGATAGCTCTGAAAAGCTGGGCTCTGTGGGGAACTTGCATCTACAATGAAGGTGTAGAGTAGGTGCAAAGGAGCTTTTCACTGGAAGAAGAGGGCAGGTGACACCTGGCTCAGAGTGGCTTTCTGATGACTGTCAGTTGGTAGAATTTAAATAGCCAGAGGAGGGAGGCAGAGGCAGGCAAATCTCTGTGAGTTTAAGGCCAGCTTGGTCTACATATGGAGTTCCAAAGCTACACAGAGAAATCCCATTTCAAAATAACCAAATAAATAAAAAGCTAGAGGAACTTCCTTCAGTGCATTTAGTTTGCCTCTGCCTTCTTACAGTGACCTCAAACCTTAGTGTCTGCTGTCTAAGAATGCTGTGTTAGCTTCTATTGCCCACCTTTCTGTGAGTCTTGGCACTTCAAAAATGGGTCACGCATCTACACATTAGTAAATTCATATGCTTTTCCTCATTATCATGTTTATCACTAGTTTATCTTGTGAAATTGGTGAAGCTTCAGAGGGTAAAGAGAACACCAGACTTCCCAACAGTGCTACATTCTAAATACTGCTGTAAATACTTACTTAGGCTTCAGTAACAAACCTAACTACTCCGTGTTCTGTTGGAACTCATGTGTCCAAATTGTGTGTGTGTGTGTGTGTGTGTGTGTGAGAGAGAGAGAGAGAGAGAGAGAGAGAGAGAGAGAGAGAGAGAGAGAGAGAGAGAGAGAGAGAGAGGAGATAAGCTATAGAAATGGAGGGTTCCAGGGATGGAGCAGTGTGATGCCAAACTATAGTCCTTCTCATGCATATTTCCTGTTTGGCAGGTCTGACCTGGTGGTAACCCAGGGGCCCCTGGACTGGAGTGGTTACTCCTTTCAATGCACACTCTCAGTCAGGTCACTGTTGTCAGCAGGGAGCCAGCTAGCCAAGGAGACGTCATTTCTAATGAAGTTGTTTTGCCCTTGACTTGGCCAAGTAGCACTGAGCCTAGAAGTGCTGTCCTGAACTGGCAGCACTACACTGCCCCCCCCCCCCCCCCCCCCCCCCCCCCCCCCCCCCGCTGAGGAGGATCTTACAAGGCAAGTACTCTCTCACTGAGCAAAATCCCCAACCCGCATCCTGCCATTTTCATGTCTTCTTACACAATATGTACATGATTTTTGTCCCATAGCTTTACTATGGATGGTGGATTGTGTTAATCACAAAGATAATATTTCTTCTTTACCCCATTCAGTGTTTGCCTCTAATTAACAAATCCTTGAACAAAGTTCATATCACAACCACCACTTTCCTATTTATAGCCACCTGATAATATCTGTTTGTCCTATTATGTTCTCTGAATCACTTTATGCTAGATGAGTCCTGAAGAAGGAACATACTTTGTAATTATTTTTTGTTATTTTGTGTGTATTGGTGTTTTAGAAATTATTATTACCATTTTATGTGGATGGGTGTTTGGCCTACATGTATATCTGCACCCTGTGTGAACCTGGTGTCCTCAGAGGCCAGAAGAGGTCATGGGGTCCCCTGGAACCACAGTTACAGATGGTTGTGAGTTGTTACATGTGTGCTGAGAATCTAACCCAAGTCCTCTGGAAGAGTTGCCAGTGTTGTTAATCAATGAGGATTTTTGGCTGAACTCTGGAGTAAGTTGTGAGTATATTTATGGAAATGGGGCTAATTTTGAGAGGATAGCAAATCAAGTCTTAGTTATTTGAACATGAACTTGAACTCCTGAACATGAGCACTAGAATAAAAATACAGTCTGTCCCCATGCAATGTGGAGTTTAGCTGCTGGCCAGTCCTCTGCTTATCCCCAGATACAACCTTCACATTCTGTCTAGCTAGTGGTCATTTATGTACACTAAACTCTTGAACACATATTCCACTAGTGAATCATGATTTTTGGCAATTATGACTCATCTTTCTAGAACTGGTTTTCTGTTTTCACATATCAATTCTATTTATAACAATTTAATTTGATTCTGTTTAAACTTGGTTTGGTTTTCACTCACAGAACATTCATATCATATCCTTGCCATGCATAATGTCTTGTTATTTTCTTATACCGTAACTTAAAATGTATTTCCCTAACAGGACACAAAGGACTGGAGTGGTCTATGTGTGTGTGTCTGAGAAAACCTTTCTAATCTCTTTAGGCACAGACTGTATGGAACTTGTATTTTCCTTAGTATGCAGTAGGCTGTGACAATGCCCTCAGAGGGTCATCCCTGTGTGTCACTTTCCCCATCAACAGGCCACTCTTCCCTCCACTTAACCTTAGTCCAATCTTCTGACTTCTTTGACCAAAAGAATTCAAAAAAGTAACGTGTAACTGTTGTCTTAGGATTTTAAAAGTTGTTGTGTCCCCATTGTTTGCTTCATGGGCCCAGTGATAAGACGATAAAAATTTTGAGGTGGTATGATGGTTGGGCTCTACTGTCAAGTAGATGGGGTTTAGAGTTATCTAGGAAATACCTGAGTGTGCCTATGAGAGACACTGTTTCATAGGCTGGGGTCCCAGACTGAATAAAAGGGAAAGTGAAAGAAGTGAGCTGAGCACTGGTATTCCTTTCTCTCTGCTTCCTGATTGCGGATGCAGCGTCACCAGCTACTTCACGAGTCAGCTGCTATCATGACGTTCCCATGGTGATGCATCTTAAACCATGAGCCAGAGTCACTCTTGCTTACTTATACTATGTTTTTATGTATTCAGTTGTAGTGATAAAAAATGTCATTAATAGACACAGGCTACTGAATGGTGGGACACTATGTGGAAAGAGAGCCCTGGACAGTTTACAGCTAATCAGCCAAGGACTCAACCATCCTGGTCCAGCCCAAACTGAACTTCCAGCTCAATTCAGCTCCAGTGGAGACTTCAACTGCTGCCATCTTGTGTAGAACCACCATCTGAGCCCAGCAAATTTACGTAATGATGAAAAATGAGCAATAGTTGTTTTGGACCATTTAATTCAAGAGTTGCACAGCAACATTACTGACATAATTGCTTTTCAAAGCTCGATAAACATTGCTTCATTATGATTTGGAAAGGATTCGAGTATATCTTCCAGGATTTGTGTTTGGAGTCTTGAGCTTCCTAAGAGCAACATGGGGTAATCGGCTTTGGAACCTTCAGGAGATGGAGCACAGTCAGACTTTTATTCACTGTAAGCATGCACTCAAAGAGGAATATGAGACTCTTGTGTGGGAATGAGGTGAGTAGTTTTATTCTTACCCTGATATTCTACCTTGTCATAGGCCCAGAAAAAACAACACCCCGCATTTTTGAAACCTCTTGAGACAAATTAGCACTTTTATCTGTAGAATTATTTCAAGGACTTTGTTATACTGATGGTCTGATACACTGAGCCTCTTGAAAACCAGGACAATCTTTACAAGGACAATCATCTCATTCAGTGGCTTTACCATACATGAATACATTGTACATTAAAAATCACAAAGGGCCCTGTATCATCATTTGGTTTTTTATAAAACCATTATTGACAAGATCTATAGAAGATAACCTTTCACCTTTCTATCATGAAGACCATGATCCGCTGTGGTGGGATTCAGGTGTCAGCTGATAAGGTCCGAAGACACCTCTTCAGGGTCCCAGGCTCGGGAAGGGGGAGTGGCCAACCCTATTCATATGGGGCTACTGGGATCTTGGAGCCTTGTTTCAACGTCCGACCTCTGCCCACGGGCATAAGGGGCTGCTGGGATCTTGGAAAGCCCTGTTTCCTGGTTCCAGACTGCTGGAGAGACCAGCTTGGCATCCATCGACATCCATCGTCCACCATGGATAATCCAGTCTATCAGGAGTCTACATAAGCTGTTACCTGTATCGTGAGTGTTGGCATATATTTTAATAAATATTAAGCTTGGATTGGTGTATTTAAGAGAATTTCCACCAACAATCTGCCCCTCCCTGAGGATCTGTAAGCACTTAATGGTTGCTGAGAGAGGGAGAGACATTTCCTCAGCGGTGTAGCCAGGTTGTCCATGTGCCTGTAAGTAACTTTAATTCAATTCATTGGGGGACACACTCATATGCTTCACACACACACACACACACACACACACACACACACACACACACTTTGTTGATCTATACATTAGACTATATTCTTTTTTTTTCTTTTCCTCTTTTGCTTTTCAGGGCTTTGAAATTCTTTAATGTGAGGCAAGTGTTCCAGCACTGAACCATTCCCCGGACCCCACATATACTTCTTAGGAGAGCAAGGGAACTGTCACAGTGATTGAGGGCATCTAGCCTACTGTGCAGGAGTTCTGGGTTCCAGCTGGGAAGAGACTGAGCCATTTCCCACTTGACGGTTTAGGGGGTCCCTTTCTGGGCTGGTAGTCCATTCTTAGTCAGGGCCGTCGGGAGTGTGGTGTCTCATCTTCCTCCCTGACTGTTTTTCAGCCTGCACCAATCTGTTCCCAATTCTGCACTGCAATGGCATCCCTGACACCACTATTACCGGCTATGTCCAATTCTTCTCATTTTACTCCCTACTTATTATTTCTCCAATATTATTATGCCTCGTTTTCTCTTGGCTTCTAGGTCCCCACCACATTCTGTAGATCTGTTTCTACCTCTTATGGTTCTCTTTACCCCTCTGCCACCAGACTGGAGTTGCCTTCTCTCTTTCCCCCTGACCCACCCTTGCTCGACTACCCTCTGTACATACATACTCTTTGTGGATAATTCTCTTTTCCACTTGACTTTATATGCTACCTCTGCAAACAACTTTAAATCTGTCATCTTACCCTTGACCTCCCTGCTGGCCACCAAGCCTCTGCATTTGACTATTATCTTCTAGCTTCACACTTGGAAACCTGACATCTGTTTTTAATGTTTTCTCTTTGGACTGTTTCTCTTTCAGGCCTTCTTAACACTGGTCTTAGTTTTCTGCCTTCTTTGGTTAATAAACACACCAATAGCATCTGCCTGTTCCCCCTACGGAATATATAATAAATCTTTTCTCTATACCCGCTACTACCTGCCTAAGTCAAGCCATCAAGAATGTTCATCATCTCTAATCCCCAACTCCGCTCCTTATTCCATTCTCCGGAGTCGTCCCCTCCACCACCACAGTGGGACTTACTGATGAGAGAATACTATAGCTACTCCTGTCTCCTGCTAGTCATTTCCCACACAGTTGGCAGATGATGTACTCAGAAGAGAAATCCCATCAGGTCACTTTGCTGCTCAAAGATACCAGAGCTTTTCATCAGTTATTCTTAGAAGAAATCCTCATTCCCACATACCCCATGCTCAAGCCCGTACCTCCTCTTTAACTTCATCCTCCCTTTCACCACTCTGCTTCTGCCTTCTTTTCCTGTTCCTCAGCACTTCAAAAAAACTCCCAGATTCAAACCCTTTGCATCAGCTGTTTCTTCTGGGGGAAGCTTCCTAGGTAGTGCTCTGCATGTCTAAGCATCTTCCTGGGGTGCCATGGTAATGACCTGATAGGCTTGAAGGTGTTTGCTTTCACATCCTCTGTTCAGTGACACTTTGACAAGTTATAAGATTCTAGTATCTAAGTTACAGTTCTCTTGTATTTTGAAAATGTGGTCCTTTTGGTCCCCCCACCCCCAGAGCCAAACACACTGCTGAGGAGCATGGAGCTAATTTCATCTGCTTTGGTGATCTGGAAGCTCTTGAGAACCAGTTGCTTCTTTGGTGTCTTTAAATTCCATGCTGATGTGATGCTTTTCCTAGACTCATGAAGGATACATCTTGCACACCCTCTCTCGGCTGTAGAACTTCATCCTTTTGGGTTCTAGATAAACTTTATTATCTCTTGAAATATTTATTTCTCCATTTCTCCCTTCTCTCCTGTTCCTGTACACATTAGTTCTCTCTTCTATCCATGTCTCTTCACATCTCCATATTCTACCCCTTTCTTCCTCAGCTATCTTCTTGGAGAGGTGAGAGGTGTAGGGGCCACGGAGACTCCATAGTGTGGGCCTGATTCCATCTCGACTCAAGATCAAAGAGCAGGAGCTTGCTTTGCCCCACAAGGCTACATAATAAGATGCTTTGGTCAAAGTGCGGTTATCAAGATGTTTTGAGAATTGAAGGATTTACATCTGTCTGTACTTCCCCTCCCTTTTGTTTGGTATAAAAAGCCCTGGAAATACAATCAGGGCAACTGAGCATTCCTTCCATGTCCTCTTGGCTCTTAGTTTTCTGACTCTGGTCTAATTCTTTCTGTGTCTGCAATTTCTCACCCACACACCCCTATACCAAAGGCCACTGTATAAGTCAAGCTGGACTCAGCGGAGGCTCTGGGCCACATCTTTCCACTCACTGTCTCTTTGGTTGTACTTATACATTTGTAATCATTGATATAATTATGTATTCTGATAATTATGTACAATTTGTCTTATGATATATAATATTTAACATATATTTGGGGCAAGTTTTGGGGATTGAAGCCTTCTGTGTGTTAATTAAGTAAACTATATTAGTGAGCCTACAATGTCATTTCCACTTGATTTCTTTTTATGCAATTTCTAGATGCTTAATATGACTAATTACTCTTTTATTATGCTATTGAAGCGTTTTGATCTGGCTGTTTGAATGATTCTGATTCAGGTTTTGATTCAGGCAGTATAGGTTGTTTCCCTTGCTGCTTTGGGGGGTGGGCAGCTGTGGATGTATGATTACAATATGCATGTTTTGCATTTACACAATGTGGTGGATTGAAAAAGGAAAAAGATTATCTTAGCCCTGTGGGGATATGTTTCAAATATGATAAAAAACAGTCTGAGATATCAGAGGGATTTACCCACAAGTCAGTCTAGGAGGATCAAACAGTGGTAACTCTCACCTTTAATCTCAGCACAGGGAATATCCAGGAGTGGTGACCTACGCCCTTAATCCAATCTGTTGTTGGAGGTTTCTGGCCCGGACTTTTGGGCCTAGACTCAAGGTTTAGGCCCAAAGACCCGCAGACCCGCAGACCCACAGACCCGCAGAGACAGAGACACACAGATGCATACCATAGTTTTAGCCTGATCAGCCACAGGCCCAGGCATATCACTTGCTAGCTCTCTACCCTTCATCTAATCCATGACTCTTATCCTGTTCAGCCATGGGGCTCAGTACCTTTTCTTAGAGCAGCATAGTTGTCCTCTGCTTCTTCCAGCTTCTCTCCAGCATTCTTCTCTGTGCTTCCTGTTCTCAGAGTTTTCTCAGTCTGGTAGCCTGCCCACACTTCCTGCCTGCCTTTGGCCAATCAGTGCTTTTTATTAAACCAGTGGGTGGGACAATTATTTACAATGTAACAACAATTCTCCCACACCAATCTGAGTTTGAGGTTAACTTAGTTTACAGGAGTTCCAGGCTTGCAGGCAGGCAGTGGTGGTGCCACACCTTAAGTGAGCGAAGAAAGTATTTGAGGCAGGCATAGAAAGCCAGAGAAAGGAGAAGAAGCCATAGTTTACACTGTTAGTCCCAGCACTTGAGAAGCAGAAGCAAAAGAAGCCATGGCTCACACTGTTAGTGTCAGCACTTGGAAGCAGAGGCAAGAGAATCTCTGAGCTCAAAGCCAGTCTTCAAAGCAAGTTCCAGGACAGCCAGGGCTGTTACACAGAAAACTCTGTCTCAAAAAAACAAAACAAAGACTGGAGGAGGTGGATCTGACCTCTGATATTTCCAACTGTTTTTATTGTATTTGAAAGATATCTCCATAGAGTCCCCTACCCAGAGTCTTCCAGGGTTACAGTCTAGGGACTAGTGGGGTTTCTATCTCAGTACCATAGGTCCTCTGGACTCCTGTCCTGGTTCACTTCTAAGGTCATATGGCTGTTGGAAGAACTCACTAACTTGGACCATGAGAGGCCAGCTCCCATAATCCACTCTGGAGTAATAACAGGAATGTCTCAGAGTAGCAAGGGATAAGAAACTTTTTTTATCTGGGGGAAAATTAAGAATAAATCTCTGTCTAACTGACTGGTAAAATAAGAAACACACACACCTTCTGGTGGTAACTTTCTCTTTTACTTCAACTTAAAAATGGTCTCTGACTCTTTCTGTCTCTATTCAGCTACATATCTCCACACTGGTGCATTCTATACATACATCTACATGTATTTCTTTACATACATATGGCCATACGTCTTTACACACAGTCACATCTATTTTCACATGTCTACATATCTTTCTTTTACATACATTTCTCTTCTACATCTCCTTTTTTATGTAGCTTCATCTTACTTGCCTCCACAGTTACAAATCTCCACACAGTGCTAACTATTCATCTCATTTAGGTAGCTCTCTCACCATATAACATTTTACACTGTTCCTACACATTCTCATACAGCACTTTGCACAGTTGCTATGCACAGCATCAGCTCTTTCTCACAGCTCGACCTCTCTCACATACACACTCACACACGTTTCTTCTACATCATCCACTCTTTCCTCACTCTCTCATCTATTCATTCTCTCACATATCTCTCACCCTCTCTTTAGGCTTCTTCTTCATCTCCCCTTCAGCACACACTCACATTCTGCACAGCTTCATCCCTACATTGCTGCTGCTCCCTGCTTCCTTAGCCAAACTCTGGACTATCATATGCTACATTTTCAGGGCCCAACCATTCTCATAACACTTGAAGTCATAGTTTTTTCTAGGCTAGTAAGGTCACAAAGACCAGGCAGTGTAAATGCTTGGCCTTGCACATAACTTTTTCCCAGACAGAAAATGACATTGAAATTCAGGACATAACAATAACAGTAGCAGGTTGAATCTTGAGTGGTCAGGGTCCATGCAGAAAGTCAACTATTGCCAGGGGGTGTGTCTCAAAACAGCTTGGGCTTGATTTAGCAACAGACACTTGGGAATTAGTCTTTGTATATTTTCTGCAGGAGCAATTTGATCTGTCTGAATTTGTTCTGAAGTCTAAAATTAGTTGTCTTTGAAACTGAAGATACTGTTCCTTTCCTGTGTCAGTAAAGAAGAATATTCTGGTATTATTTCTATACAACAGAATTATATAGCTTAAACAGAAATCAACTTTTCTGACTACCCACAACTATAAGTATGTCCAAAGACATAAAACACACTACCAATGGACTGTGGGAAGAACCCCACAGCTGTTCTTACTAGGGAGGCCTAGAGTGGCACCAGAGAAAGTTACAGACAGAAAAGAACTGGACATTAACAGTCAGTGACCCCATGGATCTGCCAAGTGGGGCTCCCCATTATAAGTCTGGTGGATGTAATTGTCAAGCACTAGTTGTCACCTTCTGTATACTCTCATGGGCTGTGGCTCTTTGGAAGCAAACAAACTCAGGTGAGCTTAAGTTTCTGTTGTTTATTTTTGCTGTTTTTTTTTTTTTTTTTTTTGAAGCTCCAAGGCAGGCAGTGGAGTTGAAAGGCTTTATAATAGAAGAAAGTGCTGACTTCAGATGAATCCAACTAAGTCTGATCTCTAGAACCTCTATGCAAAGGCAGCCATGGTGCTGGAGCATGCTTGATATCCCAGTATTGAGGAGATGGAATCAGCTAGATCCAGAAGCTACACAAGCTTAGCTTACTAGGTGAACCCTTGGCCAGTGAGTGGCCCATGCTGATTATGACCTCTGGCCTCCACATACATGTGTGCCTGGACACATAAGCATACCCCTGTCCCCAGCACTGAGAGCTAATGATAAAAATTAATGTTATTATTACAAGAATATTGGGGGCCAGAAACCCAGGATTTGTGTTTCTTTTACTAAGAACACTGAAGACATGGAAAAATCACTTTCCCTATTTTAGGAATATTTTTTTTCCAAAGAAGCATGACATTTTCTTTTTGTTACCACATTTTTTGTGTGTTTTGCTTTCATAAGCAGTATCAGGAAAGTGATATTCATAGGCTCTGCCTAGCACATCAATTTGAGTTTGTAGTACAGTCTCCAAGTGTGGCTTTGGTTTCAGCTGTGAGGTCACTGTAGATGGGAGTTGCCAAGGCTTTCTGCATGGAGAACTGGATGTGTGAACTAGGACACAAGAATAAGGTGTCATTAGATTGTATGAAGAGGCTGAGGTATAGCAAGGCTGAAGTTGTGTCCTATGCTGCTCTGAGAAATGGTACCAAGCCACATGGCTGAATAAGATAAGAATCATGGGTTAGTTTCAGGGTAAAGAGTTAGCAAGTTATATGCCTGGAACTTAGGCCAATCAGCGTACAATTAATGTACGCATCTGTGTATCTGTGGGACTGCAGGTCTGTGGGTCTGTGGGTTCAAACCTCAAGGCTAAGCTGGAAAGTCCAAGCTAGAAACCTCTTACAACAAATGGCACCCAACGTGGGTGTTATACACCCATATAAATCTGGAGAAAGATTTAAAAGGGTTCTAGAACACAGCATCTGAGCTAAAAAAAAAAACAGCTTCTGAGTTGTATCTCTTATATGAACTGTGGTGCAGAGATGCCCTTGTGAGATGTGTGGGCTTGGGCTACAACATAGCTGGTTTCTGAAATCTCTCAGGAGCCTAGATGTAAGCAACAAACTGTAAATGATGTATTTAAGCTTTCTGTTTATATAGACAAAAAAGAAACAGAGTCAAAGGCTGCTTCTTAATAGCAGTTGAATTTTCTTAGGTCAGCTCTAGAGGCAAGCAGAGGCTTGGCTTTTTTAAAGAGAGTCTTCCTGACTCACTGTTAGTGGCAAAACACTTGTGAGTCTTTTAAGAGGCCCTGCTGCCAAATACTTACATGGAGTTCATAAGCAGCAGACAGAAATGCTTTATTTGGTGGTTATATGGACCCTAAAATTCTCCAGAGTGGTAATTGTGGGTCCTAGGAGTACCTCTGCTAAAAAGCTAAATCCTATGAAGCTAGACTAGGAGCTGGGTGGAACCAGCCACCGAGCCTAGCCAAGCCTTTAATCCTTAGCCACATCTTGGCAGATTAAAGGTGTGGTTAGAAACAGAAAAAAATAGAGGGAGCTGGGTACAGTCAGCCACCCTAGCCAAGCAAAGGTGTGGTCAGAAACAGAAAAGGATAAAAAATAACAGATAAACAGTAAGGACAAATTAAAAAAAAAAACTCTAAATGTTTTAGAGTGTGTTAAAAAATATATGTAGGCTTGAGAGAGAAAAGAAAAAGTGTAGAGAAAGAAGTAGAGTTAAAAAAAAATAAGGCATGTAAAGATGGAAAATACCAAGACCGTTTGGATACTGTATGTTATTGTCTCATCTTTTAAGCTTTTCGACTGAAAATGAAGTAGTAAAAGCTGCTAAAAGACGTTTGATTATAAACGCTGTTGGATTAATACAACCCATATATTTTTGTAAATAAATTGACTTTAAAATTGAAATAAAAGGACACGCTACTTTGGAGAAAAGGTTGTCTCTTTATTTCCACAGAAAGTGAGAGCCTGTGGATTGGTTCCCAGTTAAAGAAAATAACGTTTGATCAAGGAAGACCCCCTGAAAAGTTTCTAATGGAAATGGACGGCCCAGATGATTCAGTATTTCAGAGCATGTCTGTTGCAGTTTCCTCTGAGCTCTGCATCTAAAACAACATCAAGGAGACTGGCTGAGATGACCCAACATTACAGACTAGTTCACTAAGGATTTGTCCATAATCCTAAATTTTTCTTTGGATTGCCAATGCCCCCATTCAGCAGGAAGTAGCCTAGAGAACTACACCCACATTCCCAAAAAATTGATAATGGATGTTTGTATTTGTTTACAGTGTTGGTTATAAGTTGTTATAGGTAATAGTGAAAAATTATACAAAGGAAATTAGATTTGAGGTTCTTGTTTTAAGAAGGAAAAAAAGGGGGAAATGTAGTGGGATTGTGTACTGCTCCATTGTAAATAATTGTCCTGCCTATTGGTTTAATAAAACTACTGATTGACTGAAGGCAGAGAGGAAATATGGGCAGAGCTATCAGACTGGGAAAACTCTGGAAACAGAAAGAGCAGAGCAGAGATACCAGAGAAGCCAGCAGAAAGAGAGGACAACTATGCTGCTCTGAGAAAAGGTATCGAGCCCCATGGCTGAACAGGATAAGAATCATGGGTTAGTTTAAGGGTAAAGAGTTAGCAAGTTATATCCCTGGGCCCTAGTCCGATCAGCATAAAATTAATGCAAGCATCTGTGTGTCTCTGTGGGACTGCGGGTCTGTGGGTCCAAACCTCAAGGCTAGGCTGGAAAGTCTGGGTCAGAAACCTCTTACAACAGGTATGTGTGTGTGGAGGGGACTTGTACATCAATGTGTTGAACAGTAGACAACACCACTCAATGGACACAGGAATGGAGAGGACTTGAAGGAGACCAAGCACCTCAGTGACAGAATGTTTTCTTCCTAGTGTCTCCATCAGGTACATATTTAATTGTATGGCTCACCCTGCTCTACAATCAGATTCCCTTTTCTAGACCTTGTTTCTAGTTGACTCTGAGATAGAACACATTAAGTCACACCACCACGGCAGCAGCTCTTTGGTGAATTGAATGTCCTTATTCTTAGCATTCCCAGATTAGTGTAATAGCAAAGCCCAGTGGACTATTTTCTTACCTATTTCAATTTCCCCAGAATCATGTCTTGTGGTAAGCAGGTTTTTATTCTTCATTTCTATATTTAAACTCCTTTTCTTCAAAGAAAGACAGCTGAAGTGTCCAACTGCATCTCTTTCTCCTTTTCCCTCCTTCCCCTTCTCACTTTCTCTCTTTTCTTTCTTGCTTTCCCCTTTTTCTCTTTTTATTTTCTTCTTCCTTCCTTTATTGATAGTACATATTCCTACCTTTCCTCTTTACAAATGCCTTTTATTGCCAGTAGAGGATATTGCCATTAAAGATCTCCAGAAGAGTTCAGACTTCCCATTACATTATCTTCAGGGTCCAGCTTCTCTTTGAACATACACACTTCCAGAGACTTCTCCATGTCTCAGGATCGGCTTCATTCTAGAACTGCTGGGAACTAGATTCAGGCACACCCTTTCTTCTCTGTATCTCTTTCCTCATGTGTTGTCTCCTAGAAAGGCCTCCAAGAAACAAGTCCTGCTCCTTTTATTGCACTGTATGGTGATTCTAATTAACAAGAGTGCACCACATAATTCAGAAAATCAAGGAGATGGATTTTAATTGTTTCACCACAAAGAGTGAGCATGGATGTGGTAATTACATCAATGTGGCCATTGCACACTCCTTGAAACATGTATTCTGTAACTGTACAATTATGTTGACTAAAAAATTTTAAATGCTATACAAAAAATGATCCTGAATAGATAAACAGAAAGAGTTCCAGAAGACTCACTTCCAGAGTCTATGCATATCTGAAAACAAATTTATTTTGCCTTTATGCTTGGTAGATATTTCAGTTAATTGATATCTTGATTCAGAACACTCTTCATCTTAATTGGAAGATGCCCCACCTCCACCAATGAGTGTTGTAGCTGTTACTGTGCTATGGTGAGAAGATGTAGCCCTGAGTAAATGTGTAACATTGACATGAGCATAGCCATGTCAAGGATGCAAATCCCTCAGACCCATTAGAACGGCAAGGTCTTCCCCTGGTCAGGCCCACAAGAACTGCAGGCCTACAGGAATGGCAAGGCCTTTTCCTGGTCACAATAATGGATGTTGATCATGTGTGCAGAATGGATTAGCTTCCTCCCCAAAGATGACTGCAGCCTGAGTCGGCTCTCTATTCAGATTCCTTACTAAGATTATTTAATCTACCTTCACTTTCCATATACAACAAACTTCTGAGCTTCTGGGCTACTTGTGCCTCCCTGTCAGAATGAACAGACCACCCAATCTCAGCTTTTCTCAGAGCATATCTGTTATTTCTTCATATCCTGATACCCAAGTCAGATCAGTCCTAAAGCTGTGCAGGTCTCAGCACTGTGGAAAACAGCTGACATGAGCCCCAAGCTCCTTCTAAATGACCTCATTTTGTTTCCTGGCAAAAGGTTTCCTCATTCTCCAAATTTGAACAGTCATTGGAATGTGTCCGATCCTGCTTCTCTTTCACTGCTTTGCTGTCCTGCTCAGTCCCTTCCCACTTGCTGGGTCTTCACTAGATTTACTTGAGGTTCAGACAACCCAAGAGGTCGTCAGAGATCTTCTTCCTGTAATAGATTACTTCTAAAAACACTTTCATTTTAAGGGACTTTGGGAGAGGGGGGAGAAGGAAGAGGAGGGATTGAGAGGGAGGGAGGGAGGGAGGGAGGGAGGGAGGGAGGGAGGGAGGGAGGGAGGGAGGGGGAGAGAGAGAGAGAGAGAGAGAGAGAGAGAGAGAGAGAGAGAGAGAGAGAGAGAGAGAGAGAGAGAGAGAGAGAGAGAGAATAAACTCACAGGATTAGCTTGCTATTTCAACTTTATTCCCTGGAACCCTTTACTTTGAGATTAAACCAAAAGAACCCCGAAGACCAAGGACTGAGAGCACCCATAGGGTGGGACAGCAGCCCTCACAATGGTTCCTGGTGGCTTAAATAAGTGACACCAGCATGATTTCCACAAACTCTTCCCTTAAGCAGACAGAGATGTTACCTTTCTAGTCAAATGAAAAAGATGTGGAATACTCAGTTATCTTCCAGACAATTAGGTCAGAGTATGGAGGGCAAAGAACCAGAAAGGCAGCTCACTGTACAACCCAGGACTTCCAGATCATGCCTCCTGCTGCTGGTGAACATGATTTGCTCTTCTTATATTCCAGAACAATTTGGAGTTGATGAATTGCATCTTCAACTAAATGATGATATTATTTAAGTATAAAGTACAGAAAAAAAAATCACCTTATGATTCTGGCCAGGCAACAAATACATTTATGTACAACATTCCTACTGGACAGTGTCTCCAGCACTCCCAACTCTAAATTTAATCTTATCAATCCTCTAACATAATTGTAGAGAGAGCTCATTCTAGTTAGTTTTAATTATTACCTTGATATCACCTAGAAACATCTGGGAGGAACTCAATTGATAAATTACCTAGAGCATATTGGCCTGTGGGTGTGGCTTGGGGAATTGTCCTTAGGGTTGAACCACCACTGAGTGGTACCATTCCCTCCCCAGGTGCCGGTCCTGAGCTGAGCAGTATAAGAAAGCTAAGGAATCACTGGCCTGTGAGCATGTCAGCAAGCAGCATTCTTCTAGGGTTTCTGCTTGATTTCTTCCTCACTTCCCTGAGGGACAGACTCTGTAGGCCAAAGATTAATTCTTTCCTCCATAATGTTGCTTTTGGTCACAGAAACAGAATGAAGCTAGAACAGATCTAGTGTGTGTGTGTGTGTGTGTGTGTGTGTGTGTGTGTGTGTGTGTACGTACTCAGACGCTAAGTAGTAGATTCATGTCTGGGCAGTTCCAGATGCTACTTGGAATGGGATCTACTACAGAAATGCTTTCAGAGATAGAAAAATTAAAGACGACTATGTGGGGATATTTTCAAATCTTCCCACAGTCAGTCTATGAGGATCACACAGTGGTAACTCACACCTTTAATCCCAGCACAGGGAATATCCGGGAGTGGTGATTTACACCCTTAATCCAATCTGAGTTTGAGGTCATCTTAGTTTACAGGAGGAGTTCCAGGCTCCTAGGAAGGCAGTGGTGGTGCTACGCCTTAACTGAGCAAAGAAAGTTTTAAGGCAGGCATAGAAAGACAGAGCAGGCAGAAGAGACCATGGCTCACACGGTTAGTCCCAGCACTTGGGAAACAGAGGCAAGAGAATCTCTGTGAGTTCAAAGCCAGCCTGGTCTTCAAAGCAAGTTCCAGGAGAGCCAGGACTGTTACACAGAAAACTCTGTCTGGAAAAACAAAACAAAACAAAGAAACCAAAGACTGGAGGAGGTAGGTGGACCTGTCCTCTGATATCTCTGACTGTTTGTATTATATTTGAAAATATCCCCAAAAGTGAAGGTCTGTGGCTTAGCTGAGCAGATATTTTTAAAAATTATTTTTGCTTTTACTTATTTGTATGTGGGCCACACGTGTATGGGTGCCCATGCTGGCCAGAAGAAATCATTGAATTCCCACAACTAGAGTTATAGGTGGTTGCAAGCTGCCCAGCATGGGAATCAAATCTGTATCCTCTGGAAGAATAGCAAATGCTCTTAACCACTAAGCCATCCTTATAGCCCTCTACAGTAGATCACCGTTCTCTCACAGGGCTGGAGGTCGGAAATTCACAGTCAAGGAGGGCCTGGGCCTTTTTGGACACAGAGTGTCTTACCCTTTTCCTTTCTGGCAGCCCTCAGCACGTGGCAGCCTAATGCCAATTTACATCCACAGCTGCATGACCTTCTTTCTCTGTGTGTGTCTAGAGCCACATTTCCCTTCCTCATAAGTACTCCAGCCACTAGATTAGGAAACACCCAAAGCCTGCATATCATCTTAACTTGATCATGTCTACAAGGACCCAATTTCCAAATAAGGCCACTTAGGAGAGAATTCTGAGATGTCCTAAATCACGTTGCAGGGCAGAGGCAGAAGGGAGGAAATCACCCAGAGATGTGTATTTTAACTTGCATCGTCCAGCTTACTGGACAAAGAAAAAGTCAGCGCCATACTCTTCCCTCAGGTCTCCACAATGACCTGTCAAGACCATATTGCAGGTTATGCTTACAATCAGCCAACCAAAAAGCAATGATGTCTTCTCTTCATGAACTAGCATCCTGTCCAGGACTTTGTGAATCTCAGATCCACTGTTTGGTGTTTGTTGCAGGGAGGGGGTGGCTAGGCACCACGGGATTGCATGTTAATTGGTGGTGTCATATGCTTCCTACCTTTCACCAGCGTAGCTTTGCCACAAGGGATTTGTGTTTCTCCATTTTATTTTCTAGAACACATTGGCCCCTTAGATACAGTGGACAATTTTTTTTTTTTTAATACCACTTGACAGCCCAGGGCATTGTTCCAGGGCTGGTTCTCATCCTTTTGGCTAGTGTCTGTGTAGCTCGATAAACCCCTTGTTTCATAGCCCCCTCCCACCCCCCCGGGCCTCAAAACACAACCAGTTCACATTCACATATATTCTTTTTTTTTTTTTTTTTTTTTTTTTTTTTTAAGATTTATTTATTATGTATCCAGTGTTCTGCCTGCAGGTCAGCAAAGGGCACCAGATCTCATTACAGATGGTTGAGAGCCAGCTTGTAGTTGCTGGGAAATGAACTCAAGATCTCAGAAGAGCAGCCTGTGCTCTTAACCTCTGAGCCATCTCTCCAGGCCTTCACATATATTCTTTATGGGGCACAATTCAACCACCAACAATTACCAAAGTAAATAAAACCCTAACTAGAACAGTAGAATGTGATAAACCCTACTATTCTTTGAGCAATGGTATTGTGAAATTTTCTTAGGCTTTTTAATAGCTATACCTTTCAGAAATACAGAAGGAGTGGTGTGTAAATACCTAGACGACTGAAAAGTAGGAACAAAATTCCCTCACCTCCGTTATACTCCTAGTGAAAACATCAGGAGCAAAAGTAGTAAGGACTGAACACCAGAAGGGAAAAACTGTGAACAAGTGAGAGAGTACGGCTATGTCTTTAAGAAGGGAATCATGGTTTTTGTTCTTCCTTTAGAGACAAGTTCTTACCATGTAGACCAGGCTGGCCTCCAGCTCACGAAGCTCTGCCTACTTCTGTCTCCCAAGTGAAGAGATTTAAAACCATACATCATACTATGCCTAGCCTAACCTTGTCACTTCTTTTAAGATAAAAAACAATATTCATTAATGGAAAATAATTTTTGAGGGTAAATTTCTACCCTCCTAATTCCTTTCTCTTTTTTTCAATCCCGAGAGTTCCAAAGAACAGAAGCTTAAAATATAGCATATGTCTCTCCCACACTTTTCAGTTTCATGTAAATGTTGAACTTAAGAAAGCATCACATTACTTTTAATTCTAGCAAATGGAGTAGAAATCTTCTATTTTAACTCAGTAAGATCTGACCTATGAATACCCTTAGCTCTGATTTTTCTTGAAAATTTGAAACAAATGTAGATACTAAAGAGAAGAAATAAAAGTCTGCAGATAAAACAAATTTAGGTGCCTCCTTTGACTTCTGTGTGTATGTGGTCTTATAGACTGAACCCAGGGCTTTGTGCATGCTTGGTCAGTATTCTACTAGGGGCTATTTTTCCAGCCCTTTTCATTCTTATTTTGAGACAGCATCTCACTATGTTTCCCAATCTGGTCTAGGCTGTTTCCCCTCCAGCCTCTTGCCTCAGCTCTTACAGTACTAAAACTTCAGTGGTGTGGACCACATTGTCCAGCTTGAATTAACATCTCACAGTGTTCCTAGGGTGCTTCGACAAAGGACATTTCAGCAAGGGCATTTAATGAAACTTCTGGAAACCTGCAGGGACTTTGGGTGGCTGAGTGCCGGTGCAATGTGTGACTTCCAGTCAAATCAACAGGAGCTCCATGCAGTCAGCTAAAAATCATAAATAAGGCCCAGAGAGAGTTAGGGTTAGCCTATGGTATGCAGCTCAGTAGACCCATGCAACACTTGTCATGAGCCACAGAAGTGAACTTTTGATTCCCCAGTGTTGGTTAAGGGCCTAGATGTCATGGCATTGCATGCTAACTTGTGGGCCTTGTCTGAGAAGAGCCAGCCATATCTGTACATGCTAGAGATTGCTGTAGGCTGTGCATGTTTGCCTGGAGCTCATCTACTACAATCTTTGTGGCAGAGATATGTAGTGGAGAGCTACTATCACCTTGACCTAGAGGTGTGGCCTTCTTGGCCAGTGTAGGTCTGGGGTTCACCTATACCTTAAGGCAACAAAATTAGGAGTGTGGTCGAAGGCAACTTAAGATCCTTAAGATGGGGTGAAAGCATGCAGAAGCCCCTTCTTCCTGTTCTCTCTTGCCCTCTTAGATAAAGGACCTGAGTTTCAATCACGTAGACCAGTCCAACTTTCCAGAAACTGTATCAAGAAGTGTTTCCCTATAAACCCCTTAATAAATATTAACCTTTTAAAATCACTTTCCAGTGATTATTAATACCCATAATCCTGTATATTCCAGCTTGTCAAATTGCTTCTGAAGTGACATTTACTGACTTACTGAGTCCCCCATCAATGAATTGATAAATCAAAAATGTATGTACATCCTATTTTTACAGAGTCATTTTAGAAAGATTTTGAACATTGTAGTTGGACACTCTCTTTATCTGTGCTGACAGGTGATTATATGAGGTGCTAATGAAAGGTACCATGTTGTGTTTTCCTGTCAGGCTATTGCTAGTACCAGAAGGAGAACATAGACCTCTTTTTAAAAGTGTTTTTGTTATTTAACACATGCTCACGTGAGTGTGTGTGTGTGTGTGTGTGTGTGTGTGTGTGTGTGTGTGTTCAGTGCTCAGAGTCAAGCAGAAGGCATTGACTCTCACAGAGCTAGAGTTACAGGTGTTTGTGAGCAGCCTGATATGGATCCTGGGAACCCAACTCTGGCTCTCTGGAACAGTTACACATTTGCTTACCACTGAGCCATCTCTTCCACCCACAATTTGCTAGCTCATGGGAGCAGGATGAAAATTAAAATGCCAGAGTAAAATACCTCATTTTAACCCTGTGCTTTCTGCAAAGGCAGTCCTGTAACGATGGCCCCAGCAGCTGGAAAAGCACACAAGAGCTCTTCTTACCAATTAATTCCCAGCTGATCTGCTTTGTATTAGGCTTGGAGATGCAGAATAAGGAAGGGAGAGTTCAAGATGGAGTCAAGAGTAGCAAGAAGTCCCAGAAAAGAAAAATACAGGGTCTGCCTGGGTTTCATACCCAACTCTTTGTCATGCCAAAAGCTCTGAATACATTTGCTTTCATAGATTTCCACAGGTATAACAATTAAACAGTCATCTGTTCCTCATGTTGTGAGACTGTGTTTTGATTCTTTCTGCTATCTAGATGCATCCCAATTGTCCTATAAAAATTAGCGGCCTAAATATCCTCCTGGGGGACTTATCTCACAAATACCGTCTCGGTTCTCTGTTCTGTTTTCTGCTGATTTTTGTTAAATACAATGCCTTCCTTGAGTTTGTATGCCATCCACCCAGTGCTGGCTTAAAGTGGGCAGCCACACTTCTGATGTGTGTCTATGTCTAAAGCAGGGAATGGGAGGAAACTGAAAACCAGGTGAGATCCACCTGGAGCTAGAGTGTTGCCTTCCAGCTGAATACTATGAACTAAAGTCCCCAGAAAAAAAGTTGCGCCTCTGTTGAATACTTTATAAGGCTGATTGATAGATTAAAAGTAGTCATTGTGAGGGTTGAAATGTTGCAGTTCTAGAGCCGAGTTATCTCAAACTATTTTTAACTATTTATTAGGCTGAGGAGATTGCTTAGGGCTTGTTACTAAAGTGTGAGAACCTGAGTTTAAAACCCAGGACCCATGTAAAAACTTAGCTGTGGCCAATCGGGAACAGACACAGGAGGATCACTGAGGCTTGCTGGTGGCCAGGCTAGCCAAAATGGCAAATTCCAGGTTCGGAGAACGGAGGCTTGCTGGTAGCCAGGCTAGCCAACATGGCAAATTCCAGGTTCGGAGAACGTCCAGTGAGAAAAAGGTAAGAATGTGACAGAGCAGGATACCCAGTGTCCTCCACATGCTGGCACACAAGTGCACACAGCCACACACCAGAAAAGAATAGTCATATCGCTCACCTTTGTTTTAAACTGAGCATCCTTGTGACTACAGTTAAATCCTTTTGGAATGTACAGACTCCTAGCCTCCACAAGCCCAAGGGCTGAGTGTCACCTGATGAGGCCCATAGCAGAGTCTTTTCTACTCTGCTCTACATGCTCGCTATATGTTCCAACCAACATATTAAAAGCACCTTGATTTATGACTTTGTTCTGTAAAACTTTCATTACACTGTTACCACATTAGAATACAACAATGGGTCAGCTTAAAGCTCCGTTCTTCTGACATGGTCACTCATATGTGGCTCCAGAACAAACCATCTCAAATTTTCTTGAGATGAAAGCTGTGTTTTTGTGTCCATAATTTTCTATATTTTTCCTTTTGGTCCATAGACATGAAAGCTGGTGGGGAGAAAGCTCTTACTTTCTTGATCTTATTGATGGAGTCACAGTTTTGAGATGTTTATTTGTAGGTGTGATGTCTGCCCACATTTGGCAATTCCGGCAATGTACTCAGACACAGAAGGCGGTGTACAGTGACCTTGTGGAAAGGGCTGTGTGAATGGCTTCTGTGTGAAGCATGGAGCTCAGAGCTCCTGGCAGCATGTCCCCAACCTGAGTGCTCATTACAAGTCATGCAGGGATCTTGTTAGGAATGTGGGCTCTGACTCAGGCAGTCTGGGTGGACCTGAGATGATGCATTTCTAACAAGGTCCCCAGTTGCTGCTTTGGTTGCTGTCATGGGACCCTGTTTTGAGAATCACTCTTCTGGGGCATCATCCTCTGTATTCAGAGCAGTCTCAAGACCCAGCTCTAAGACAGAAGTGTTTCCATAGTTTTTAATGGTCAGACAGGGCCTGTTCCCTGGTAGTTCTAACAAGCTGAGCTCAGTCACCTCTATCTGCTTAAAGAGAGAACCCACAGTAAAAGAAGAGAGAGAGAGAGAGAGAGAGAGAGAGAGAGAGAGAGAGAGAGAGAGAGACTGATTGTAGCCACGTTGGGAATTGGAACAAGCAAAAAAGACTCCCTGACTCCCCCAAGTCCATCATCAGGTTACTAGCATGAGGTAAGAAGTAAATGTAACTAGCAGTCCTGGGCAAAGTCTGGCTCCCCCATTGCTGACCCATCATTGTCTTAGCTACAGTCTGCAATGTGATCTGGGAAGTTCTTGAACACAAGTTTTTCCTCTGAATCAAACCAGACCCTCAGCTATTCCATTTTTTTCCTGAAGATTTCCAGAAAAATTTCAATTCCTTGGGGTGCCCTGTTTCAGTAATTTGATTGGCAAAGGGAGGGGTGTAAGTATCTCTCTTGAGAACATCTTCTCTCCTGTCAGGATGGCTACAGAAGCATGGTCTTCTCCACACTTTGGAAGAGACTCTGCAGTCTCTCCTGGCTAAATGAGCCCCTTCTCTGTCTGCTCTCCACTGACCCTGTCCGGTATTGTAGCCACAAATTATATCCAGCCTTTTAAAGAAAAATTTAAATTATTAAAGATAATCAAGTTTAAAGATGTTTTTTTTTATCAGTTGCATGAGCCATATTTTAAGTGTCCAATAACCATGTTTCCAGCAGTTGTCATTTGGATGGCAGAGCAATAGAACGTTTATTATATGAATTCTGTTTGGTATCATAATAAAAACTTGGAGCCAGCTGTTGGGGGAAAAGCTGAAATATCAGAGAGATAGAGAAACAAACCACAGTCCCTTCTCACCCAGCCAACTCCTCAGGCTTCTCTCCATGAATCTTCAGGCCATAAGTCTCTCCATCATTAGCCAAAAAGGGAAGTGCCAGGCAAAGCTGAACTCCTCCTTCCTCTGTCTCCACACTTCCTGCTTTAACTTTCCTAGAGCTAGGGTTAAGATGTGTGCCACCATTGTCTGGCTCTTATCTCTGCCTCCTGAATGATGGGATTAATCCACTAATTAATGGGAGGTGTGGCTCACTACTCCCTGACACTCATGGCATGGCTTGGTGAATGCCTCTGATCTCTGACATTCCAGATTACTTTTTATTAAATATACAATATATCACTACAAATGTTCTTACTGCAGAAAGCCCTTCTGAAAAAAAAAACAAAACAAAAAAACTTTGTTATAAGAAATCTCAAAGTCAAAAGGTAACTCCCTCCCTCCCTCCCTCCCTCCCTCCCTCCCTCCCTCCCTCCCTCCCTCCCTTCCTTCCTTACATCTTTACAAGAGACTCTCCAAGCATAAAAGGCTATTATTGTCCTTGACTGCCTCCCTGATGTGGAAAGTAAGTCCCTGTTGCTGAAGACACCATATACTTCAGACACAGGACCCAGAGGTTCCAAGCTGCATCTGACCTGAAAGCCCCTTTCCTGACGACTAGCTTTCATGGTGCCCTGAAAGTTTCCAAGGGAAGGAAGCAACCAACAATCTTCCCCAGCTGTGATGCAATGGCCAGTATGACCAGATGTCCCTAAGAGCGTGATGGTGGCACACATACCTTGGTGATAATCAAACTGCTCTCAAATTGGATTTAATACCCAAAGAAAGAACTCATGTTTGGTACTGGAAATCCAGCCAATGATCAAGGCTAATACCATCACAGATCTCAGAGGAAAACCTGCAACTACCACTTTACTAAACTAGCATGATACCTGAATACATTCTAAACATTTTTATGCCCAGTGATAAGTATAGATATCACCTCTCTTCATAACAGTTTGAGACCACTCTAGAAAAGCACAACTAATCAAAGTAAAAAATAAGTGACCACGTGGTTCACAGTCCCAGTTGATAATCTACATCACAACTCCTGAACCTAAGGTTCAGGGTTTATGGTGGAAGATATGGGTAGGGAGACTGTAAGACTCAGAGGAAAGGGAAGTTTGCTGTGAGATGGTATCTTCTAGAAATGTCAGAGAAGCTACATCTATGAAGTCTCATCAACATGGCCATTCAAACAAGACCTGAATAATGATGCTCCAGTGAACATATAACACAGAAGCTCATGAGGCCTCAACACTAGAGAAAGACATACGGCTAAAATGGAATCAGGAGAGTGGGAGAAATAGTCTTCCCCAGTAAAGAACATACCCGTTAGTTACCTAATACCAATTGGTCAGCTCTGAATACAGATGTAACATTATACAGACTTAGAAGTAGTTTATATACTTTTATAAAATTGTTATAAAATTTATAAAATTGTTATATGTTTTATAAAAGTATAAAATATGCAACAAGAATTGAACAGGGAATAGATTTGAGAGAGAGCAAGGGGTGGGGTTACGTGGGAGGGACTGGAAGAAGGAAAGAGAGGGGGAAATGAAATACATTTTAATTTTAAAAAGTTAGAAAGACTGAAGCTTTAAAGTTTAGTATTTTAAAATCTGAATAGAGAGTAAGTAAAAGACATCTGCCCTGTGTATTTCTCAAGCATAAAGAGATCTTTGGCAGTCTTTGATTCTGTCTTGTTTTACTTCTGTTGTGATTAAATATCTCTGACCTAAAAGCAACTTAGGAGATAATGGGATTTAATTCTTATACTTCCAGATTGGTCCATCGTTATGAGGAAGTCAAGGCAGGAACTTTACAAAGCTAGCTATATCATATTCATAGTTGAAAGCAGAAAAAAATAAGAATGCATACAAGTCCTCTTGCTTGCTTTCTTGTGCTTAGCTCTACATCACAGTTCAGGACCCTATACCTAGGGGATAGTATCACCCAAAGTGGACTGGCTTTTCCCACATCAATTTACTGAATTAAAACAATCTCCCAGAGACATTACCATAGGCCAAACACATGTACATAAGTCCTCATTGAGACTATCATCTCAGGTGATTCTGGATTGTGTCAAGTTGCCATTTAAAGCTAAGTATTACACAAGGTAATCTGAACTTCCTCTGGCAGTTTCTTTTTTGAAGGGGTCCTGAACGGACACCTGTTCCATTTATAAGGATCAAGTGTAGGAAAAGTAAAATATTTTTATGTTGATATACTTCTTATACCAAAACACTGCCATTGACAGAAAGTAATTAGTTTTCAAGACTGGAATCATGAATCCAGTCAAGACATAAGTTGTGTCTCCCTCTGCTCTCTACTTGTATGTAGGTGATACACTGGGGTTACTTGTGAAGTTTTGACTTCTCTATGTCTGATGCATAAGTTAAGAAAATACCTTCTGTGGTCTAGAGTTCCAGATAAGATGGCAGTCTAGAAGCTATCTCTATGAGACCTGATGAAGCAGCCAATCAGAACAAGAAAAAAAACAAAAAGCCAAAAACCAAAAAAACCAACAAACCCTCAACTCCAAAGTCAGAGAGGAGAGCTTTGGAAATTTAGAAAGGCAAGGATGGTGTCATCAGAATCTTACTTTGCCCAGTCTTCAGCAACTTGGTCCTTGTGACCTCTGTTGAAAGAATTTAGGTGAGAAAGATTGTAGTGTGAAAGGTAGATATGGTTTGTGACAGAGTAAAGTGAAGCACAGGGGACCGGAGAGAAGACAGTGACCCGAAGAACCATTGTGCTGACCTATATTTTAGGTGCTTTATTAAGTATGTTTTCCTACGCAGGTGACTGACAGGCCCATTTGTATTGACTCCCATGGGAGGGAACTATGGCCTGTCTTTGTTCTGTGCCAGAATGCCTTTGTCTAGACGGTAATCTTACAATTAGCTGCATAGTTTAGGATGCCATGTCTAGACCCAGAGCCAAAAATATGACTCAGACACTGTTCTTTTGAGCAGGAGAATCCTGTGGTTTCAGTTCCTGGTTTTATAAGCTGACTATGAGTGAGGGGTCCATTTTCAATGATTTTCAAGGCTGCTGATCTAGATAACTAGTTATCTAATAAGTTACCTAAAAAGAGCTGGGAAAATATGGGTGATTCAGGGCAAGTGAGCAAAGTCTAGCACAGCTCTAGTTATGCAGCTCCAAAATGTGGGAGGGAAGGAGAAGACTCCTCCAAGAAGCAAGCCAGATGACCCTGATGCAAGAACACTGGGAGTCCTGCCTTTAGGGCAAGTCCAAAGCATTTACAAACCTCAGAATGAGTTGTGTTTGGTGATAGTGGTTTTTCCAGTAGGAGAGTCAATAATAGAAAGGAACCCCATTCTCTCAGTCCCTGTCACCCTAAAGATAGAGGCAGGGTACCATATTGAGAGGAAACCTGGTGTTTGAAATTGATCTACCCTGGGAGCCTGAGAACAGGAACAAGTACAAGACAGGGGGTCTGACTCTGATTGGCCACAGCCCTGGGGCGTGAAGCATGCAAGACTCTTTTGGCTTGAATATAAAATGCCTCCCACGTGTTTATGTGTTTGAACACTTGGTCCCCAGATGGAGAGGCTGTTTGGGAGGGTTATAGAGCTTTATGGTCAGAGAGTCTTGATGGATGAAGTGTCTCAATCACAGGGGTAGACCTTGAGGTTTTAAACCAAGCCCCACTCTGTTCCCTGACTGTAGATGTAATGTGACTAGCCAACCTCCCGATTTTGCAGCCATGCCTTCCCTTCCATGATGGACGGAATCTCCTCCAATTGTAGATGAGAACAAGCCTCTTGTTTCTTCAGTGTTTCTTGTCAGATATTCATTCCATCACAGCAATAAGAAAATACAGAGATCCTGTTTCTGACCAGCCCAAACCTGCAGGTAGCAGGAGAAAAAGCTAGCCTTGGGAGCCAGGAGCAGATCTCATCAACTGAGACTAAGTCTGGAGTCTGATATCCCTTACAAGCTCATCGGTCTCTGCAGGGATCTCATCACAGACCCTAAGAGCTCCATAGCTGCAGGGCATTCCTTGACCCTCACAGCTACATCCTTCCATCAGGCTGATAAATGAAGAAGGTGGTGAGGGTATGAAGACAGAGCATCCATTACAGGTTTTGGTGCTGCGGCTGCTTTTCACACTCTCAGTGGAACTTGGAGACGTGCCCCCAACATCAGCCACCCCTGAAAGTGAGAGCTGAGAGTCTAAGGGCAGAGAAAACGTGCCCAGCCCACAGAATGCAAGGCTCAGTGGAGCCAGCAGAGGCCTCTGATACACAAAGGAGGGAATGGCTGAAGTGACAACAGTGCAGACAGATACTGGGCACTTGTCCAACACATAAACCCAAGGAAAGACAAGGCTGCAAGTTCATTGACACCCAGACCCCCAGCAGATAACCAGCAGTCTCCAGTTTGAGGGTCTCCAAAAAGAAGCTGCTCATCACTTCATCTCTATCTCACCCCTAGTCCTTTGTGTACTCCTTTGTGTACCACCCCGTTGGATTTTGTTTCATCTCCTTTTAAAAATGATTCTTACACTTTTAGTAGCAATTTTGTTTTAAATTATTTTTCTAAACTTTGTGTTTGTTTGTTTTTTTTAAAAATATTCCCATTCAAACATTCATCTAATTTTGTTATGTAGTATTTTCATGGTAGGGCAATATTTTAAAATTTTCTTTCCTTTCTTCATTGCCCCAATGTATTTACTTTTATCTCTCTAATGCACTTTGTATTTAAGTACGTTTTATTTTTAGTTCCCCCTTAATTTATATAATTTTGTTTTCAAACCTTATATGCAGTATGATTATGTTGTTACATTGTAAATAATTGTCTTGCCTACTGGTTTAATAAAAATGCTGATTGGCTGAAGACAGACAGGAAGTATGGGCGGGGCTACCAGACTAAGAAAACTCTGGGAACAGGAAGAACAGAGCAGAGGTGCCATAGACATACCAGAGAAGCAGATGCAGAGGACAACTATGATGCTCTGAGAAAAGGTAACGAGCCACATGGCTGAACAGGGTAAGAATAATGGGTTAGTTTAAGAGCAAGAGGTAGCAAGTTATATGCCTGGGCCTCAGGTCAATCTGCATAAAATTAATGTAAGCGTCTGTGTGTCTGTGTGTGTCTGTGGGCCTGTGGGTCTGAACCTTGAGGGTAGATGGAAAGTCTGGGCCAGAAACATAATACTACACTTAATATTCAGAAATCATTTTTATCCCTTTTTGTTCTTCCTAATCTCTTGTCCATTTGTCATCCTCTCTGTATCTCCCTCTCGTCTTACTTTTTATCGCTTAATCATGCTCCTTATCCATTTCCCCCTTTTCTTGCACCTTCTTCCTTTATTATTCATTGACTAATTCTACTTTTATTCTGAATAATATTTTTGGAGACAAATTCTTTCTACATGGCTCTTGCTGTCCTCAAGCTCACACAGATGTGCACCATTATACCCAGCTGGGATAATTTTCAATTCCATAGTACAGTCTAATTAGTTTTCCTATTTTCCAGTTTACATTCATTGGTGTATTAATGTTATTTTTCTTTTGCTGTGAGAGAACACCACAATTGAGACAATGTATAAACCAAAGCACTTAATTGGGCCTCTGGTTTGAGAGCCTCAGAGTATAATGGTAGAACAAAGGAACAGCAGCAGCAGCAGGAACAGCTGAGAGCTCACGCCTTGTACAAAAATAGAGAGAGGACGGGAGAGGGAGGGATGGATGGGGAGAGGGAGGGATGGATGGGGAGAGGGAGGGATGGATGGGGAGAGGGAGGGATGGATGGGGAGAGGGAGGGGTGGATGGGGAGAGGGAGGGATGGATGGGGAGAGGGAGGGATGGATGGGGAGAGGGAGGGATGGATGGGGAGAGGGAGGGATGGATGGGGAGAGGGAGGGATGGATGGGGAGAGGGAGGGATGGATGGGGAGAGGGAGGGATGGATGGGGAGAGGGAGGGATGGATGGGGAGTGGGAGGGATGGATGGGGAGAGGGAGGGATGGATGGGGAGTGGGAGGGATGGATGGGGAGAGGGAGGGATGGATGGGGAGAGGGAGGGGTGGATGGGGAGAGGGAGGGATGGATGGGGAGAGGGAGGGATGGATGGGGAGAGGGAGGGATGGATGGGGAGTGGGAGGGATGGATGGGGAGAGGGAGGGATGGATGGGGAGAGGGAGGGATGGATGGGGAGAGGGATGGATAAGAGAGAACACATTGGGAATAACTCTAGTCTTTTGAATTCTCAAAGTCTGTCCCCATTGACAACCCTTTCTAACAAGTCCATACGTCCTAAGCCTTCTCAAACAGTTCCACCAACTGGGGATCAAGTATTCAAACACATGAGCCTATGGGGTCCATTCTTACTCAAACTACCACAATGGTTCACATGTTAGCACACCGTAAGTTTGATGATGGTGCTGTTAACAGTTGAGTTTGTCAGTGGCACTGGGGAGTGAGGTCCCCAAACCAAAGTCAAATGAGACATGCAAGCAAACAAGTGTACAAATTGCATCACGGAAACACAAGACATATGAAATACCGAGGCACTGTGACATCTATAAAAGGCCATAATTCAAAGGCTCAAAAATTCTGTCTGAAGAAGGAAATGTACTGTAAGAAACTGGTATAGTCACTATGGGACTCAGCTGGAGATTTTTCCAAAGATTAAAAATAGAATCACAGTTTCACTCGGCTACACTGCTCCTTGGATTCTCCTGTAAGAATTCAAAGTCAACATGCCATAGACACCCTTGCATATCCTGGTTACTGCTGCACTATTCTCGAAGCCAAGAAACAGAAGTGGCCTATTTGTCCTCTAACAAATGAATGAAGAGAATGAAATGTATATGCACAATGGCATTTTATTTATCACAAAGAAAACTAAAATCATAACATCTGTGGCAAAATGGGTAAAATGGAAAAAAGTATAATAAGTAAATAAAACCAGACTCAGACAGGTAAATATGACACATTTTTCTCTCATATGCAGACTCTGGATATGTGTGTGTGTGTTTTCAAGGTAGAAAGGGGACTGTGTGAGGTGAGGTAGAAATCTTAAGGAGGGGAGAAAAATGAAAAGGTATGGAATACATGTCACATGAAAAGAGAACGGGGAGCTATTTGGAAGGAGGAAAAGACCCCTAAGAGGGTGGGGTAGATGGAATGGGGGCAGGAATTAATGGAGAAGGATGGATAAGAAATGGTATATGTATGAAAGTGTTACAACAAAACCCATTACTTTGTATACTAATTTAAAAAATAAAACCTGGGGGTCCATACCTTTAATCCTAGAACTCAGGGTGTGAGCTCCAGGATAGCCAGAGCTACATAACAGAGAGACCCTGTTTCAACACAACAAAAATCTTTTAAACGGAAACTATGTTTTATAAAGAAATAAAAGCAAACATTCCTTATTTCTATTGTATGCTTTCATAAACAGAGATGGAACAAAAGAACCATTTAGGAACAATAACTGTCTACCTAAACTCACGCAGAGCTATTGCTAAAGTTCCTTCCTGGGGTGGGGGTGGGGTGAAGCAAGGCCTTTCTCTCCTGCTAAGCTCTCAAGGATAAACAAAGATAGGAGTCCACTGAAGGTTCAGTCAGGGAGTTAATGAATGTATTGGGCTTCCCTGTAGAACCAGAGGAAGGGCTGGTAACTTACAGGGGTGTGGGCATTCCTCCAAGAACCAGCTAGCCCTGAAAAGCCTCATATGAGGGCTTTTTATACCACCTAGATGGGGCCCTTGTTCTAGTCTTCTTCGGCCTCTATAAATGCTCTCACCAAAGCTGTGTGCAGTGGTGCCAGGTAATAGGGGCCAGCTGGATCCACAGTGAGGAGCTCCTGCTTTATTCTGACCTTCTATGTAGGGGTGGGCAGTGCTGGAGGGAAGGGTGTTGTATGCATGGGTGTGCCCACCTGGGATGGCCTTTTGCAAAGGAGGCACAGCTGAATTTCCCTAAATGTTGACTGCTTGGTTCTGAAGACAGTCATTTAAAGCAAAGAGTATAACCTCTGAAGTTATATATCAGTGATATTCAAGATGGGGGGTGGTTAGAGGTGGAGGTCTGAGAGGTTAGATTAGATAAGAACTTCCACTGTTGAATCCCGACAGTAATAAGAGAAAGAGGGAGAGAAGGGAAGGGAGGGAGAGAGGGAAGGAGGGAGAGAGGGAGGGAGGGAGAGAGAGACAGACAGAGAGAGAGACAGAGAGACAGAGAGACAGAGAGAGAGACAGAGAGACAGAGAGACAGAGAGAGAGAGACACACACACATCCCTAACAAACTTGTGCCAGGTGATAATCTACACCTCTACACCACCTAGTGATTTGGATAAAAAGAAAACCATTCCCTGATACAAACTCAGTACCTTGCACTCCCCAAATTATCAACTAAAATAAACCTCTTCTCATGATACAGGAAATCTTCCTCGAGTATTTCATTGCAGTAATTAAACATGCAGTAATACAAACACTGATTTTAAAAATGATAGCTTATGCTTCCAACAGAACTGGCATTCATGCTGCAAGGCCCCCACTGTAATGATGGCTGATGTCAGGGTGAGTATCTGAGTCAAATCACAGCTCCATAGACACCCTACATATCTCTTGGAAGTTTTTTTTTTTTTTTCCTGCTTCTCTATTTTCTTAAGCCTTTTCCATGAAGAGTTGACCATCTCTTTACTTCAGAGATTTTTCCTGGCAATTAGTTGGAGATACACCAGTGACATAATTTAATATTGTACCTTGCTTATCATCCCAAAAGTAATGTCCAAGAAAGGTCTAGTTTCCACTGGCTTGGGTGACTTTCTATGCTTTGCATCTTAGTTACTTTTGTATTGCTGTGAAGAGACACCATGACCAAGGAAATTTAATAAAAGAAAGCATTTAATTGGGGCTTACTTACAGTTTAAGAGGGTGAGGCCAGTGTAACAGGCCCCCAGACCTTAGTACAACTAACCAGGATGGAGGTATCATTCAGCCATAAAACTCAGCACGTGCACAGCACCACCTACCAGGACTAAAACAAAGTCATATCCATCAAAGTCCATGGTTCTGGAAAAAGTCCCTTGCTTTTTCTGCTTCTATAGTTCACTTCTGACTAACTGTTCTTGTTAACTGAAATATGTCAACCCATGATATGGTTTCTGTGCTGAAAAGCTCACCCTGAGAAAAGCTCAGTGCCACCCTGGGATCCTGAATACCCAATGTAGTAGCTGGCTGACTAATAAAGACTTTCTACTGGCTTAAACCCGTGTCTGAGCAGTCTTCTCCTGTGGATATCCCATGACATCAGGGAGTATGGCAGCAGGCAGCTGGGCACTGAAACAGCAGCTGAGAGCTCACACGTGGAGACAAGGACGGTAGGAAGAGAGAGACTCACTGGAAGAGGTATGGGAATTTAACCTCAAATGATGCCAAACCCCAATGACCTCTCCCAAAAAGGTCACACTCCCAAATCCTTCCCAAACAGCTCCACCAACTGCAGTACAAGTATTCAAATATATGAGCCTATGGGCCATTCTCATTCAGACCCATGGGCAGGTCTTTGGAGTTGCACCTTCCTCTCATTGCTGTTTACCCCCATCAGGCCAAGCCAGTGCAAGCATGTATACATTTAAAACATGTACTGGGAACTCACTAGAAACCCACTGACAATATATTTTGAAAATACTCTACAGTTTTTATTGCTGATGAGTTGATTTTCTTTACAGGAAAAAACTCCAAACTTAGTGAGAATTGTTGCTTTTCTCTAGACCTGGCTTTGCCTGGACAGAGCATGAATACATAATCGATAGGTAGATAGCTACTCCCTCAATCTCAATCACAAGCCTTCCAGATATTAGGAAAAATACTTACATCAACCAGTTTTGCCTTGGCATGGCCCCAAAATTTATCTTTGTACTAGTAAACTTTTGGTTTTACAAAAGGAAAAAAATCCCAAAAAACAAACAAACAAAAAAACCCAACCAGACATTTTGGTGGTCAGAAGAACAACCTTAGGAAAACAGGAAACTTGAGCTAAGTATAGTGGGTGACATACATGTGGTGATATATTTTATATTTAATAAAATCAATCTAGAATATCAGAGGACAGACTCACCCACCATCAAGCAATGAAGGTCAGAGAGCGGTGACTCACACCTTTAATCCCATCACTCAGGAGACAGATCTTTCTGTATTTCTGTGAGTTCAAGACCTAACAGCCAAGCAGTGGTAGCTCATACCTTTAATCTTAACTCTAGGATTAGGATACAGAGCTGAATCAGGAAGTAAAACAGCTGAGCGGGGAAGATATATAAAGTAGGAGAAGGCAGAAATTGAGGATTCTGTAGAAGAGACAAGTCAGGCTCAGGACCCGTGAAGAGAGCACTTAAGCTGTTTGGCCTGAGAAGTTGTCTGGGTGAGAACTGATTGTGGTCTGTTTTCTCTCTCTGATATTCCAGCTTTTCCCCCAATATCTGGCTCCGGGTTTTCATTATATACCATCTAGAATTCATGCAGTACATACCTCTAACCCGGGGCTTCAGAGGTTTTTTAGTCAGGGTTACTGTTGCTGTGATGTAAACACCATAACCAAAGCATCTCAGGGAGGAAAGGGTTTATTTGGCTTTTACACCCCCATTACTGCTCATCACTGAAGTAATTCAGGACAGGAACAAACAGGGCAGGAACCTGGAGGCAGGAGCTGATGCAGAGGCCACAGAGAGGTGCAGCATACTGGCTTTCTTTTCCTCGCTTGCTCAGCCTGCTTTCTTACAGGATGGCACTACTCACAATGGGCTGGGGCCTTCCCCATTGATCACTAATTGAGAAATGCTTGACAGCTTTATCTCATAGAGGCATCTTCTCAGTTGATATTCCTTCTTCTTTGATGACTCTAGCTGTATCAAGTTGATATAAAACCAACTAGTGCATAGGCTGAGGCAGAAGAATCAGCCTAGGCTACAATGAGGCTCTGTATCAAAAAAAAGCGCCTATTTCCCCTGAACAAAAAGAGCAGCAACCACCATCACCACCACCACCATCACCACCATTACCACCATCATCACCAACATCACCACCACCACCATCACCACCACCACCATCACCACCATCACCACCATAATCACCAACATCACTATAACCATCACCACCATCACCACCATCACCACCACCATCACCACCATCACCACCACCATCACCATAACCATCACCACCATCCCCACCATCACCACCATCACCACCACAATTACCATAACCATCACCACCATCATCACCAACATCACCACTATCACCATCACCACCATCACCATAACCATCACCACCATCACCACCACCATCAAAACAAGTAACCTCTAACTAAAAAAAAAAACTTGTTACTTTCTTTGCTTTATATTTTATAACTATTCAAATACTCTTGACCCCAACGTCCCTGACTTGACTTCCCTATCCTAGGAAAATTAAGTCGATAAGAAATTCCTGAACTTCTCTGTTTCAGTGTGGCTCACAGGATTCATTACAGGCATTTGGCTTTCTCTGAAAGCCGTCAGATCTACAGGAAACCTCAGCCACTTGTTATGGTTTGACTCCTGTGGACTCCTTTAGCTCTGGAAGACTCTGCCTCCTGTTTATCTTTTCATCCATCTCCATCTATTCCCTGGAGATTCTGTTCTCCTGTAGGCAAACGTATGATGTTAGAAAGAGTAAATCTGCATGTGGCTATTGACAGGCAACAACCATATACCCACGTTTCCTTTAAAGTGAATATTTTTAGGCCTAGGGAATTTGGAGAGTGCTTCCCTGGATTGTCTGAGGCCTGGAATCAATTGCCAGTATCAGAGAGAAAAACCGGACTATTTTATCTCTGGAACTTTAAAACTTCTGAGAATGACAAGGGAATAATACAGTGCAAGCTCTTTTTTCTTATGGATAATGTCTAAATCATATACGTTAGCAAACCTGACAATAACGATGAATTGCAGACACAGAGGAAGCAAAGCAAAATAACTTGTGGTTCTCTTACACCAAAACTCAAGGAAGCCTTACTGTCTTTACAGACTCTTAATTTATGGTGGAAAACACCATCCCCTCTCTTGTCTATACAGACCATCAGAACAGGCAGTGACCAAATGATCTACAGCCTTCATTTGGAGGGAGGAGAGGGCAGATTAAGAGTCTTCTTTTGAGTTGACAGTCTAGAATCCCAGCACTTAGAAGGTAGCCATCAATTTCAATAGAAAAACTCTGCCTCAATGAATATGACAGAGAACAATCGAGATGACCCTAGTGTCAGAACCCAGGCTCTCCATTCACTTGTACACCTGTACACACATGTGAGCCCCCCAACCATGCATACACTCATGCACACACACCATAAACACATAAACATGGAAAAGGAAGAAATCTACCTGTGTTAGTTACTTCTGTCATTGTAACAAAATACCAAACAAAAGCAACACAGTTCAGGACTAATCTGTCACAGAAGGGAAGCCAAGGTTGCAGAAGTTAAAGCATCTGGCCATATTGTATCAGTGATCAGCTAATTCTCCCCTTTTATGGATTAACCCGAGTTTAGGAATGGAACATTTTTCTGTCCCTTAGCCTGGGTTTTCCATCCTTAATTAACTTAATTAAGAAAATCCCATACAGACATGCCCAGAGGCCAATTTAATCTAAACTGCCCATTACAAGTATACTTGGGGACTTGCTTCCTAGTGCTGTGTATCAGTTTCTCCCAAGATGGATACACTCTACTCTGAAGAGATGCTCTTTCAGACAGGACATATGTGGGGATATTTTCCCCACAGACATATACAACTCAAAATACCTCCAAGAAGTCCCTAAAACTGACCAGATTTATTGGGCCCTTCCCTTTCCAAGAGTATAGAAGCAGTAAAGACTGCTGAGAGTCACTCTCAAACAAGAAAATCTGCAAATAAGGTGCATAGACAAGCCAGCCCTGGAAGAGGCAGAGAACAGAGAAGCAGCCCCAAGAAGCCAAGATTCCTAGAAGACTCTCAGACAAGCTGGGATGCCTGAAGAGGCTCAAACCAACCAAAATACCAGAAAAGGACCCTCTCCAACCTGTTGAGCTGCCTGCAGGATGTACAGTGAACTTAACAGTTGTCTTTGAGTTATTTCTGCTCCTGTAAATCAACTCTTCACCCATAATCCTGTACTTAACCTTAACCTCAATAACACTCATTGGTTGACCAAGATGGACTTTTTTGGTGTCCATACTTTGATCTATAGTCACTCACCTCTACGTGAGGTGAGTAGATTGTTCACATCTTCCTCAGCAACAGAATCACACAACACCTAGATGAATCAGTTCCTGTTATGTTGATAGTCAATATTAACCATCACATCACCTCTGACCACTTCCAAGCCAATAAAAGAAAGAAGTCAAGTGACATTGTTTCACAAGAGAATCAGGACAGTGACTAACATGTAACAAGGGAGAACCAAGAGAGATCCTGCAATATTTGGGACCTCATTGTAATGAGTCTTTCTCTGTCCCATCAGATCCTGAATAATGACACTAAGACTTCTTACTAATTATGGAAGCTTAGCCTATAGCTTAGGCTTGTTTCTAACTAGCTTTTATAACTTAAATTAACCCACTCATATTAATCTACATTCTGCCTCTCCTCCTGCATATCCTGCTTGCTTTGAGTCTCCTGACATCTCCCACACACCTCTATCCTCTTTTCCTCTTTCTTTCTGACCAAAAGGCCTGCCTATCTCTCCTGCCTAGCTATTGGCCATACACCAATCACAGCAATGCAACACGTCTTCACACAGTGTACAAATACTTCATAATACCTCAGTATTTCCTGGACTACTGTCCTGTTTAGTTTTAACTGTCAACTTGATATAGTCTAGATTTGTATGAGAGGAAAACACCTCAAGTGAGTAATTGTCTCTATTAGACAGGTCTGTGGACATGTTTATGGAGCCTTTTCTTGATGGGCAGATGGGCCTGGGTTATATAAGCAAGCCAAGGGAAGCAATCCAGTAAACATCAGTTGTTCACGGTCTCTGTTTCACTTCCTGCTTCCAGGTTCTTGCCTTGAGTCTTTGTCTTGAGGTCCCTAGATGATGGACTATGAAGTATAAGATGAACTAAATCTTCCCCAAGTTCAGCCATGTTGTTTATCACAGCAACAGAAAATAAATTCGGACAGTGTCTATAGGAGCCCAAATACTGTGGGTAGCACCATGTCTTCATAAGTAGTTCTGGGCTATATTAGAAAGCTAGCTGAGCATGAACCTGGGAGTGAACCAGTTAGCAGCCTTCCTCCATGATTTCTACTGTACTATCCTAGTCAAAGGTAATGCTGTGTGGATTAGTAGTCTTGCCTTTAGGCTTCTTGCCTTTTCTGCTCAATTTCCATCTGCGATGGCCCGTGACCCAGAAGTGTTAAGTCAGATAAATCCTTTCCTTCTCTAAATTGCATTAGGCCAGTCTTCTTAATCACAGTAGAGAAAGCAAATTTGAATAACCACCTTTGGACAGTCTGTAATCCTTCGAAGAAACAGGCTGCACGGTTTATAGCTTCCTGATGATGGGCAAGGGAAATCTGGCCTCTCATTTGACAAGGTTGGTTTGGCCCAGTAATCACATACATAAATTGTGAAACTTTCTGTGTAGCCATTCGATCCATGTTAAAACACCAATGGGGGCATAAGACCGATCCAGAGAAAATAATCTGAGTTGCAACTTTGGAACTGTTTTAAGTTTCCTTTGAGAGTCACGCAGCTAATTTGAGTATCATGTTCATCCAAAGCACACCAACTTCCAGTGCCTCCAAGTCACTGATTTGCATATGTGTTAGAAATGAATCGATTTCCTGGCCTGGATCTCAAGTTTTTGTTTCTTCCAAATCCTTCGTTTCCTCCTGAGAAGTTTTAGCATTTAGTTGGCTGATTAAATTCTGTCAGAAGTATAAAGAGGGTCTTAGAAATAGGAAGTGTGGTGACTCAGGCGTGTCTCACAGCTGACAGTGTTACCACAGGAACACGTTTCAGCCTAGAGATGCTGCCTCCAAGGAGAGAGGAGGCTTTGGGGAATGATGGAGTGTATATATACTTGCCTGTGGGCTGGTGTGGACCACACATAGTGATCTGAAGTGGAAGGCCTCATTCTTCCTCCGTACTCAGCCAACCCTGGATTATACTAACATTTTACTCCACTTCCTGACTCAGAGGAATATTTTCAATGGGCTTTTGAAATGTGGATTTTGCCATATTATGTGGGAACACAGTGTGTCCTTTGAGCCCTGTGGATTAGTCAAGAGCCCATGTCTGAGGACAGTGTTGTCTACAGGCACAAGCCTCATATCTGTGTATCTGTTTCTTTCTTGGGAACTTTAATCATTTAACACTTGGGAATCTCCATCTGAGCACAGAAGCAATTTAGATGTAAGGCTGGATGCTCTTGTGTGTCAGGTAAGAACACAATGGAATATGCACTAGTGTCCTTTCTGGAATAACATTTTTATTAATTTTTTTATATATATATGTGACCTCTTTGCTAGATAAATTTAAATCAAAGTAACACCCTCAGTACCAGGCACAGAAGTGCCTGGCTATAACCTCAGAATTTAGGGAGTAGAGGCAGGAGGCTTGCAAATTGGAGGCCATCTTGTGCCATATAACCAGGCTTTATATGGAAATGCAAAAGTTGGAGAGGTACCTTAGGGGCTAGAATGCTTGTCTAGCATGCCCAAGGCCGTGTGTGTGATCCCTGAGCATTGTAAGGAATACACAGAACATAAATAAAATCAAACAGAGAAGAACATATGCATATTGGCAAGCTAACTATCCATGATCATAACATACAAATACAAATAAGTTCCTGTGAAGGAAAATTCTCTACCTGATTTCACGATTTCTTTCTCTTGTCACTCGTGACTAATATCTTTTTACTTTGAATGAACCTGATGGTCTCTATCTGGAATGATGGCCTTATCTTCATATTAAGCCATTTTCTTTGATCTGGGTGGGTTTTAATTTAAATGTACTTTGTTAGAAGTAGAGCCTGCAGGGGATTAAACAGTATAGTTAGTGAAGAGATGAATGTGTGTGTTGTTGTTTAGTTCCAGTCATTGATTGATCTCAATGGAAACAGAAAGAAAAGAGAATTTTGAAAGGATGAAAAAAATAATACATCCATCTGTGTGTATGTTTCTGTCAAACTAATGATATCTGTGGGGGCTGGTGTAGGACAAATGTGCCTTTAGAGACCATGCTATTTTAGGGCAGTAGTTCCCAAACTGGGTTCCATTGTACTATCAATCAGTATCCAGGACTTGTAGAAAAGAACTCTTGGGTCTATCCACAGTCCTACTGAAAAGAATATTTAATAAGTCTCCAGGCATCTGGAGTGTGTTAAAAGCTTGGAAACACTGATATTTTTATTTTTATCTCTTTATTATTTTATTTCTTTTATTTTTTTAAAAAAGAGATGGAAATAGCATAGAATATTTAAATAATCTTAGGGTAATTGTAATGGTTTAAAAGAAAATGGCCTTAAAGAGAGTGGCTGATGTGGGAATGTCTTTTTGTATGTTGTGAATATTAGTCTTTAAATAAAGGAGTTGTTTTGGCCCATGACAGGCACCATAAAAAAAGTAGGAGGGGAAATCACAGCATAGGTAGGAGAAGCAGGGTGGAGTCAGTCAGACTGAGCCAGCTGCCAAAGAAGAAACATATAAGGAACACAGGTGAGCCATGGGCCACATGGCAGGACAGATTAATAAAAATGGGTTGAGTCAAGATTCAGGAGCTAGCTAGCAATGTGCCTGAGCCATAGGCCAAATAGCATAAACTAATATAAGTGTTTAAGTCATTCCTAGGGGCCTGATCAGCTGTGGGATCTGGGGTGGTAGGTCTGTGGGTCTAGACCTCTGGCCACCCGGGACCAAAAACCCTTATTGTAACAAGTGGCACTATTAGGAAGTGTGACCTTGTTGGAAGAACTGTGTCACTGTGTGTGACAGTCAGTGTGACAGTCAGTCAACTTCCTGTTGCCTGTAAGATGTAGTGCTTCAGCTCCAGCAGCACATCTGCCTGCATGCTGTCATGCTCCCCTTCATGATCCTAAGGGACTGAACCTCTGAAACTGTCACCTCAATTAGATGTTTCCTTTCTAGGAGTTGCTGTGGTCATGGTGTCTCTTCACAGAAGTAGTAAATCCCGAGGCAGTGACTAACTGTGGTGACAATAGGGGTTAGATGGTGTGACTGATGTATTAGAAACCTGTATCTAGGACAAGAAAAAAATGCGTTTTAAGTATGAAGCATGAGGAAATTTTGTCCATGCTCTGTCTGTGAGAACACTTCAGACTGAGGAGCACAGCTTTCCTAGCTGACATTTGAAGAATTCTCCCTCCTCCATCATGGCAGAGATGAAGTGCCTATCATATCCTAAAAAGAGAGACATAGCACTGAATGGGGCTCCATTTTTCTAAAACAAGTACAAAATACCAAATTTAGGCAAAAGCATTTTTATATACAAGTGCGTTTTCAGTATGACCAATAGGCATGGGCCAGAAGTAGCCTAAAACACCTGCAGAGATTCTAAAATTTCTCATTTCATTTCTCTCCAAGATCTGTGTGTACTTTCCAAGAACTTCTGGACCCTCTATCCTAACAAACTAGATGCTCCAGCATCATCAAAGCGACTTTAGATAAGCAGAATAAGCTGTCCGCTAGAATAAAAATAAAAGTCTCAAGTCTCTTAGGCCGGTGCCAAACTCACTTTGTAGCTAAGGATGACCTTGAACTCTTAATCCTTTCCCCTCTTCTTCCAAAGCTGTAGAACTACAGGCTTGTCTCATCATACCTAACTTAAGAAAAATAAATCTAATGTATTTGGAGTTGCATATGTTTATGTAGATTAAGTAGAAACTCAGTGGCCTGTATTGCCAAAATTGTAATTTTAAATCTTCCCCATTCTCCCTGTTATAGAAACAGAAACCAAAAATAAAATGAGAATCAGCTATAAATACTACGTTTAAAATAACTAGAACTTGGTAGAAATGTTTGCTATATCGAGGTTGAATAAAACTACTTAAGAGAATGAGCTGAGTGAGTGCAGTTATTATGGATATCATGACCATATGTTACCCTGATGATAACACTTCACCTGAAATGTTGGTTGTATTTCTTGCCCTTTACTCTGTGTCCAGAAGGCAATCGAAAAGTTCAGTGTGACGTCCGTTCTGGCTGCTATATAATTTATCTTGCCCACATTCTTGGCCTCTTTTCTCCACCAGACAGTGCCAACATCTTTCAGTGATGATTCAAAGAATACTTTTTTAAATTCATCAGAAACAAGTTTGTTTAATTTTTTCATTCCCATAATCTAAGGAAGATAGTTTGATATCTCAGCAACGGAAAGGAATCTATTAGGCTGTTTTGGTATTAGGTAGATTCTGCATGTGTGTGTGTGTATGCATGCAGATGTGTGTATTGTATTAGTTACCTCTTACAAAATACTTGACTGAAATGGTTCGGAACATCCTATTCAGATAACCAGCCCATTTTGGAAAGGTGAAAATAAATTTTGTTAGCAACACTCCCTGTTCATTTTTTTTTTTAAACAAAAATTGAATGTTTGGACAGTTTGGTAAATTTTGAGGCCACTCTCGTTTTGATCAGTAATTAGAACTAGGTATTATTTCTATTTCATACCACAATTCAAAAACAGGCTAGACTTTACAGTATTCTTACCTACTATATTTAAATGTCAAGATTTTTCTTTGAAATTTGAGTGCTTAAAATCAGCTCAAAGTTACTGTTTGGGATACATGTAGTCTCAGATCCCTAGTATGCAAAATTATGACTGTGAATTATAAATATCTGCAGCAAATACTTTGGGAAAGTCCAATCAACACCTTCATTCCACTCCCATTTCCTTTGGGGCACGTGCATGCACACTGAGGGTCTTCCCTTATCTCTTTTGAGAGTCTCTCAATGAACCCGGAGCTTGTTGATTAGTTAGACTTGCTGGCTAGTGCTGGAGTTACAGGCACACATGGCTCCTCATGGCTATTCTCTTTTTCACAGGCATGCTGGAGATTCAGACTCAGGTCCCCATGCTTGTGCAGCAATCACTTTACCCATGGAGCTGTCTCCTCAGCCCGTATCATTCCATCTTTTTGAAGTAAATACCAAGCATGCACTTACTGGGAAGCCCAGAGGTAGGGCTAGCACTTCATGAATGGAGCAGAGACCACATTTCCAACATGCCAATAGTGATCACATGTAAGCCAGGCCAGACTGCGAAAGGCCAGCCTTCTTCAAGCACCTCCTAGCAGGGCCAGGCAGAATGTGTTCAGGATACACAGGTTCTAGCACACATCTTTCCTTGTTAAAGGCTGTGAGACTGGGAGATTATCATCTGGGAGAAGACAAATCACGTCAGAACACTGCGGTAAAGGTCTCTGTTGATATTGTGAAGTGTAAGAATATTAAAAGGTTTTTTTTTTTTTTTTTAAATCCTTCTGACAACCCAAGCCTTTTCAAGGACCACCACATCAGGAGTGTGGAAATGGTTAACATTAACAATTTTGTGTCACAGGACAGCTGGCTCATTGGAAACCACACTCTCAGTGGACAAGCCAAGAAATAATTGTGCATGGCTGGAATCCAGGCAGAAGTATGCTCAATTCTCATTTCAGAAAAGAAGCCCCCAGAGTTCCTAGACTAGAAGTCCTCATGCCTGAATCAGGGAAAGTGGCTCAGCCCAGGCTGCCTGGCTGGCTAGGTGCAGTTATGTCTCCCTTTCTTCCTTTTGTTTTGAGACAGGGTCTTACTATGTTGCACAGGCTGACCTTAAACTTGCTAAGTAGTTCAGGCTAGCATTGCTTTCTGTCTTCCCAATAGCCTCTGGAGTACTGGGCTTACAGGCGTGAGCCACTGTGCCATGGTTTCATCCTGGGATCTTCACTTTGAGGCATTGAGAACTGAACAGTAACTTTTCACAGAAAGTGCATGTTTTTAAATCAAGCTTCTGCGGGCTGGGGATGTAGCTGGGTTTCATCAGCACTACAGAAGGGGTAAAGAAAAACAAGGCTTCTGATCACCTGTCTTTTTCTTGAAAATTAGGACAACCAAGGAAGTAGCATGCTTTTTAACACCAACAGCTACAACAGAACACTGTAACTCACATCCAAAGTATATTTGTGAGACACACAACTATGGTAGTTAGGCATCTTAAGATGTAAATCCAAAAAACAAAGACAGGTACCTTCTATATTCCCACCCTGGGAATATATATTTTAAGTAGTTAAATTTTTGCTATGACTCAAAACCCATTTTTTTTTTCTTGTTGTTCTTATGTAAGTTGTGTTGACTTTTAGGCCCAAAGGTAGAGATGGATAATTATTTCTAGAGAGTCTTCTGGATCAGAACATGCTTATTCTAACTATATGTTATTGTCTCTTTTGAGGAATTGGCTTTGTAGGAGGTACATATTGCTTGCTTTTTTGAGACAGAGCTTCTATGTCGCCCCTGAGTTGAGATCATCCTACCTCGGTCTCCTTAGGGCTGAGATTCCAGATTATCATCACCAACTCAGAAAGCTCTTAATTTCCATGACTGAAACCTTCTAACATCAGGCTGGAGAACTTGGCCCCTGCTAAACAACATCAGCCCCTGTTGTGTCCATCCCTCAAAAAGAAGGGATTCCTAACACAATGTCACCTGTTCTGAACCACAGGCAGAATTCTAGAACTCTGTGACATGACACAGATCCAGAATCCCTTCATACTTTGCGCAAACAGAATTTGCAATTTGTACCTGTTATTTGCTGGCTATATCAGCCTTCCAGGCAAGTCCAGCCAGAAGTAGAGGCTATACACACCTGGCTTCATAGCAATTGCCACCATTCTCCTGCTATAAAATAATCCCAGTTCAGCCAAGAAAGCAATACACTATGTTTCAGGGAGGGTATAGAACAGAGAAGTTTATTTTACATCATCCGTCCAGGAAAACAATCGCCATAAACCAAGTGCAAAATGTGCAACCAAATCAATAAGTGTGTCTTAGCTCTGAGAGCCCAGATAGGTGATTTCCTCTCCCGGTCCTCGGTTGATGCTGCCCCTCGGCTTGTACCTCAGACAGAAACATTCAACCAATTTGTAGCAGGTTATTTTTTTCACAATTCAAACCAGGATGTGTACAAGGTACTTGGAAAACCATACCGAATGGATGATAAGTGATCAGTGCTTAAAGTAAATACAAGGGACAGCACGGGCGGGCAAGAATCCACAGTTTCAATAAATACAAGAGTAACAAGCATGGGTGTGTCTCAACTTGGTGGAATTATTCTGCATAATAATTCAGCATCATAGAAAAATCTAGCAGGGTGGCTGAGCAGTGGTTGGCGAAATGTTCACAATAACGTGTGCCCTTGAGCCAGTCTGCAGTTAAAACATTCTGTGGTTTCCAAGGCATGAGTTCTCGGCTTTCTCCTTCCCTGGTCATCCCTCCGAGAGGGGAGGGGTGAAACTGGCCAGCTTGTTGGTGGCATCCTGTGAGGAAGGATGTTTGCTCAAGAGCCAGCTGTCAGGGTCCAGTGTACTAGATACCCAGTGGCAAATTGGGACTTCATTGACGACATCTGTGCAAAATGCGCTTCTCTCCATTTTCCAAGAAACCAGTGTCTGTAACTTCTGTCCAGAGAACAGTGATAGCCTCTTGGGTCATTCCCTGTTACCACAGATGCCAAGCAACAAGAGCACATTGCAAGGACTCACACGCTGGGGAAGTTTCTGTTGTTGACTACCTGGAACCTTAGAGATGGACAGTTAGCCAGGGCTTCCCTGTCAAAGGCCTCGGGCAGGCTAGAACTATTGCTTGAAAAACTAGAAAGAATCTAGTGAGAAAGAGATGGTCGTAGTGACATGTGTGAAGCAGGTTTCTTTCTCTAATACCTTACCCCCCACCACCAGGTGATGCCTTAAGGACTTTAGTGAGGTGTCCTTGGGCAGAAAAATGTTATGTCATGCATTTATTCCTTGTGGTTTTCCCAACTAATTGTTAAATCCCCAACATTCCTGGGGTTCACCCTCAGGAGATATTCCAATCTGTGGATCATCCATTAAGCTAGAGCCCAGTGAGAGAAGACACAGGGGACTCCTCCATCTCCGAAAGAAAAGTAAAGAAATGAAGAGCTTCCCTACCCCAAGTAAAACAACCCCCTAAGCTCAGTAACCTAGGAATCACCCCCAAACAAAATAATCTCAACACTTCCTGCCATCAGCGGACCTTCTCCTGTTTCTTAGTCTCTGGTCATAAATTAGGGTATCTTCTGTGAAATAACTTAAAAAGGAGGAGGGACTGGAGTAAGTTGTGCCTGGCTTGGGCCAGTTAGCAGTCAGTTTTGTTCTAGAATCTCAGTCACTGTTCAAAAATGGAACTTGAAAATTTCATGTGGATGTTGGGTCTTCACATGGAAGAGGAGAGACCGGAAGCGGGTGGGCAGGTGAGTGGGGCTGGGCAGGAGGTAGGACCAAGGGAGCTGGGAACGAAGGAGGTGGCAGGGAGAGCCTAGGCCACCAGAACAGGAGCGGAGGCCTGTGGACACGGGAGAGACGGACGCCGCGGCCCTGGAGGGGCCGCATAACTCGGGTGCGGCCGGGTCTCGTATTGCACAGAAAAGGAGGACCTAGGCCTTGGCAGGTGGCCTGGCCAATCATTAGTCCCCACACATGGGCAAGTTCACAAAGGTGAACACGTTGAACTCCGTCATGATGGAGAAGCAGAGGAACACGCCGTACAGGAAGAGGCACCCACACCCCAGCTTCTTGTCCAGCTGCCATTTGTTCAAGTGGACCCCAAAAACCTGCAACAGAAAGAACAGATAGAGGGTGCTCGGAGGATTGTACCCCAAAAGGATATTGAGGGGGGACCTGAGCCTGCAACATCCATGGAAAGTAGGAACATTCAAGTAAAAGAGAGGGGGCGCTAGGACCTATCGGCAGTGGTCATCTCATTAACCAATAAAAATTGCAGATCCAAAACCCCGGAGTGGTCTAGGTTTATCCCTGGGCTCCAGCCCCATAGTCCTTTGTGCTCCAGATAGGCTTCGTCCATCTTTTTTCCAAGCCCTGGCTAGCGCCCCCGAGGATACCTTTTATATCCCCTAAGGTGGTGGCTTCACCTAGCCAATTATCTACTACCCATGAATCTCTTCCCACTGTTGTGGATGATGGTGAGGAAGTTGTCCACAGATTGCTGGTTCCAAATAATTATTTCTCTCCCCCTAAACGCTGAGAGTGAAATCTCTTATTTCCCAACTGGCTTGGCGGCTGTCAGTCACGCTATCCCGGTTACCCTCATCTCTGTAGTTTTATGTCCTGGCTCATCCTTACAGTCTACCTCTGGTGCTCTCACTGTTTTTTTTTTTTTTTTTTTTAGTGATTTTAGCAACCTGAGTTCTTATATTCTGCACCAGTCACCCACTGATTAGCTACATTTAAAAGAAATAAGATACAAAACACACCCTCTCAGCCGCATGGGCCTCACTTCCACACATCCACTTTTTATCATGTAGTGAATATACCGCTCCTTCGTTTGGGAAAATTCAAGGGGACAATGTTGTAGCAATGACCTTGTTACTACCAGTAGCAGAAACCCCTGATGCCAATATCCTCTATTCCCTCCATTCCATCTTATATCCTTGGGTACGCCAACTCTCAAAACTCTGCAAATCCCCAGGACCTAAACACTTTTGGACCCCTCCCCCCCCAATTTTCTTTTCGTTACTGTAGTGATCTGAATGAAGATGGCTCCCAAAGCTCATATATTTGAATACTTGGTCCCCAGTTTTTGGAATGATTTAGGAGGATTTAGGAGGAAGTGTGTCATTGGGGGTGGGTGTGAACCTATGCCATGCCCAGTATTTGGCTCTCTCTCTGCTTTGTGCTTGGGAATCAGATGAAAGATACTAGCTTCTGATCTAGCACCAGGCCTGTTTGCCTGCCTGCTGCCATGTTCCTCACTGCTGATGGTCATCATTCTAACACTCTGAAATAGTGAGCCGCCAATTAAATGCTTTCTTTTGTAAATTGCCTTAGTCACGGTGGTTTAGAAAAGTAACTAAGACAACCAGAGTCCCATGGGCCGTCTTGTCTCTCCTCCTTTCGTGATTCTTTTTTCATGCCATCTGTTATTGCTTTTGCAAACGTCTCTGGTTTCTTTTTCATTGGTGTCCTTGTTTGGCTAATCCAGGATCCTTCAATTCAAGCCACATCCCTATTTGTTCATGCTGGATACACACAGCTCACTGTCTTGGTTGGATAAACAACGCCTGGCCACATTGATAGGGCTCACTCACCTCAGGTTGGTTGTTAATGCTTCAAAGCTATCTTGCCTCCCCAGGTCCCAGCTTACCCTGTCCTCATATGGCTATTATACCTCAGTTCTACCTCAGCTCCATCTCTACCTCCACTTATTCCCATTTCACAGGGCTCTCATTACCATTTGTCTATTAGAGAGGACTCCTTCCCACCCCCATTCACAGCCAACTTGCTATGTATACTGGATCTCATATGTCACAGTGCTTAAATCTGTGTCCCTGGAAATTCTCTACTCTCACACTTTTTGTTATATTTCCCTTCTCTACTCCTGGATTATTTCAGTTGGTTTAGGGAGATGCCATTGTACCTTTTACTGTAAAAGCAATATCTTTCAAATTTTTCCATTTCTCTTCATCCTAAGCAAATCATCTTATAGATAACCTGAAAGAGTTATGAATACAAGGTACCTCTAACCTCTCATTCCATTTTTCATAGCTTGTTCCTCTTAACTTGCCCCATGACAAACTACACTCATCAATCACCAATGAGACACACACGATATCTAACATTAATGGACAATATTTGGGGTGTGTCGCTCTTGGCACAGCTGATCACATTTTTATAAACTGAGCCGTCATAGACATTGATTTCCAAGATGCTGCATCCTACTGTCTTCCTTCATAACTACTGTCCTTCCTCTTTATTTCCACATAGGGTCTGTTATGTAGCTCAGGCTGGCCTTAAACACTTGATCCTTCTGCCTCAGTTTCCTAAATGCTTTATGTGCCAACCTTTGGGGCTCCTTCTCTGTTTCTTTAGATATTTCATTCTCATCATCTTGGTCTCCAAGTGTTGGATCCTCCATGACTCTAATCATGGGCCTCTGGTGTCTTCAGATGACATTCACTTTCTTGGGGATCTCATGAAACAGCAGAGCTTCTATCTATAACCACACCAAATGTCCCTGTCTAGGACACCTCTGCTAAATTTAGACTTACCTCTACTACCTTTTTTGTTCTTTCTTCTTGGAGGTCTAACAGGCATTTCAAACTCAGGTGTTTAGAATTGTTTTTATTATTTCCCAAACTACTTCTCTTTAATTAATTCCATTTTGATAACTGAACAAGTGGTTAGCCCAGCCTCCTATGGCTTTGCACAGTTATAGCATATCCTAAGGATTTATACAAGACCTACAGGCATACACTGTGTTGCCATCTGGCTGGCCCTACAGTTTACTTTGTAACAATAAACATGAGTCATTTAATTTCTCTAGACATTATCCTTCTTCTACATAACTGGGCTGTAATAGTTACTCCATGGGGAGCTCCATATAGGAAAATATGCAAAGGAGTGAGCATAGTGTGTACCTATAAAAGGCACCATGACTCGGCTAGACCTAGTGGTATAGGTTTGTTATCCCTATTACGTGGGAGGCTGAGACAGGAGGATCACAAGTTAGATCTGTATAACTTATTATGACCCCACTTTGAAATATTGAGCAAAATGAAAACAGGAGATATGGCTCAGTGATAGCCCTTGCCTTGGGCCATGCAAGGCTCTGGCAAAATGCTGGATATTGGTCAAAGACGAGGAATCATGGGCAAGTTTTACAATCTAGAAGAATCAATGAAATGAAATCTACTCTTTGGTAGCTAATCTAGTACAAAAGAGAAAATATCTTTGACGTGTGTGTGTGTGTGTGTGTGTGTGTGTGTGTGTGTGTGTGTGTGTGTTTGTGCATGCATAGAAGCAGGAGGTTAATGTTAGGATGTTTTCCTTAATTACTTCATCTTGTTTTTTGAAACAAAGTTTCTCACTAAATCTAGAGCTCACTGTTTCTTGGCTAAGCTGACTGGCCCAGGAGCCCATTGGATCTGCCCATCTCTGCTTATTCACAGCACTAGGGGCACAGGCATGCTACCATGCCTGGCTTTTATGTGAATTCTGAGGATTGGAACTCAGGTCTAAATACTTACACAAAGCACTTTACCCAGGGAACCATCTCTCCATCCAATTCTTTGCTTTTTATTGTCTGATTGAGGAGACCCAACCTAAGGCATTCTAGGCAAGGGTCCTACTACTGAGCATTCCTCTATAACTTAAAAAAAAATTAGGTTTGACACAAGACAGAACCAGGTTCTAAGAATAGGCTAGCTCCCTTTAAGAAGGGAGGAGGAATTCCAGTGGGTTACTAGGATCCTTCTTTGGAAAAAAATTTTAGGAGATGGCACATATGGATGTCTACTGCCACCATTTATTTAGGCCACACCCACCTGCTTTCCAAAGTAAGCAAGCAGAGAGGTTGAACATGAACACCCAAGAACGGTAAAAAACTGCAAACCTACCGTGACAAAGACAGAGGCTAGGAGCAAGCCGACAGAATAGATGAGCCCTCTGCTGTTCAGCCGAATCTGTAAGGAAGGATTGAACAAGATCAGGCTTCCAAACCAGACACCTGCTCAGTGTGTCCTTCCAAGCAAGTCGGAGGAGCAGTGATTCCAAGTTTCTCTTCTAGGATGAAAGCAGACAGTGGGAGGCAGCTGTGTCCTGTTCTTGGGATATGTGCTTTTGTAGACACAGACAGCTGTCTTTGTCAGCTTTCAGTCCAATCCAGTCCTTACTTCAAAGGCATGGCCCCAGCCACATCAGCCCACACATACTCAGATTCTCCATCATGTAGGATTATTGTCAACAACACTGTCCTGTTGACTTGACCTCTGGTGAGGTTTGGCTTTCTCAGACTCACATTACTTTTAGGGTGAATTATATCACATACATGATGGGAAAAATTATTTTTTGTTATTTTTTTCACATAAAGTTTGTTTGAGAGACATTGAGCTACTTGATTTATAACTAGGTTGGGAGTTAACTGAATATCAATGTCAATGGCTGGACCTCTACTTGAAAGACAATTCTCCTTGCCCTTAGCACCTGCCATGCATCTTCTACTTGACAGATGTGAAGCCAAAGCCAACTGAGATTCCACAAAATGTAGATACTCCAATGGCAAGCCTTGCTATGAAATCATCTACTCCCTTGAACTCCAAAGAGATCCCAGTGGATTCTGCATCTCAACTGAAGAGAACTAAAGATGAAGAATTTGTGAACCGCCCCTCAGCATCATCACCGCCCACACCACCATCAGAACCTGCTTCAAAGGAAACTCCCTTCCAGTCCAGTCACAGAAGAGCTCCCTAGAAGAGCAGGCTAGTTCCCAAGGAGCCTAAGAACTATGCGGAGAGGAAGCTCATATCCTTTCATAAGCCATCAGCACTGGTTCCCATGCAGGACGTCTGTCTAAGACTGTGCCTGAGTTGAGTTAGACCATCAGCCACTTAGTCCTTGGAGGTCCTATAACCAATACTCTCACCAAGTTCAGGCCATTTAGAGAAATATAATTCCAAAGTCTGCTTCTTCTGTCCCATTGTGCCACCTACTAAACTGTGCAAAGCCAACACCCATGCGTTTCTGTGCTTGACAAGAAGAAGCAGACATGTGGATTCAAGTTTGAGGATTCCATCCCCACATCCATCTAACCCCTACCCCACTTCCAGCCAGTATTCATCCATGGTCCTGAAGGGCGTGGAAGGCTAATCTGTGCTTTTGGGAAGAGGGAATAAGACTGGTTGATTTCTCTATTGCCTTCTTCCCCTTTCTTCCGTTTTCCTTCTTGAGACAGTAATTTTGCTATATGGACCAAGTTGGTCTCAAACTCACAACCCTCTTGTCTCAGTCTGCCAAGTGCTGGGATTACAGGCATGTCACCACAACCCTATTTGTCAATTGTTTTCTAAGAAGGCACACACATAGGAGAGGCTTGGGGCCTCTTAATAAGGTTCAAGTTACTTGTTTCCCTCATTTTAATGTTTCCCACCAAGATATACATATGGGAACAGTTTGAGTCTCTACAGATGAATGTGTCAGTTCATCTTTTACCAGACACTCTAAATAGCTAATCCTTTCTGGAGAGACCTACAGCATAATGCACCTCACTAAGCAAAGTCTGTCAGAGGACGGATTAGCTGGAGTGTAGAGGGGAAGTTGTGATTAAGAAATCAGACAGGGACCACTATAAACCTGGCCCAGAAAGTATCCACCAAAATCAAAATATCAAACAACAGATGGCAAGGCCAATCAAAACCAGACACACTATTACACAACAGAGATGCTTCATTTGCATGGTAAGAATCACATGACAGGAGACAGGAACTGTCTCCATAGTGACTCACCCTAACTATCAAGAACTAAACAGGTCAATCAAGACTATTCTCATTTATGTGACTGCAATTAATGCCAGGAAATTGCAGGCCAAGTGGCTTATTCTAACCAAATGAGGATTCTTCTGACAGCGAGTCTCTCCATAGCCCATGGCCATTTGCAGGCAGTTATCTTGTAAGAGCCATACCAGTCACTCTCTTTGCATGATACTTTTCTTTCTATAGTGGCTAAGTGTGGAATCCTTTCATCAATCCATTCAGCTCCCTACTACAGTGACCATCTCTATGAGTTCTCCATCTGCTGGTCCCTGGCTGGGAAATAGTTGCCAACAACCAAATGGCTTCTTGACAACAAAGGAAAATCAAGTTGTAACTGTGACACAAAGGTTATACAGGCCGATGTTACTGACTCAGAGCAGAGAGGTGGAGGATGGGCCACATCTCAGGCTGGCCCATAATTGGACTTGTACTCTCAACCTGGTGTAGACAGACTTCCCCTCTCTCTTCAACAGGTTGGTCTAGGGAGGTCAGTGTTGAGGCGTACATTGCAAATGTATTATAATGATAGACATTACAACGATTACACTGAATGTGTCATCATATTTAACATACTCTTGTTGGCTGAGGTGGCACATGCCTGTAGTCCCAGAACTCAGGATTGTGAGTTTGAGGCCAGCCTGAGCTATACAGTGAGACCATTTTAAGAAGAAAAAAATATTATCTTCTCTAAACATACTATTTGCTGATTCTATGATGTTCCCCACATTCTGTACAGTGGCGGGGAGCAGAGGGTTCTCCAGAGTATCACAGTGGCCAGCAGTGGGGAGAACTGTTTTTACCGATGTCTGTAGCTGCATAGTGTTAGGGTTGTGCATGGACAATAACAAACTGAGGATAAATACTCAGATAATTTAATCTTAATTTTTAACACTAGATGCATTCTTCTTTAAATGGGGGCTTTGTTTTCCCCAGTCCTGCTTGACCCTTACCTCTAAGGTAAAATTCCTAGTAGGAATTGAGTGATTTCTTACCTTTAAGTAGCCAAAGATCAGTAAATACAAAGATCCAAAATTGGGGGGGGGGTTGTGCTCACCTATATTAAAGCTTTTGGACAGAGCCTAGAATGCAATGCATTCTTAATCAGGGCGGGTCATTTGTTCCTAGCTAGTACAAGATGCCTCTCTGGTTTTTTCTAGAGAATCGTCACCTAAACCAATACTCTACCATGGTACAGATAGTATGGGAGGAAGTTGGTTTCTGATTTTACCATCTGCAGACAAGGTGTTTGATATTGAACTGATGAACAGAAAATGAACGGTCATGAAATATCATGTCACATGAGGACTCTAAGAAGGCTCGCTCTTCTCTGTAAGGCAATGGGGACTTGGAGGCAGACATTTTTTTAATATGTTAATCTAAGATTAATATTTATTGAAATATAAGCCAACACTCACGATACAGGTAACAGCTTATATAGGCACTTGATAGACTGGATTATTTATGTGATGGACAATGGATGCTGAACTGGACTCTCCAGCAGTCAGGAACCAAAAACTGGGGGCCCCAAGATCCCAGCAGCCTCTTTTGAATGGGGTTGGCCACTCCTCCTTCAGGAGCCTGGGACCCTGGATAAGTGTCTTTGAACCTTATCAGCGGACACCTGAATCCCACCACATCCAAACAATAAATGCCAAACCAGTCTCTCCAACAGTCAAAAACCAAAAACCCCAAGATCCCAACAGCCTCTTTTAAATAGGGTTGGCCACTTCCCCTTCAAGAGCCCGAGACCCTAAATAAGTGTCTTCAAACCTTATCAACTAACACCTAAATCCTACCACAGGGACTGGCTATGAAGAAGTTGGCAGCAGGGAGACTATGGGTCTCCCAAGCATGTCTAAAGTTATAACCATCATATCCCCATTTTGCACATCAGAAAACTGAGGTTTAAGGAAGCTAACTGACTGGTCTATGCAAAGCAAGTGAGCAACTAAGTAAGGATTTAAAACAGAGAAAGTGACATGAGGAACCAGTGCCCTAAGCTAAGGACTAGCTGACATTTCTGTGAAGAGACAGCAAAC
>JARWLC010000001.1:173236605-173451605 GCA_033318265.1 Phyllotis vaccarum | reverse complement strand
AGAATCAACTCATCTCAATCTTGTCTCAGGATTGTAACATCTCCAAGACACTTAAACTAATGAATATTGAGACTCAACAGCTTTTCATGTCAGCCTTTATACAGTGGAATCATTAAAGACCTTTCCTTTCTCCAAACATCATTGAAGTTTTCTAACATAATGACTGGAATCCAAGAACCAAATGCATGGAGGATTGGTGATGTTAGTATAGCTCCCAGGGCCTCTGTTACAACAATATGACATATGTCATCCACTAAAATGTTACCACACTATCTCCAAGTTGTCTCTTCAGGTCATGTGAAAATGTAGATTGTCACTACTACTGGCTTTCTCATTTTGCTGAGTTCTGTTGGTGGAAAAACATCCATCTCAGTCAGTTTCAAATTGCCAACAGGACATCCGTACAGGTGGGTTGAGGAGCTCCAAACAGCTGCTTCTCTCACACACCTTTAAACCAGCTTCAGCACTGAGGTAACTTTGGGGGTTGGGTTAGGGGTTTTTAAGAAAGGGGAGATTGGTTCTGGCAAACAAAGTTGGATTCCAGGTATTGGGAATTAGATGAAGAATACTTGCCGAGGAAGGTAGGCAAGAAAGATGGAAAGACATCAAGAACTAACTGGATTATTGAGCCATCTCATAGGAGAGATGCCAGCCTATCTTCTTCTAACGACTTCTGGAGAAGATAATGGTTGGCTGACTGCTGGCCTTGGGGGTGATTGGGAAAGGCCTGAAGTATTCTTCTGTCACCTCTGACCTTTTTCCTTCCACTTTCCCTTCTTTCTGGATGACCTCACCCTTTATTGCCCAGTGATTTATTTTTCTGCCTTACTAGGACATAGCTCTGGCTTTTTTTCTCTATATTTATCTTCTTTCTTAGTTTTAGCCTCTGAAAGACATTTTACTGCTGTTGACTTGCAAGTACTCCCAGCCACAGAGGCCTTGCTGTGAAACTCCGCACGTACTCCACACCAGCCCACTAATGGCTTGACATTCCTACCAGGGTGACATTGAAGCTAATCAGACTTGAGCCATTTTAATGGGAACTCTGTCTTAAATGAATCCCCAGCTTGTCTCCCCTCTCCATGAAGGGCGCCCCAATGAGCATCCTTTGTTTACCTCTTACCTTCACCATGCAGCAGCTAGAAAACTTAATTATCACTTCTTTTAAAAACCCAACTTATTCCCGTTTATTCTCCAACCATCTCAAGTCACTAGCATCTCATCTTCAGCTTCCTGACTCGCCGTCCACCATCCTCTCTCGACTTCTTCCAGGATATTTTCAAACACTATCTTATAAAACCTCAAAATTTAAAGTGAGATACCTTACCATAATCCTCACTAATACAGTAAAATCCAAACTGTTCACAATGGCCAACACAATACTGAATGGCTGTGCCCTGTCTCTCCCAGCTCACCCTCACTAACGCTCAAGGGCTGGTGCAATGTTCCTTTGTCCTTTGCTTAGCATCCGCTATCTCTAGCTTTAGTGCTGCAGCTGATACAGAGTGAACTGTTGGTACCCCCCCCCCCCCCCCCCCCGCGCTCTCCTGTATTTGGGTTACAGGTCCCTATTCTGATAGCCTCCCAGTGGGCAGAGGTATTTCCCTGCTTTTCTGATTTGTAGTCTGGCTGGTTACATGCTTTAGCTAGCAGAACACGAGTAGGCTTGGCCTGATAGAAACAAATATTTGAAATGTGCTTGCAGCTCTGGGAATGACTTCTTGTGTTTCTGCTTTTTAATCATAAGAATGTGTCTTATGAGGCCATTGGTCCAACAAGGGTAAGAGACACTTGGAGCAGAGTCCTTTGAAGCTGGGAGCCAAGACTAAATCAGCCAAACACTCGTCAGCACACAGGTGCATGGGTGAAGAATGGATAGATATTAATGCTACTAACTTTCAGGACCGTTTGCTACACAGAAAGCATCATGTTGTTTTGAGGATTTTAGTAAGGTAACTTACTCTAAATTTTGCACTAGAGCGTGCAAATGCTTCCTATTGGTCTTGCTACCACCAGTTTTATCTGTGTAGTTCTCATAATCTTTTTTTTTCTTTTCCTTAGATATGGTCTTTCTGAGTAGCCCTGGATGACCTAGAACTTACTATGTAGACTAGGCTGGCTGAATTCACAGAGATCTGCCTGCCTCTGCCTCCTGAGTGCTGGGACTGAAGGTGTGTATCATTACGCCCAGCACAATCTTCCTTCTGAAGGGCAACATGATCACATCTTTACCTCTCAAATACTCATCATTCTCTTGTTACTATGACTTACAATATTTGACATGTGACTGCTCTGTCTCCACATTCACCTTCAACTCTACCCTTCCCTTTACCACAACCATAGAGCTACCCCGGGTGACATGGAGTTCACATCTTGGGATTTTACAAGCTGTTTTTTTTTTTTCCCTGTCTGCTTGGAAAAGTCTTCTTAAAATGCTTGCTCAAATAATCTCGGACTCAGAAGAAATGCTACCTTCTTACCAGTGTTTCAGATCCTCTGGCCTTGCACTACCATGCATCCTGCACAATTACCCTCCAAAGGGCAAGCACCACAAGCTTAGGATTTACTTGTATACTTGGCTCCTCCCACAAGCTGTCACTCCAAAAGCATAGCAATGTCTGGCTTGCTTACCAGGGCACCTCAGTGCATAGTGAATGTTCACAGTTAGTGCTTGCTGCAAGAGAGAATGAACTAGTTTTAAAGTCTTTTTACCTCTGTGGAGTCTGAATTAAGCTCAACTCTTACATAGAGAAAAGGACTGGCCTTCCTTCTACCATTGCTTGTAACATTTATTGTGCATTTCTAAACTCCAGCTCAGAAACTTGAGTTCTGTCCTAATCTGGAGGCTGACTGCTGACTTTCTTGGTTTTGTTAAATCTCACTACATGGCTGCCCATCACCATAATGATACAAAAGCACTCATTTCCCAAATGTTGACTCTGAGGGTTATTTATTCTGGGCACTTAGGTGACTAGCTAGCTTCTGAGCAAACCGTAGAGTATAGAAATGTCAAAATCTGTAGAAGTTCATTTGTTCCTCATTGCCAAGTGTGAGAACCTAATGTCAGGCACAGAGCAGATGCCTGGATGGTAATTATCCCATAATTATGATTTGGAAATCCCATCTGGACAAGATGGAAACATTGCTTCAGAATTGTGGGCAGGTCTCTCCAGCGGTTGGGAGAGGTCATTAAACCCACACAGGCTGTTCGCTTTCAATGTCAAAGATGTGAAAAGATGTCCTGGTATTACTGTCATGCTAAATGGAAGGAGGCCCGTGAGTGTCCCTTCTGAAATGAAGCCTCTCTCTTGGGAACAACTCAGGGTGAAGATGAGGGCAGAACAAATGCTTGTAATAAGTAAGCCCTAGGTTTGCTTTTCCATGGATCCATGCCATCTTCCAATTGAGTCCTATGCCTCAGCATGAAGCCACATAGTGATGCCCTGGAACAGATAGGCTTGAGGTACTGACCACTTAAGGAACTCCATGAAAGCTAGAAAAATACAGTGATTGAACAAGGGATTTTCCTAATAAAAGGACCCAGAACATCCCAACCCTGAGATAGAAACCAGCTAGAGAAATATCACTCATGTAGTCAAGAAAGATAGTGAAGACTTCTCAGTGGCTGTGGAATACTGAGAAGTGGATGCCAGGGGTGCTTGCCCCTTCTAGTTCTTTCTCTCTTTATATGATGTTTATGAAGCCACTCTATCCTTCAGCAAAGACTCAAACTTAGGAATGAATCCAGCCTAGATTTCCACTCCCATCACCATACCCCTCTGTCTGCTGCTCTGGCTCTATATGCATTTGCAATGATGCCTTTCTGGTTGTGGGACATAACCTCTCTGGGTCTTGGCTTTCTGATGTGCAGAATGAGATCAGAGCTGCATTTCACTTAGTGTAAAATGGAGGCCCTCCATCCAGCTGAGGTCACTGGTGCTTTTCTTGTTTACTGCATCCTACACTCCCACTACCTGAACTTCCTTTTCATGGGCATGAACTTCCTCAGTGTCTATGCATTAGTGGTCTCTTTTTCCTAGTATGATTTCCCTCTCTCAAGATACCCAACACCTGCATAGCTTGATGCTGAAGAGCGCAGGAGTGATACTTGATTCAGGCTGGGAGATCACTCCTAACATCTAAGCTGATACTTTCAGGATGACCCTCACAGTAAAAGAACAGAAGCTCCTGGAAGGAAGAAAGAACATAAGTCCTTGCTCTTTTGTGGATCCCAGGCTTCTAGGCAACACAAAAGATGCAGTTTATCAGGGTCAAATGCTGTACTATTATTTTGGCCAAACATCACTACCCAGAGCAGCGGTAGAAGCATGCATCCTCTGTTTGCCACAAAAAGTCCACCCTTGTCAAGATGCTCAGCTGCTGTCAATTAAAGTATTTCATCTGAGTTAGAGCCTAACCTTGAAGCTCATTCTAGATCTAGGAATGGAGACACATCTTTTCCTTAGAAACTCAGCATCAATGCCATGAACACAAATAAAGGGACTGTGTGCCAGTCCAACCACTGAGATAAAACTGTTCTCTAATCAAACAGGTAAAACTTCCTGCCATGTGTAAATAACAATCAGTGCTGAGGTGGTGTATGAAATGCTAAACCCAGACTCCGGTAGAGAGGCTTCATTGCTGTAAAAGGTGGGAAGAGATCGTGTGGCATGAAGGTAGGTGGGTAGTATAACTATGCTGACAAAAGTGTTCTGGCTGTGGGGGTTTTTGGGTAAGATTTAGGCATTTTTTTTCATAAGAATTCTTCTTTCATTAAAATTGATATTAAGTTGAAAGCAAATATTCAAGGAAAATAAGGTTTAAAAGCAGCATATTAAGCTTGGGCCTATAATTCAAAACTGGCTAGGTGATGGTTACTCTGCTGATTCAGTTCACAGCTTTCTGGACCTTGTTTCTGGTCCATTTACCTTCTCATTTTGATGCAGGATGAAGGCTTCCCAATCATGAATACTATCACTGCTGTGGAAGACAGTTTCCTGAGTACATAATTCAAAAACTGCACACTCACAGATTCTAAATAGTTCTTATGCTGTCAACAGTATTGTGAAATAAGCTTATCACACTTCTTTTGAACTTTTAAAATTCAAAGAGAAGTCTCATTTTCAACAAGTGATGACACACCTAGGTAACCTATGTGCAGAATAGAATGAATTCAGACCCCAGCCTCTCTTGATATATACAAAATGAAATTTTGGTTTTCCTGGGGCTTGGAAACAATGATGAGTTTCTTTCAAAACAGGGGTCCTTGGAAAGGCCCTTGGATGACTGTATTTCTGAAATTAAATGAAGGTCTTCCTTGAATTGGCTCTTGAGGGAGCTGCGTTTGGATACAATGCAAACTGATATATTTTTAGAATTGCCCAATCAAACTTTTTTTTTCCTGTGGCTGGCTGCTGTTCACAGAGAAGCCTGGTTGGACTGTATTTTCTTCTCTATGTATGGATGAAGGAAATTTTCACCTAAGGCCCAATCATGGTTGTATAGTTCAGCAGAATGAGCAAAAGCAACCCAAATTATGTCATCTTTAGATGGAAAACCTGAGTTTGGGTCTCAAGTTTTGTTTTTTATGATGTGACCCTGTCACTAGGTGTTGAGACTTGGAGAAGTTATGTTTCATAGCTCTGAAAATGTCTTGTTTTTCATTCTCTACACCATTGGGGGGTGTCTGAGGGGAAAGAAGCCTGGCAAAGACTAGGACTTATCTGTGGTAGAAGGCCTGCCTGACTGAGTTTCAATTTCAGGCCTGATGTCCATGTTTGGTCAAGGAAGACTTTAAGGTTGGTAGAAGGACCTTATTTATTTTACTCCTGGGATGAACTATAACTGTTTTAGAGATGTTATCTTCCATGACCATATATCCTGTTATCACAGTAAACAAGACAAATAAATTTGGCTTTTTTTTTGTCTTATTGGGGTTTTGTTTGTTTTCATTTTTGTTTTGAGAGCAATGAAACACACACACACACACACACACACACACACACACACACACACACACACACACACACACACACACACACACACACACACCACACATGAGAGTAAGAATATGAAGTTGGATGGGTATCTGGGAGGAGATGGGATAGTATCTGGGAAGAGTTTCCAGAGAGGAAAACACAATCAAAACATATTGTATAAAACAATTTTTAACTAAAAACTAGAAAAATAAAAATAAACAAACCCCAACCAACAGAGAGGATTCTATGGCTTGAGTATAGGCAGTGTTCTACAAAGATCTCTCTGTTAATAGGATGTCGCTAGTGGGAGCAGTGTGTGCCCACAGGCAGTCCTTAGGCCACTGACGGCAAGGCCTTGGAGGGGATTGTGAACCAAAATAAATCTTTCTCTCTATATGTTGATTGTCCCTATAATTTCATTATAATAACACAAAGTGGATGCATACAATGAATCTGACTCTGAAAAGGTTCTGGCTTTTGCTCCTGTCTGTCTCATCAAGTGAGTTGATGGTGTAACAATTAGAACTCAGAAATTTATTTTAAGACTTACTTGGAGCACAATATTTTTATTCTTCGGGTTGCCTGGTTTTTAGCCACTGTCTTCTAGTTCTCAAGAGAGGAGACAAGATGCAGTTGGAATTCAGATAAAGATTATTACAATTTTTTTAAAGCAAAACTTCTTCATAATTTTGATAAAAGGGAGGAGGGAGAGTGTGAAAGGAAATGGAATAAACTGGGAGAGTCTTCAATGTCTGGGTGGCTGGTGCTTAGCTGGGCTGAGGGGTCTTTATTACGTTTCTTGCCAAAGAAAACCAATTACCAGCAGACTATCACTAAGGGTTTTCGAGGGGAGTCAAGTCATGTCAACTGTAGTATTTATGTTTAGAACACAGTAAGTCAACTCAAGGCCAGAGATTTTGTTTAGTGAAAAGAAAAGACTGAATTATGGGAGTAGACACCGCTCCACCCTTACATCCCTTCCCTCTTGGTTTTTCAAAACAGTGTTTCTCTGTTACTGCGCTGGCTGTCCAGGAACTCACTTTGTAGACCAGGCTGGCCTGCATCATTCTTAAAAATAAATGTTGTACAAGGAATAGTGGTGTATGTCTTTAATCCCTGCACTCTGACTTTGAGGCTAACCTGGTCTACACATCATGTTATCAAGTTCCAGGTTATCACTACACATAGTGAGACCTTGCCTAAAAAGTTTAGTCAATGTTTATTTATAGTGTCATTTAGAAAGAACACAAATGATGAGGCACCCAGGCCTTTGGGTCACACTTGGACCTGGGTGGCTCTCCTGTTCATAAACGGAAGTGTTTGGTGAACCCCAAAGTTCCAGTCTTGTTTTGTTTCCTCTCATTGCTCAAGTATGTGCCTGCCAGCCACCCTGTGACCTGAGGGAGCTGGATTGATGAAAGACCCCCCCCCCCATGCCCCCATGTAGTTCCTATGGCCAGTATTTGCAGGTAGCATGAAGCTCTTTTCAAACCTCAGGCGTAGCATTTGAAAAATTAAAATATGAAGGGTAAGCACAGTGTTGTAGACTTGTGATCCAGGAACTTAGAGGCCCAGGCAGGATGATTTGGGGTTCAAAGTCAGTGAGACACTGACTAAAAAAGCCAGGAATTGGAGATGTAACCCAGTGTAGAGCCCTTACCTAGTATGTACAAGTCTCTGGGTTCACTCTCCAGGACTGCAAAAATAAAGGTTAATTATCTAATTAATTAAAACTAAAGTGTAATTTAATTTAAGATGTCATTCAAACCATATCATTATTCTAAACCACCAGATTTATGTACAATGCTTATAGATCTCTAAATATCACATACTGATGTACAAAGGTGTCCCAGGCTTCACTAATCATAACAGCGAGACTCAAAGCCCAGTGAGTGTCCCTGAACAGCAGCATGGCCAAGTACCTTCTGGCAAACCCAGATGCTACAAAACAAGGCCACCTTTGAAAATGAAGTTTCTAACGAAATTTTAAGCAAAAGGTGTTTCATTTAATAAGAAATAAAAAAAGCTATCCATATAGTGGATCTCAGCTGTCTAAAACAAGCTAGAAAGAAAAAATTAGCCCAAATGCTAACAATGGTTTTTCTAGGTTACACTGTGGGTAATTTAAATTTCATCTTCTGGAGCTACAGTGTCCCATAAGCAGTCCTAAACCCCAGGTATCTGTATAAACTCAAAGTAATTAAAGTGCAATAAAATTGAGAAATTCCTTCTTTGTTTGCACCAGCCCACACCTAGTCTACATGTCACAAATGACCAGGGGTTAGTGCATCAGCCAGTGCTGCTGAACGGGAACTGTCAGCACTGCAGAAGGGTCTGCTGTGATTGCCTATAAATCACATACATGTTTGTCTCAAGAAGAAAAACCATCTATGAAAGTAAAGGTTCAGGCGGGTCAGTTGTAGACAAACCCCAGGAGATGTCTTTAGCATTGGCAAACCTTGCATTTTTAGGAAGTGACAAGCCACCCTTAATGACCGAGCTTAAATATACTCGATACTATTGTTCCCAGCGTAAGAACAAGAAATCATGTTAAGTGGGGAGTTGGGTCCTTGGTCACTCAGAAAAGTTTATGGGGAAACCTGCTCCAGGTGCTGGCCATTGGCTTCTTTCTGGGTACATAACTAAACAAATGAACAAGACTCTTCCTGCAAGTTGGTGGGCAAATGAGATTCAACTGACCAAAGAGGTGGGGACAGACCTGACATTAGCCACCTCTGTGCACTGTCTCCTGTGCCCTTGCTTTCTCTTCACTACAGAAGGTCTCAAAGCTAGCAGAGCCACACAATGTAATTGTGCCATGCTCCCAGGATTTCCTATTAAAAGTATTCATAGGAGCTGTCAGAGAAAGAACATCTGCTATGGAATTTTAGAAGGAAATTAGCCATTGCTGGGTTATCCCAGTGAAGGTTTTGAATTGTCTTCAGTATATTAATAGTACCTAGTGATATTACTCTAACAAATAAAAGGTTCACTTGGACTTCTGTGCAGCAGATGGTAAAAGAGCAGGCCCCCAGGAAGCTTCTGCCAATCCTTGCTCTCGGGATACTGCTGGTTGATGGTATTTTTTTCATAAGCAATAAAGGGGGCATGCTAGGCAAGCTTGATGCTGTACACTGGGTGCTGAGACTCACTTATCATAGCTGTTCTTAGAGCTGAGGTGTGCCTGCCTGACCAGCCCTCTGTAAATGCTTCAGATTTCAGGGGACATCCTTGCATCAGACAATGCACACATGTCCCCGGAGTCCACTGTTAAATAGAGAGAATGCAGGGCCTGTGCAACCTGATAGGGAAGGGTCTGGAAACCTACACCAGACCTTTCTGGACTGTGGACACACTTCATTTTTCCATTGCCTTTTCCTCCATATCCTTAGCTGGGAGTATAATCTGTTATTGGCTCCTGTTAGCACGTCTGATAGATTATCTAACTTAAAAGATGCTTATGAGAACCCTCCTGCAATATCTCTCATATAAGACTTTCCATCAGGAATTCAGAGAAAAATAAGCACTCAAAACAAGCATGCCTTTATATGGTCCTCAGGCATCCTACTGGCATCTGCCAGAATTTTAGTTTATGGATCAAATGCTTGTGTATATGGTTGATAGGGGTCACTGATAGGAGCTGACTGGCAGCAACCTTACTCACTGGACTGCAGGGTTTAAGAGGATTATTTGGAATCTGAGACCACCCAATAGATGACACCTCTTCAAGATGTTCCACCTAGATGACCTTTCTCTACCATCTCATTTTACATGCAATCAGAGAACTAGCTAGAGGTTGTTGCCAACTCGGTTCCACTGATTGGTTCTACATAGCTCAAGAATTCAGATGATCTTTAAATGGTTGAAAAGAAATAAGCACAATGTATGACAGCATGAAAGATTTGATCATTCAAATTTCAGTTTCTACCAAGTTCTATGGCTGCTTTTCTGCCACATGAGCAGAGCTATCTGTGACAGAGACCATTTATCCTTCAACACCAGCCTGTACTCATATTCTGTTTGAGACTGGAAGTTTACTGACCTCTGCTCTGTAGTCTTGCATGCTTCCACATGTGGGACTTTTGAAGATATGTACTAGAAGACTGCTTCCCTCACAACATGACTATTCCCATACCCCCCTTTACTAGGAGACAACATCTCAGTGGCCAAGGCTACTGAAAAAGTCTGTTTAGCTTGAATTTAAGATGGAGGAAGGTACTCACATAGGATCCATAATCCACAGCCAGAGTCTGCAGAGCCCAGGGAAGACCAAGCCCAATCAAGATGTCAAACACATTGCTCCCGATGGAATTGGACACGGCCATATCCCCCATCCCTGTAAGGACAAGAGACCATTAGTGAGAAAGGGGACCTCAGCAGGAAGCACTCACATGGGACTCTCCTGGGTCTTTGGTCTGGCAGCCTGGTAGTAGTTTTTGCTGGACTACAGATACTTGGTTCTCTCTTAGCCCAGTAGTGGTATAAAAAGTAACATTATAATACAGAGAACCCACATTCTGGTGGCTCCTGACTTCAGATATGAGATAGTGTAAGTGATCAAAAAAATCCATATCTGGTTCCAAAAATACTGGAATTTCTGAGCCACACTTCCAGAAGAGACAAACCCCACAGCATAAACATGGTTCCACAAGCTTGCCAACTTATACATCATAGCACCCTCTTATACCAGTCCTACCCTGAAATCACTGCCTCTTAATAACCAAGTAACATAAAGATAGTGCCATCAGTAGAATTTACCAAGAAACCTATATAACATAGTGTTAAATTTTGTTGGTGCTGCTGCTTAAAATAAGTGCCTTCTAACATTTATCGGCACAAAACTGAGAATTGTTTCTGGGAAGGATGTCCCTGTAGACAATGTCCACCTTGTTAGGTAAGTTTCAGTTTCGAAGTGGGCAAGCACCTGCCATGTGCTGAGAACTGCCAGCTGGCAGCTTGGATGTGCTATATTATGAGTGAGCTTAATTATGGGGGGTTGTCAGTCTTCTATAAACCTTGGTTCCCTTCTCTATGAAATGGAAGCACAACTGTCCCTACCTCTCGGAACTGCTGAATAAATAAGGTGCCTCATTCAATCCAGTGCCTCACTCACTGCAGGTTAGCTATTTTTTTCTATATTCATTGGTATTTTACAGTTAACGGATGATACTAATGAACAGAAGGGGTTGTGGCTGCCAGGGCAAGCATCTGTGCCTTACCCAGAGATGCCTTCTGCCTCTTTTCCTCACTTCCCTGGTCTCAGGAAGCTACCCGGTCAACATGGCACTGGGATGATATCACCCATCTCTCCTTCCAAAGAGGATTGCTGCTCCCTTCCTTGCCACATGGGGCAGCCCCACCAGAGAATCCTTCTCTCTTCCTTCCTTCCTTCCTTCCTTCCTTCCTTCCTTCCTTCCTTCCTTCCTTCCTTCCTTCCTTCCTTCCTTCCTTCCTTCCTTCCTTCCTCCTGCCCCTCTCCCTCCCTCCCTCCACTGACCCTGGGGATCCCACCTTGTCTGGCCACGATAAGGCTGGCCATGCAGTCGGGCACACTGGTTCCTGCAGCCAGGAAGGTGATGCCCATGATGACATCAGGGATCCCTAAGGTGTAACCGATGATGGTGACCTTGGAGGAAGCAGGAAGAGGCAGTGAGTCAAGAGACACTGTGAGCTACCTGCATGGGTTTCCTTTGATCAAGATGCAGAAAAGTCTTCAATTTGGGCCATCTTGGGGGTGGGGGTGGGACAGCATCTTTTCTGGATTTTAACCCAGGACAATGTGAAGACTGTGTAGATGAGGCCTGGACTGCTGGCCTTAGGATGATGCTTTGACAGAACCCAGACTTTTCAATGAAAATCACATTTATCATTTGTTCCTTTCTGGTGATACTTGCACGCTGGAAAAAAAACTTAGAATTTAAAAGCAATATTGAAAGAAAACACTGGTCCTGAATGATCGGGTCGCCAGGCTGTGCTAGGCATGTAAACAGCATGCTCACAGATCTGTGATGGGGATGACAAGACCTGGAAAGGGGCTGGCTTCACATCTGGTCTTATCAGGGAGATCCTATCCAGTTTTTCCCAGCCCCACCTCCTCGAAGCTCATTTTGCTTTGTCAACTTGACACACTTGAGAAGATGAATCTAAGTTGAGGAAATTGCCTCCATTGGATTGGCATGTGGGGACATTTTCTTGATTGATAAGTCATGTAGGAGGGTCCTGTCCACTGTGGGCAGTGCCATCCCTTACTAGTTGGATATATAAGAAAAGTCGCTGAACGGGTTGGGAGCAAGGCAGTAAGCAACATTCTTCCGTGGTTCCTGCCTCCAAGCTCCCGCTGTGAGTTTCCTCCTGACTTTCCCCAAAGATGAGCTGTGGCCTGGAAATGTAAAACGAAATAAATAAAGCAACTTTCCTCCCCAACATGCTTTGGTCTTGATGTTTATTGAAGCAACAGAAACAAAAGAATACTTTGTAACTCTTGTCAGTATCAACGTCTTCAACATAATTGCATTCTTTCTTTTTAGCATTTAGGCACTGGGCTAAATGTTCAGTTTTAGCTTTCTTAATTCTCACAACCATCTGGTCGGAGTGCTTTGCTATGTTCTTTCCATTTCTCAGATGAGGAAACTGAGAATAGGGAGGCACCTGCCCAAGTCCCACGACGCTGGTAAGTGGCAGAGAGGGCTCTATGTTAGGCAGGTGGGCTCATCTGCAAGGCAGCATCTCAGCTTACATGGAGGCAGAATGCAAAGGGTGGGCTGCCATCACCCAAGGCATTGGTCAGTGATCCAGATGAGTCCATGGCTGTCCCCAAATTTCAAGAGGGAAAAACAGAGTAGCAGGGATCTGGCAAGGGAGATGGTGACAAAGCCAGGATTCATTGCCAAGTAGGTATAAAAAGAGACCAATCCCATGTATGCAGGCTTAAGGAAATGGGGGTTGCAATACAAGGAACTCTTAGGCCATCTCAGGGTGCACCGAGGCATTCACACTTTCTATAACATCTTGAGAAAATGTAAACCATGTATCACAGGGAGTCCATTTACAGCACTCCTAAGTCAGTGGTAAATGGATGGAGGATGTGAGTTCCACCCATTCAGATCCAGATCAGAAAAAGCTCTCATTTTCACTCTGTGCTGAGTTTAACACAAGGTGGCCTCAGGCTTCTGCTGTCTGTCTCCAGAGAGGGAAGGAGGATGCTAAAACACATTTGTCAGAGCTGTTCTTGAGAGCCTTTGTAAAACAAAGCTGTGGCAGCCTGACTGAGCCATGTGTCCCCACAGGACCATAGCCTGCCTCCACTATTGTTTACTGTTTTGGGGATGCCATAGTCAAGCTGGGATTCTAGGGAACTGATGGTTTTTGGAAGCCCAGCCCAGGCCCCTGGCTTCTCCTGAAACTGCCAGTCATTATCAGGAACTGAACCCAGATGAGTTAGTTTGTTCCCTGGATATGGACTTTAGACCTTGAGGTCAGGGACAGTGATGGTCTTGTTCCCACACCTGTATTGACAATGACACGCTGTGAGAAACTCATTGACTGAGAAGCCCTGGCCATAATACTTTCAGTTGGAAAACTTCATTTGCCCGTGCGGTTGAGGCCAGGAGTACCTGTGAATTCCTTATGCCAGCTTTACAAGTTTGCTATTACCTCTAAAATAATCTTTCCAGAATTCTTTTAAGCTTTAAGTTGAATCTCCTGAATTTATATTGCCTTTCTGTCAAACATCCAAGTGAGGTTAATTTGGATTTGCATAATTTGTCATGCCTTTTAATTTCTGCCCAACTCCAATTCTAATGGATTAGGTTTGCTCCCCAGTTAAGAAGTATATAAATGAGCTTCCGCATTTCCAAAAAAGACTCAGGGGCAGAGCTCCTTTGAGGCCCTATAACCTGGCCCAATCAATGGATCATTATTTTAACTTGGAAGGAATCCTTGAGCAGTCACCTAATACAACATGTTCTTTGCCCGTGACTCTGCTGTACCTCCACTACACCTGGGAATTACTTCTCCCATTCATGGATGCTGCGCTTGGCCACTGGAGTGTTGATAAAAAATAATAGTAAGACAAACCACCACCAGTGAGGAACCCCAAAGGCATCTAATGTCGCCCACCCCACCCTTCCCAGGATAGCACCAGCCCAAAGAAAAAAGTCAATGAAAGAGTAGATATGACCCCAGCCAGCTACCTGAATCAAAGGTGGCTGTCCTGCATCTGCATCCGAGTTGCAGAACTAGTCACAGCGTAATTAAATCAAGCTAGCCTATGGCTCTGTGAGAAGAACAAGCGCTCGTCATTTTAACTCTCTGAGCAAAGGTGTGGGTTGTTATGTAACTGGCTCATAGAGTTACCAGGTATAACTCCAGCTCTTATCCATCTCTGGTTCAGTATACATTTTGTTCTAAAGAGACCTTGGAATGTATAGGGTCCCTTATACACTCACCATCCACACCATCATGTAGGAGAAGGCTGCGATCCATAGCGTAGAGGAAGCAAATGTCACCATAAACCACTTCTCCCAGTGTGGTTTGTTGCAGTTGGGGACAGTAAAGTACAAGACAAAACTCAGTGGCCAGGTGAATGCCCATTTCACGGTTTCCAGTTTGCCAGCTGGGAGGAGAAATAAGCAAAAAGAAAAGAAAATGGCTTTATTTCTTTGCTTCAGTAGCCTTCCTGCTGCTTCCCCCCCCGGAACTCAGTTTTTTCATATGTCTCTTTTTATAAAATGCTTTGATGTTTCCCACCACCACCCAAGCCGGACACACAGAACCAAAGAGGAAAAGAGAGTTAGCTCTCGTAAATAACTGAGTCATACTAGGCTGGGAGGCTCTAACAAATGCACCAGGTGGGAAAAGATGAGAAAGATACTCACAAAATGGAGGTGTGTGTGTAGGTGTGTCAGTGTGGGGAGCTGCGAAGACCATCAGTTCTCCACTGATGGGTCCCAAATTACAGTGCCAGCTGACACAGCGCCACCTAATGAACATTCTTAGTGTTGCATCATGAGCTGAAAAGGGTTTGTAATGGATACTTGGATCCTGTGTTGCCTGAGTACTTTCACACCAGAAACACCCAGAAATTCTTGCTAAGGTGACTATCCTGTCATGAATTCCTTGCAGCCTCAGATTTGACAAATCTATGAACTCAAATCTTTTGGTTTTCATTACAGTCCCACTCAAATTCTAATTAGCCTATGGACGGAACAATACATATGGACATGTATGATATCCAAATGAGACACAAAACATCCCCACCTTCCAGAATGCTCTATGTGCCTCGTTATTTGACCCTCACCTGACCAGCACAGATTAGCTTTTGTTCATTCCCAACTTCAAAGGAATTAATCACTGAGTAGCCTTTCCTTTTGCTTACCACATGCTTGGTTTTAGATGGATTAAAATGCCATTAGTTTATACATTATAATTGCCTGGAAAATGCTGGCATTGCTTATCTTTTCTCCTGGAGTCAGGCATTGGGTGGTGGTAATTGTAGAGCATAATAATGACCTTTGTATGGGTCTTCTGGAGAGCATGGCTTTGTTCTGGCCAAGGAGGAAGCTGCCAAGGCATGAGGTGTGCATTTACCTTTTTACTAAGGAATTAAAAAATACTTTTCCAAAATGATTGAACAATCTCACATCACCATCAAAGTTAAGGAGGCAATTATTGTCTCCTATTGTGAATAGTTATTAATATAAGGCTTAATGCAATTTATTTAATCTCCTCAAACCAATATGCACTCTATCTCATATTATCTCTTATTAACCTCTGTGTTTTTTAACTACATAGAAAAGGTACCTATCATTGCTGACACCAGCTTGCCCCATCACATGGGCAAGGCAGGACAATCTATAAGAAGAGTGTGGCTTCCTCATTGGATAGCTCTGGAGTGCTGTCCTCTGGTTTAGGAGTTGAGTTGTTGCAACGTTGTGTTGGTTACTTGTCTGTTTTCAAGTTGACACGTGTTCTAGGATCATGGGGCAATCAAGAACTTCAGTTGAGAAAATGCCTCCCTCATATCAGCTTGTAGGCAAATCTTTTCTTGTGGGGTATTTTTTTTCTGATTAATTACTAATGTGAGAGCATTGCTACCCCTGGATAGACGATCCTGGGGTATATAAGATAGTAGGCTGTGAAGTCATGGGGAGTGTTGGGTTAATCTTTTTGTACACTGTGTGAAGATGCCTCTGCTTTACCTTCTGATTGGTTTAATAAAAATATGCATGGGCAATAGTTAGGCAGAAGAGGATAGGTGGGATTTCAGGACAGAGATAGAAGCTTTGAAAAAGAATCAGAAGTGGGGGATTCATCAGCTAGTTGTAGCAGAAGCTGGCCATGTTATACTGAGGAGAGATAAGGAGCCACGTGGCAGAATGTAGATTAATATAAATGAATTAATTTAAGTTTTAAGAGCTAGTTGAGAACAAGCCTAAGGTAAGATCAAGCTTTTATATTTAGTAAAATCTCTCCTTGCTATGATTGGGAGCTGGCACTCCAAAGAAAGACCAACTATAGAGGGGCAAAGCAGTAAGGAATGTTTCCCATGACCTCTGCTTTAGTTTCTGCCTCCTGGCTCTTGCCTTGCTTGAGTTCTTGCTCTGGCTTCCCTTAAGGATGGACTCTGATTGGGACATGGAAGCCAAATAAACCTGTTCCTCCACAAGTTGGTTTTGATTAGTGTTTTATCATAGTGATAGAAACCAGGGTACAGGAGTTACTGAAAGTCATCAAATCTTACTTTTATTATTTGTCAAGTGCGGGTCCAGTAACCCTGAGCTCACGGAGTTCTTTGGAGGATTAAAGATGAGATATTAGAGACAGATGAGGTTCCCACCTTTCCCTGGGGACACAAGGTAAGTCTTAAACATTGGTAAAAAATCTGTTAAAATGACTCGTAGTGCCCATGGAACGCTTATTTCTGTACATAAGCAAAGTCAGTGAGGAGATGGGGCAAGTAGGCCTGTCAACTAGCAGCTCCTGAAGACACAGCTGTGATTGGGCTGCTTCAAATAGTTTGCATTTTGCTTTTACAAGTTTCCCTGAATGTTAGATGATAATGTAGACATTTCTACCCAGGCCAAAGGGAGAGCACATACTCTGAGGATCTAGCAAAAGGGCTGCTGTCACTGGCACCAACACAAACCCTTTTCATTGCATGCAAGTAGGACCTTGGTTGATGGAAGCACCTTCATTTGCATGTAATGTATGCTGTGATTAGAGCAAACACTGCTCCTCTGGCTGTCTGAACAGAAAATATGGCTCAGTGAGTTGGCTGGAAGGTACCATCCTATGCGACCTCCCCTGACATTTTAACACCAGGCTCAAGGAAAGGCTTCTTTCAAGGGCTCTTTCCTTAGTAGCGTGGACTGAGCTGGTAGCAGGATGTGGCAGAGACGTCAGAGCACCAGTGGTAGGTTCACTGAGAGCGGAGCAGACAGTCAAAAGGCAAAGGTGGTAAGATAAGAGGCTCCTTGACAGCCAAAGAAAAGAGCTGAAGATTCCGAGGGAACAAGGAATACGGGGCACAGTAGGAATAGATAGAACACAGGACAGCCTGACGAAGGACAGGAAGAGGGAACGAACCAGAGAAGAGAAACCCAAGGCTCTGGCTGCAGAAGACTGATCTGTCAGGCCCTCAGGGCTAAGAGTCTCAAACACCCAGGCTGGAGATCTGTAAATGAGGATGCTGATGAGGGCTGAGAAATCCTAATACGAGGCCTGCCTGCAGGAGAGACCTACAACACTAGAGGGCGCTACCTTCAACTGCTTCCACCTGCCTAGTGCTGCTGCTTGCTGCTGCTTACATGAAAGAGATACAAAGGCAGCCTGTCAAAGACTAGTACTGGAAAACCTTCTCCAGGCCTCCCAGTGACTCCTAGTCTGGAAGAGCAAAGGATTCCAGTCAGCTGACTGGTAACATAGGATAGGGGCTAGTTGGCAACTCTGAAGGTTTCCCTAGTCAAAAATCCAGCAAGTCACTCTTGAATGTTCTCCTTTGACTCTTGGATCTAAACGTGACACCTGCCCAGGGCATGTCCTTCACAGCCAACTCTCTGCAAGGTGGCCTGGCTTCCTAAAGGGACTCCCACATTGATGCCTACCTCATCTTCATCTGTTTGCTGATTGCAGGCCAAGGGAGAGAATTTAGGATGAAACCTGGTTTAGAACATTGCCCTGCTGTCTACCATCTTTACACTACACCTCCATATGATGACCAATGAAGCCCCTGCCTCTCATTTCCCCTGCTCTGACACCACCCACCCATTGTTCAGACATCCTAAGCATTCCTCTGCCTCAAGTAAGCTAAAACGTATTAATAATACTAGCAATAAAATATCAACAACAATTTTCAGTATAATGAAAAATGTCAAAAAAGACCCCTCACTTGATTTTAAGAATCTAAACAAAGTCTATTAGTGAAGACAAAATATTATTTAAAATGAGGGTCTTTTCTTAATGGGTGATACACATCTCGCTGGATTTAACTTGGGGACAGTGTAGGGGACAACGAGACCCTAGAGCCCAGCTAGATTGCTCATCAAGAAGATGGCAGCTGTACAGGTTGGTTGGTAATGTGCTGCAAGCGTTGCAGGATTTAGAGTAAGGGTCAGATCTTGTGGTCCCATGTCAGTCCTTCACGTGGGCACTGAGGATTTACTTACCTGGAGCTCTGAGGGAATCCCCTTGCTGGCATTACACCAGGGGGAGAGCCACAGAGACAGAGAAAGACATAGGTAGAGACTGATTTCAAGCGGACCCCAGTCAAGACTGACAAAGGAACAAGCCACTAGGACAAGAAATGACCTCAACTTGGATTTCTTAGGTTTTTGGCTGTGAGCCTTTAACGGCTGAGCCATCTCACCAGCCCATCAACGTGGATTTCTAATATTCCCCAGAAACTAAAAATGAGAGAAAGATGAGGTCATGACATGGCACTCCGAGAGAGTGAGGAGGCTGGGGTTGATTAGAGAAAGCTGCACACAGTATGAGCTAGTGCCACCAACGGCCAAGTCCCCCTCCACTGTTCTCAGCTGGTTGGGTTTGGCACTGAAGGACATGAAATCAGGAAAAGAGTTTCCCTGCCGTGAAACTGTACAGCCACACTTCATGTTCTTGTTCCTTAGTAACATCAATCCTAAAGGCAGAAACTCAGAAGGCAGCATCTACAAAACGACTTTAAACACAACATAACAGATTTAATTTCTTGAGCAGAGTATGCGACCTGGAAAGGGCTTTGAAATGACGTTGAGGCGAAATGGAGAGGGAAGGTGTACTTTTCAGCTAGCTTTATTGTCTGTTTCTGAGGAGGAGGGGAGATGTTTCCTCTCCTGAGTCAGCAGCATCTTATCTGGACATTTCCTATAACTTGTTCTATTACTGTTGTTCCACACAGAGCCCCAGAGGAGATGTTTATTTGTTCACTTACAGCATATATGTTGAGTGCTCTCCAAGACATGTTGTGCCAGGCTAGGACACAGCATGGATCAGAAAGCGCACCTCTTTTCTGTGGAGGCCATATGCTTGCCATGAGGCAGCTTCACAGAAGTCGGCCAGTGACTGAGAGGTAAAGCTGGGGTGGCAAGTGTCACGATTTCCCCCAAGGACTCTGCTTTGGAGTTCTATTGCTGACTAAGTTTTTAAGAATGCTTAGATCAGGCAGAAAGAAAAGAAGCTGTTTATTACTAGACCTATAATAAACATTCTCTTTTGTTCTGATTGCATAGAAACCAAAGCTACACATTTACAATAAAAAATCCATCTAACAAAATACAATTTTATTTTGGTTGGTTTCTTTCCAGTGTGATGTTTTATAGAAATGTGTTTACCTTATACATCTATGTTTGAAAGTAGTAAAAATTTCTTTACTCAAGAATATATGTATATTTATGTGTAGGTATGAAGATACATGCACTATACATGGGTGTATATATAATGCATGTGTACTTACTGCACACATAAAATCCATATGCATCTATACAATTATATTAATAAAATGTATACATATGTGATAGTCTTAGTGACTACTAAGAAATAGGCATGGGGGAGTGGTGTATAGAAGATGAATTGCCGCACAGAGTGATGGCTCAGGTGGGAGAGAGCAAGATGATGTGAGGTTTCAGAATGGAGCCTGATTTCAAACCCAAGTGTAGTTTCTGTAATTTTCCATTTAATATTGTCAGACCATGGATAGTGGCTGAGGTTGACCACAATTAACCATGAGTAAGTGAAACCACAGAGGGTGTGTGTGTGTGTTGGGGGGGTTGTTGGTTGTTTTTTTTTTTTTTTTTTTCTATTCAGAGAATCTACTAACTACTAGCAACTTTGGCAGGTCTATCTGGATGTATTTCTTTATTAGAATTGGTAAGCACCTATCAAGGCTCCTGTTAGGGAAGGGGTGGGCCTCAGGAACAGTTCTGTTCTGAGTTGGACTTGTTACCTGCCCCTCCCCCTGGATACAGGAGGAAGCACAGCAAGGCCTTGGCCGGAAAACAGCATAGGACTGGGAACTCTAGACTCACATTGCTACAACTACTAAATGGACTTTCAGGTTGATCACACAGCACTTGCTTAGGCAGACCTCAAGCAAGCTCAGTCAGCCCAGGGGAATTGCACACACTAGTTAATATTAGAATGACTACGAATGGGAAATGGACCAGCAGGCATTTTGTGAAACTAGCAGAAACTTTTTTGCTAGCAAGGACACACAATTCTTTGAGGGTTGCTCCTCATGTTCTGCTAATGGATGGGGTTGAGAGACATGGTTACTGGAACATTCAAGGATATGTCCCTACAAGTCAAGGTCCTGAAAGTTTTTATACGTCTTGCCTCTCTTCTTCCAGCACACCAGGGAGAGCCCCTGGCTAGTCCCATGGGCTAAGGCTCCAAGGACTAGCTTTTGCATGGGTCTGTGTCTCCTGTGGATGCTGCTCTGCAGAGTGTGGAATGTGGAAAATGCAGGGTCCTGAATAGAGAAAGGGGGGAGGGGAATGAGAACAAAAAAGAACCAGAGCATCTGCTAGAGCCATTTTTGGGCAGGGCACTTCCAGCCAGGATGAAACACCAATGACATACCTCTGCCCTTGGGCACCATGCTATCTTGTTGGCATGGGTCATATGCATTTCTACCTTAGAACTAAAGGTCGTGCTGCATGCCTAAGAAGCCAAGAGAGGACCTCTACCCACAACATGCATTTGCTGAAAGTGTTCACAGTTCACCCCCAGCCCACGTGCCCTCAACTTTGACCTTTCACAACAGAGCCCTGCCCACTGCAGACACTTCACACAAATGTGTTTCTGCTGATCAAGAGAGTCTTTTGGAACGGAATGGTAAAAAGATAGCCAAATGAAGACCATCTACCCCGGGATCCCCAGATACGGCTCTTCCCAAGGCCAGATCAAAGACCTCTTACAGGGGGGGTCGAATGGCGTGTAGGGTCCTTCATCATCCTCCTCTTCCTCCTCTTCCTCCTCATCGTTCTCATTGTCTTCGTTCTCGTTCTCCGTCTCATTGTCGGCCTCAGCAATGATGTCATCCCTCCGGGTCCCGTTCACGCCCCTGTCTGGGGCATTGCTGGGCCCTGTTCCATTCTCCACAGTGTGCTTAATCGGGATTTTGATGGCCACTTCCGATTCCCCATTGGCATAAGCCCTGCTGTTTATCAATCGTTGTCTCTGAAAATACAAAGTGACCTGTCACTATAGTCAGAGGGATGGAAACCTGACCTGTGGACAGGTAGGTCTTCCCAAGTGATGGTACATCCCAAAGACTCTGGAGCCACAAGTTAGGAACTTCCTGAAAGCACAGATTCAGACCACCTCCATTTGGGAGGGAAAATTAGCATTTTATGACCACTGGGACTTCAAATTCCCTTTGGGAAAATGTCTACATCTGGGGTGCACAGTTCTTTGATGTCTGGCACTGTGACATTATCTTTCTTCTCTAGGCTGTGGGGAGCTCTTTTAAATATTGAAGCACCTACAGCACTGTGCTTAGAATAGTATGATTGTGAGGTTGTCATACCAGGAAGGGCAAAGGCCAAGGACTCTGGCTTGTTTTAAACTATGGCAACTTTTACTTAGCAACTTTGATACAAGTTTATAAGATGGAGATATATTCAAATGGAAGAAAACAGGTCCCAGCTGGGGATATAGCTTAGCAGGTAGAGTATTTGTCTAGAAAACATGAGATGCTGGATAACTGAGTGATAACATGTGCCTGTAGACCCAGCACTCACAACTTTAAGATACTCTTTGGCTACATAGTGGGTTTGAGGCCAGCCTGTGCTATGTGTGATCCTGTTTCAAAAAACATTTTGAAAAAACAGCAAGTAGAGGGGACTAGATCGTGTCCCTCAATACACCTGGGAAAGGGAGAGGCCTGGGCACAGATGGTTCAGTGGGCAAAGATGCTTGGAAAGGGATGAAGGACAGGTTTCTGTTAATATCTTAGCCAGGTCAGCTGCAGTTCTTTAAACCAGAAAGCATTGTCCCCTTCCCTTCCCTCCCCCTCCCTTCCTCTTCCCATTTCCTTCCTTTTCTTTCTTTGCTGTGCTTTTCTAGATACCTCATTGATCAACATGCGACTGGCCATGGAGAGCCGGGTCTTGGGAGGAAAGTGACTTGTGATCATAATTCGAAGGCCAGCCTCAGAGAAAGAAAGCTGGTGTGGGTAGGCCGACAGCAGCTCATCTACCATGATCACGGACGCTTTGCGGTGAAAATTGGCTGGGGAAATGTGAAAGAGAAAGCATAATAGCATGGAGCCCAGGCGAGAGGTATTCCTCTTCCCTTTGCTTCTCCCCTGTCCCACTCCTTCACATCTTTGTACTTGCCCATCCATCTGTCCATTGGTTGGTCCATCCATCCACCCACCCATCCATCTATCCATCCACCCACCCATCCATCTACCCATCCACTTATCCATCCACCCACCCATCCATCCATCTATCCATCCACCCATCTATCCATCTACCCACCCACCCATCTATCCATCCATCCACCAACCCACCCATCCACCCATCCATCTATCATCCATCCACCTACACACCTACCCACCCATCCATCCATCCATCCATCCACCCACCCACCCACCCATCCATCCATTCGCTTACCCCCTTCCCTTTTCTTCTCTTCCTCTCCCTCCCTCTTTTCCTTCCTTCCTCATCACTCTCCCCTCTTATCCTTTCCCACCATCCTCTTCTTCCACTTTTCATTCTTTCCTTTCATCTATACATCTACTTAAGGCTACAATAATTAAAATTAGGGGTCATGTTTAAGTCATGGGTCACATTTAATAATTTGTTTGAAATGACTTGAGAGTATTCAAATACCACTCATAGATATGGCAAGAATGAGCAGAGTAAGAGAATCCCTCCTTGTCCTCAGATAGTTATTTTCCCACCACTGAAATCTGAGTCTTAGGAAAGATCCCAATAACCTTTGGTAACCAACCCATCATAGCCCTGCATGGTAACACAAATGTACTGGTAAATGATCTAGGTCTGACTTATGTTCCAGGCGGAGGTCGTGGTATGGATATGTACATACTCCTGCATGCATCCCCTGAGCAGAATGGACAAGGGTGAGCTGTCTACACAGAGGACCAGTGTTCAGCACTTCAGACACACCTTGCATGCTATGAAACATTCCATTCATGCTTGAGCCCTCTGTCTTTGGAAGAGTACTGCACACCTATTACTCATAGGTATGTGGTTATAGCCTCTTTTAGTATCCACCCCTATTTCTCAGGCTATGAAGCCATGGAATGATCTGTCATAGCATCATTATTACCCTCCCTGCTATGTGTGTTTGCATGGCTGTAGTGTGTGCATGTGTGGATTCACTTGCCCATGTGGGTGTGGAGGCCAGAGGGTGATGTCAGGATGCTTTCCTCAATTCCTTTTCCACTTTATTTTTTGAGAGACGGTCTCTTACTGAATCTGTAGCTTGTAGTTTCAGCTAGACTGGCAGGCTGATAGGCTCCCAGGGTCTTCTTGTCTGCATCCCCAATACTGGTGTTACCAATGCATACTATCTGTGTGTGCTGGGGATCCAAACTCAGGTCCTCACTCTGTGTGGCAAAAACTTTGCCCACCGAGCCATTTCCCCAGTCTAGCACTAATATTATTTAGCTTTTCTCAAGAGTTCCTTTTCTGGTTACAAAGTACTCAGAACAGAGAAACTAAAGAAAACACTCATGTGGAATGGTAGTAAATAACAAAGTTTTTCACTAAACATACATACAGTTCTTCAGAAAAAAATATATCAATTATCTAATCTCAAAATATAAGAAACTACTAAGAGTCTAAAGTTAGAGTTGAAAATAACCTGTAAAGTTTCTAATTTATTCTTTGTTGTTTCCCTTTAGAGTCACCATATGGGACATATTTCAAAGAGAAAATTTAAAAAACAAAAGAAAAAACGTTCATGGCAAAATTGCATGATATTTTTCTATGTCTTGTACAATGTTATTTATCAGAGGGTACTGTGTAGTTTCCTCTAGCATAATGACCGTCTTCTAAGAGCCTATTAAATAGAAGAATTACTTTGAAAACAAAGGTAATGTTTTTCTCTCCTTCTGTAGTTTGGAGCCTGAGTTAACGTAGTCTGAAAGAGAATTTGGGTTTATGTGATAATAACTAGTAATACCTGTTACCATGAAACATGGTGCTAAGCCTTATACATATTTATCTGACCTACTCATTACAGAAATGATGTCTACCTCCCAGGCTCAGAGAGGTTAACTATCTTTTCATGGTCACACAGCCTTAATTCACATGGTCTCCTCTCCTGCCTCTGCTGACCCCATATTTTCATATAACCTTCATAAAATGGATTCCCCGGGAATTTCAACGAATCCAGGTATGGCCTATGAGGCACAGCAGCAGGGTCGGATCCTTGGTGTTTTCTCAGGGCCAGCTGGAATGCCTGGCCATGTGCTCGGTAGGCAGACTCACAGTGAGAAACCCATCCTGCATCTGGGATGTGCTGATTTACCCTTCTTAAGTAGCACCACAGTGGCATCACAGTTGCCGCTGTCGTCAACTTCGGCATTGTTGGCCAGTCCATTGACCATGTTCCCAGCTCCCTTCGTCCTCTCGAAGCACTGATGTATGCACGAGTTGTATCTGAGCAAGCACAAGCAGAGAGACCCTATCAGTGCCTGCCCTTTCCTTTCCCGACTCCAAGGCATCCTCTCTGAGGTGAGGTCCTGTGCCTGAGCCTCATGATCTGAATGCTACAACTGCCTGGTTATCTAGACCTACTTCGGTTTTCTTCTGAGTTGTTACTGTGTATTCTCCCTTCAGGTTCAGTTGGCTTGTGGCTATATGGTCTTTATGGTAACATTCTGGGCTCCAGTGCTCTGAAGTGGCGGTGAACCACCAAGCGGTGCTTTGGGCATGCTGGAATAGACTAGCATTGAAGGGAAGCAGTATTTGAAGGTATCGAATGCCCTGGGCAGGAAAATGTTCTGGTCCCTTTACTCTACAGTTTCCCAGAGGAGTTCTCAAAACCTCAAGGGCAAAAGCAGGGACAGGAAATGGAGCACCTTGGGCACTATTGCACTTTCTCCCAGGCAAAGATCCTAACATTTACTGGCCATGGTATTACTTTCTGAAGCTGCACCTCCACCCAGGAGGGCCAGAAATCACTTAAAACATGCTCTCATTCTGTCCCTCATTTCTTTTGCTCCAAAGCAGGGGGCCTCTTACAGTTCCTGTGCCCAGCTTTTTAGTCAGTGCCTCTGTGGGGGCATTAACTGTGGGAACTTCATAACTACCTGGTAGAGACAGGGTGTGGTGTGGTGGGGATGGGTACGGGGGCTCTGCATTTGAACCTTCTCTCTCATGGGCCCCTTCCTGAATTCTCTGGAGGCGGTGGCTCTTCCTTTTCGGAGCATGGGAAAACAAAAGAAACCCCTAAGAGATGGATGTAGATTCTGAAAAGGAACCCAGACAGCCAATCTTAGATTCTTAGGATCCCTAAGTGGGATAGAATCAGACCATGACTATAACTGTAACCCTTGTGAAATAATGGCTACCACCACGGAGAGAAAGGTGAACAAACATTCAGCCTGATTCAATCAAATGTAGACATATATGATGCGTAGAGAGCCAGGGAACTGGCTTTGCTATGTCAAGAAATTAGAATATAGTAACAATCTCCAAACCATGGGCGTCTATGTAGGCTAACAACTAAACTCTGCCTAAGAATAAATTGCAAGGACAAACAGACAAACACCCCCTCAGAGGAGTGGTTATAGCCAGAAAGAGCTCCAAAGCATGCTGCTCCCAAATGTAATACTTTTGAACATCAATCGTTTGGATTCTGATTTTAAAAGTATTTATTATATTTATGAGACCCAAAGAAATATGAGAAGTAGAATAAATCGACACTTGGGGAAGTTGAAATCCTCAATGGGTGTTTCGGATACTGAGGAATTAGAGTTCATTTTAGGGACAATAATAATCATGCCTAGGACAAATATGAGTACTTTTAGAAACACATGCTGAATTATCCGTGGATAAACCATGGCATGATGCCTGGGACTCAAAATTATATGGAGAGGGGTTACAGATCCACATGGAGTAAGGTTGGGCTGATGGCCTGGGGGCTGAAGGGGATCGTGTGAGACTTCTCATTCTTTACACATTCGCCCAATAGAAAGGCTCTCTAGGCTCAGAATGACTACCTTTCCCCTAGGACAAGGAAAAAGATAAGGCTTTTGTTTTTCCTTTCAAGGTCTTACTGTATATTACCAGGGTAATCTGGAATGTTCTATGTGGAACACACTGCCCTGGCCTTGCAATCCTCCTGTCTCAGAAGTGCTGGAATTAAAATCTACACTACCATATCTAGCCAGATAGCAGTGAGTTATCTTAACTCAAAAAACTATTTTCCCCATAAAGATACCAACTTGCGCATGGGTTTGTATTCAAAGGATAATAGCATCTTATTAATTTTTTTGTTGTTATAATAACAGGATAACAGTACCATATAATGAAGGTTTTTAAAAATTTAGTGTTCAGTGATGACATTCCTGAGACCAGATATACACTGATAGCTAACTGGTCACTCCCTGTCTTGATAGAACCTACTGAAGTAGTAACTATTACTCATTTTATTTAGCAGAGGAAACCAAGATTAAAATGGCTGAATAGTTTAGTCACATTCCCTAGGCTACTCAGTGGCTGCTAAGAGCTGCTCCTAGGGGTGACTGGAAGCACGTAACTCTTACCCACAAGACAATATGGTCTCCTCTACAAAATTCATCCCAGAAAAGTGACCAGGGTGAATAAAGGTCGCTATTTGCCAAGGCTGCATGTGCCACATATCCTGGTATGTTTCTATCTATCTGGCCAGTCAAAAATGACTTGAATTTTCAGACAGAATGTTTAAAGTCATTTGAAAGCTACCTACCTAGGAGGCAGCTGAAGAGTCTAATCTATGCTGTTGGATTTTTTTCTCTCCTCCCATGGCTGTGGCTCTGTTTTATATTTTTAATTGAATGTTTTAAATTTTGTGCTTGCACTCTGAAGCTATTTTATTGTGAAGCATGCAATTTTATAAATCAGATTTTGTAAAACCCAATGATGGGAGCCTCTGATTGCAGAGAGGAATGGCTGAAGAGCAAAGATTTCAATTTAAAACTTGGGGTAGAAATTATGCCGAGAATTCCGTGAGAGCAGGATCTGTTATTTACAGTTTTATTTGTGTCCTGCTGGTTTGAACATCTGGGATGGTGGGAAAGCTGAGACCTCAGCAGAAACAAACCTCCCTAGCTGCTCTGTGTGGTGTGACTTGCGGCAGAGGCTTGTTTGTTACCTTAATGCCGACACATCTGACCTGTAATTTGTAGGCTTTATGGTGACGTCATCAAAGAGTGTAGTGGCTACAGGAAGCCTGCTTACAAAACTCCTTAACTTCCCTTCCCTTTAGATTCCATCTGTGTTTGAAGACCACCTCATTCTGATAAACAAAATCAAAGGTACTCAACAGGTTCTGGGAGCTAAGATTTCCTGAGATATCACTAACCCGTCCTAAAAACCTCTTGGCTTTAGTCACTGGTATAATTAAGGTTGCTCCAACTGAATTATGGAATCCAATAAAAGGTGATTCCAAATTGAGGCCAGTCCCATGATACTGTCCCAGTATAGTTTCTATTGATGATAGACACATCCTAACATATCTCAGTATGGTAGAGTTTATTTGGATAATAATGATTGGTTTAATGATGAATGTATTAGGGAAGTTATTGTGGAAACTCTAGAAGATACTGAGGAAGCTCTTTTCTGGCTTGTTCTTCATAGCTACTTACAGGAGCAGAGCAACTTTTCATGAGCCTGGACCTCCCATGTTCTATATCACATGCCATGGTCTTTTAATTTTGAGAAAGTGTATATACATTATTAATTCCTCACACTACATTCCATGGTAATGGTAAAAAGACAATCAAAAGCCTCCATTAAATTCATCATGGTATACACAACTGTCAAAACCAGAATTTGAGCATCCAGATGCTCAGCACAGAAGAGACACTGTATGGAAATTCTGGATCATCACAGCAGCAGCTTTTCAAAAAGAAAGGAATTCTTGATTCTAGGGACCTAAACTTAGAGCTTCCAAAGGACTTTAAAGACGGTGAAATGATGGAAGGAAACAAGAGCAGTTGACGACATCCCCACGGTGGCACTGATCCATACGTAGTTTTGTCATTTGAAGCTAAAAAGAGTAAGATGACTGTCCACCTTAAGGCTTTCTCTCTGGGGGCCAGAAGCTTTGGAAAGCCTTTTGGGCCTCCTATGGTTTCCCTGGGAGCTCAGGGATTGGTATTTACAGTGGAAAGTAATTAGTTACACAGTGTGAAACTTCTGGCTTCTTCATCAATTTCTTTGTAGCAATTCCAGGCCAAGATATGCCACAGGGAGGTCCTACTCCAGAAATGCCAAGCCCCATGAAGGATCCAGAGCTGATCACTGGACAGCTCCTCCAGCAAATGCTGGATGCCATATTGGATAGATGGGCAGAGAACTGCTTATGGCCCATCCAGGACAGCAATCAAGCCAGTTCCTAGTGTTACTACTCATGTGAAGCCTGACTTTGTTCAAACTAGTTTCTGTTAGCAGTTCTCTCCAGCCTTGGTGGTGCAAATTAACTTGTTTCCACATCTCATAAGAAATTTTTTTTTTTTTTTTAAATCTATTCTAGACTGCTGTCTGGCATGCTATAGCTGAAAAGTGCTGGAGAATTTTCTGGTTTCTTTCCTGGTGGCTACCTACACTGAGGGACTGGAGGGGATAGCTAAGTTCAAGAAACAGCTCCACAGGCATGAGATCTACAGTTCTGCTATATTCACAAGTTTCTCATCTCAGTGACACTACACGGTGACCAGAACAGCAAGTTTTTGTTTTTTTTTTTTTTAAAGTGCTTTCATTTTACTTACAGAACATCAAGCAGTACTATCATTCTTGATGGAAAAAAAAAAAGTAAGCTGTCTTGACCTCCAGGAGATGAGAGAGAGAATGTGAAGTGGTAGCTTTAAAACACAAACAAGTTATTGGCGTCCCGATTCTTCCATAGCTGAAGGACAGTCCTGAGTGAGAGCTGCCCTCAGTGACGCAGGTCTTCTAAATAGGACATGGTGTGGTGATGGTGTGCATGTCTGAGGAGGGATTAGAGAAGGCAGGATGCCCTGCTCTCTGCCTCACTCTCTGGAGTCTCTAGCTCTCTAGGGAGCCATTTAAGCAACCATAGGGAGAAGCTTATAGAGTGAGGAACTGAGCCCTTCAACCAGCAGCCAACATCAGCTTCCCACCATGGTCCCAGCAAGTGGGCCATCTCCAATGTGGATTCATCTAGCCTCACTCAACTTCATGGCTTTAGCCCTAGCCTATGTCCAACCATCAAACTCATGAGAGACTCTGAGCAGTTCTGGGATTTTTAATTCTCAGATAATACATATTTGTGGTTTTTAAACTATTAAGTTCGGGGACAATTTGTTACACAGCGACAGATGACTAATACATCTGGAGTAATGGAAGCCTATATTGTTATCACTCCATCTTCCCACACCCAGTACAGAAATACAACTTTATGGGTTTTATCCTCATTCTAATAGAAGCTAAAAGCATAGCTTCCAGATCCTGGAGAGTCAGGTATAGAGAGTTTTTGAATGAAATATGGAAGTGTTGATTTTCGTCATCAAATATGAGTCAAGGGTTATTTTTATGATTCCTAATCCAAATGATAGAGACTTCTCCAAACTGGGCATGTGGTGTTGGACACTGAATATGAGTCAAACCTTCTATCCTCACTCCTCTTTGTACATCCTACACAACACACAAGTGCTTTACTTACTTCATGATGATGATATAGATGAGGTACATCAGCACAAGGACCAGAGATTCCCACCTGCACAAAACCAAGTACAGTTAGAGAAGGCGAGCAGGACGGCCAAGCCATGTCAGCCGATGTGGAGGCATCTGATAGTGATGGCCAGGATGTCAAGGCGGACCGGTTACATGCATTCCTAGGCTATGCAAGTGTTGTATGTTGTATCGATCTCTCCTTCTTACATGAAGGGAAGATGCCATTCTGCTATTGGCTTCTCACAAAGAGCTCTACGGAAAGTGGTAGGCTCTTGACCACAAATGCTTGCAGAAATCTGCTTCAGTTTAAATACTCACTGGGGTCACCCAGATCTACTTACAAACAGTAGACACACCAGAGGAACTGATCGGGGACTGGATGCAGAAGAGTGTGGCCAGAAAGAGACAGGGAGAAGAAAGAGAGAGATAAGCAGAGTCAAGGAGAGAATCAGGTAGCACCAGGGACAGCAAGATAGATCCAGAACCTTCTCAGGTGGGAAGGTACCAAGAAGAATAAGACTGAATTGGAGGGAGCTGGGCATGGTGGATGGTGGCCTGTGCCTATAATCCACGGAAGTGCACAACATAGTGAGTTCTAGGACAGTTTGGGCTACAGAGAGGACCCTGCATCAAAAACATAAAAGTAGAAAACCCAAAGCAAAGCATAAAAGCACAAGAGGGGAGACAGCCAAGAATAGGAAGAAAAACAACCATTCCACTGGGAATGTCGTTGCCTCTTAGGATCAAAATTTTTCTTTCTTTCTTTTTTTGTATTTAGTAACTTCCAGTTAAAGCTCAGGGAACTTGGTTTCTGGCCCCTTATTTAGCTACATGACTAAACTAGTTGAAGGAGCATGTTTAGTTTGGAAAGAAGGGGACTAGAGAACCTTTCTTTGATCCCAGGGAAATGGTATGGCCTGTTGTATAGAAAATATACCGGGATCTGTGCTGCCTTGTTTACAAAGTGGAAAGGATAGGGAAATTCAGGTGTTTTTTGCCTGGGGAAGGGGCTAGGATACAGCAGGGATACAACAGAGACACGTGCACACTCATGCTTAATGTGGTACATCATAGAAACCAGCTGGCTGCTCACCAGCAGAAGAATGGATGAAGAAATTATGATACATACATACATACATACATACATACATACATACATATGTATACACACACACACACACACACACACACACACACACACACACACACATATTTGAGGGCAGTCTCCAGAGTACCTCCAGACTACTGTGATAACAGCTATAAACCATGATGCCCAGCTTAAATCTAGTACTTTCCAAGTACTTACAGTATTTTCGCATTCTTTTTTCCCCCCTCAAAGCAAGCCCTACTTAAGATGGTTGTTGGCCATTTTTCAGGATCACCCAAGGGTGGAAGCTCTGACTCCTGTCTATAGTGCTAATTTTCTTTGTGAGCTTTCCATGGTCTTTTCCACCCTAACACCCTGGGCTCTTGAGGACTCTGTGATCTCCCAGCATTCCCTTGGCTCCTTTGCCTAGCTGACTATGGTCTTCATAGTCTACAATACACCTTTCCTTAGTGCTGTGAGCATCTCCAAATGAGCTCTGATAACATGCTCACTGCCTGTCCACCAGCCAGTGAGAATCTGAAGGTCACACTGTCTGCAGCACCATGCTGGGTCCAGCTCCAGCTCCAGACCAGTCCCCAGGTGGAGCAGGAGGTGTTCTTGGACAATTTCCCAGAGCTACTACTGTCTTCCATTGTCACAACTTGAAGAACTCAAAGGAAGAAAACAGAACACCACTTTGGATACTTTAGCTTCTTCTCCAGCCTTTGGAATCATGACACACATTTCAGCTTCCTTCTGACACTGTGACCCTGGCTGACCTGCTACCATCGATTCACACAGACCTTGTTCTGCCCAATGACCTAACAGTCGGCTCTCTCATGTTTCCAGTTTTGTGTTTTTGGGAATATTACCTAATAGAAAGTTGTCTCCATCCCTTGCCCAGGAATAGAAGTCTACTGCATAACAAATGACTTCAAGAAAGATAAATCTCACCTTCAGTTCCCGGGATCAGTAGTGGCACTCAGTAGCAATTGTTAGTCTCAGCCTGGCCATCATCTTACCAAGGATACGTAAGATGGAAGGGTCTCAGAAAGGCATCAAAACCTCATATTCTTCCCTCTTGCCTTTAACGCAGACATGATGGGTAAAATCACAGGAGCCATTTTAGGATTATTAGGGAAAGGGCTGCCGAAACAGGCATGGTGCTGAGATTCATGATGGTTGGTTCATTTTTAAAATTATCTACTAAAAGCCTCCCAACTGATTTCTGGCTCCCACTTCTTGGTTTAACATGAACACACAGCACAATGGGCTTTAAGAATGGTGAAGAAATCTCATTCAGGTATAGCAAAGAAATCTTTCTTTTATATACAGTTAGCCCTGCTTGTCTGCAGGTTCTATATCTGTAACTCAACCAACTACAGGTTGAAAATATTTTTAAAAGTTTCTATCTTTACTTAAAATATGCAGATGCCTTTTTTAAAAAAAACACCCATAATTCCTGTCATGGTTACTTTCAGTATTCACACAATCTAGAATCACCTGGAAAGGATGAGTATGCTTGTGAGGAGGATTATCTGAATTAATGAGAAGAGATGCCAACTGTGGGTGGCATCATTCTCCAGGCAGTAGATCCTGGACTGTATAAGAACAGAGAAAGTGAGCCTAACACTAGAACACATTCATCCATTCCTTGTTCTCTGCCTCCAATTGTAGATATAATGTGACCAATTCTCTTATAATTCTGATGCTCTGATTTTCCTGCTGGTTTGCACTAGAACTATAAGCTAAAATAAACCAATATCTCCCCAAAGTTACTCTTTTCAGGATATTTTATCACAGCAATGGGAAATTAAACAAAGACAATTCCCTGAACACTCTAGTGTAACACTATGTAATACTTAAGAACACTTAAACCCTGCTATTTAAACAGCATTTGCATTGCATTGGGTATTAGTGATCTGGAGGTATCTTAAAACACACAGAAGAAGGTGTGTAAATACCATGGCATTTTACATATGGACTGGAACAATACATTCTGGTATCCTTGCAATCCTGAAACCAATTCTTTACAAATCTCAGAAACTGCTGTATTTGTATTTGGCAATATCCATTTCCTAAAAAACACTCTTGTTTCAAAATCGACACAGTTGCAATCAGTTTCCTTATGAAGATCTGAAGTGAGTTAATCACCTATCTTAACCTCTCTAGGTGCTGCTGGACTATCCTGTAGCAAGTGTAGAACTCAGCTTGTGAGGTGTCACCAAAACCCTGCTGCGCCTTTTGCTGTGCACCCTAAAGAGTCTGATTTCAAAGAGAGTGATCAGCTCCTGCCCACACCTAAACAGAAAAATCAGTGCTTGGTAGGTAGGAAGACAAGAGAAGCAAACCATTAAAAAGCATCTTCAACTTCAACATATTTTGCATTCCCTGAAATGAGGAATTAATATTCCTGGAAGCCCCAGAGCAGCAAAGGACCAGGGGTGCAGGTTTTAATTTCTTGGCCGCACTCATACGAGAAATTCTTTCTGTCAGGCCATGCATGCAATAACAGTGATTACACAACAGGCCTGCACTTTGAAAGTGATGGGACTCTGTGCCCTGGAGACCTTGGCTCAGATCTTAGGAGGCAAAGACACCCTTCCCAGGGTTAGTATCAAGTTTCATTCCCTTTGTAGGACATGCATCTGTGGCCCTCCTGGGTCCTATACTCCTGACTTCAAGTACAGGACTGTCAGCACTCAGTCTGTAGGCACTTATGGTCTGTTTCTTTGCAGAATCTAGAATCCCCTGAAATAGGATATAACAACACACACACACACACACACACACACACACACACACACACAGAGAGAGAGAGAGAAAGAAAGAGAGAGAGAGAGAGAGAGAGAGAGAGAGAGAGAGAGAGAGAGAGAGAGAGAGAGAGCACTTTTTCAATGGTTTGACTAGGAATCAATACTTGAGAGGGAATAGACAGTGTGGCCTTGTTGGAGTAGATATGGCCTTATTGGAGGAAGTGTGTCATAGGGGGGTGGTATGTCACAGGGGTATGGGGGGAGGGTTGGGTGGGCATGGGGGGAGAGTGGGGTGGGAAGGTTTAGGACAGAGCTGAGAATGAAGCCACAGGAATTCCATGCCTCTTTTTCTCATCCATTCCTAACTCACGGTAAATCTGTGGAAATTTCCAGCTCCAGAATCACTCCTATTTCTAAAATGTTTTTCATTTTTTTCTACTTATATAGATCAAACATTTGGGGGAAAAACTGTAACAAGAATGAACAGGATAGCAAATTTCTATTTCCATTTCAAACATATTGTACTTCCTTAGAACTCATTTCAAGAATGGGGGTTTGGACAGTTGGTCAAAATGCAAATATCGCTCCATATATCTAATTGAACAACATCTTCCATCTAAATCGCCACAGACCCAGAGCTGTGAGATTCCTTTTAGAGTTCAGCACTTTAATGGGATAACTGTCCGTGATGTGCTTGGATCCAGACCCCTAAGATGTCTCTGAAATTTGGAATATTGTACTGGTTTTCTTTCCGATACACGCAACTCAGATCTGGAATGTTCCCTCAAAGGCCAGAGTGTTAAAAGATTTGGTTCTCAGTTTGGTGCTATTGGGAATTGGTGGAAACTTGAAGAGGTAGGGTCCCATGAGAGGTTTTCAGGTCATTAGGAGTATGCTCTTGAAGAAGACAGTGGGACCCCTCTTTCCTTTGCTTTCTGGTCATGGGTGAGTGGTTTCTCTTTTGCCATGATGAGTCAGCAGAGCATGGGCTAAAACCTTTCAAACTTGGAGTAAAATGAACTTTTTCTCTTTCAAGGTTGATTAGCTAAGTGCTTTGTTATAGTAATGGAAAGCTGACTAATATGGCAAGATTAGCTAAACCACACCAGCTATGGCTGACTGTAGAACACAGAACCTTGACAGCATCCAACTTCCACAATAAAGACATCCAGACATGGAGATGTGAATCCCCCTCCCACTCCAGTAGAGGGAAAAGCTAGGTGAAAGATATTTTAATGTTTTTGTTGAGGAGGGATGGGCGGATCCTAAGAAATTCTAGTTGTCCCAACTTTTCCTTCCTTTTAAAATTAGATTTATTTTCTCTCTCTCTCCCTCTCCCTCTCCCTCTCTCTCTGTGTGTGGTGTATGTGTGTGTGTGAGTGTGTGTGTCCAGAAATTAAACCCAGGTTGTCAGCGTTGGCAGTGAGTGACTTCACCTGCTGAGCCATCTTTCAGGCCCGCATTCCTTTTCTAAACCTCAGCTCCAGCCTTCAATACGTTTGGCTCTGCGCCATAAAAAGGGATGGTCAGAAGGGACAAAAAGGTACTTACCAAGAAACTTTTTCATCATAGATGAACTGTGAAAAAAAAAAGAAAGACCGTTAGAGATGTGTACACAGGTGTGCACACACAGTGTTTTAAGATGGCATGCTGTTGGTGCTCACTGCTGGTATGGTGACATTCATGGCGGGCTGAGATGCCAGGCACCTGTGAGCAAACTCTTCTGTAGTCTTTGACGGTGAAAGGACACTGTGTGAAGACTGGGTGGATGTGGGTCAGAAGGAGAAGCAAGGTGGTCCAGGCCACCCTTCCATTTCCATCCCAGAATGGAGGGACTGGGAGAGAGGGCCCTGCTTTATAAAATAGGGCACATCATGGGATTTAGGCCTACAAAGGGAGGTAGGAACTTGGCAGGAACTTTCACATTCTGATTCCTTAGGTGCCACGAGTGATGTTTCTATACATCTCAGTTTTGTTGTAAACAACTGACATCCCACACACTCAAGACTGTACTTTTAATTGTATCCTTTGTTTCCAAGGAGATGGTCTATCACAACTAAAAGTAGAGGGATCAGCATCCCTTAGTATCTCACACAGAAAGTGACCTTGAGATAAGTAAATACAATGGCATCAAACTGTGTGCAGATCCTGGGCACTATTGGCTTCCCCTGCCCTACTCCATGGCCCACCTTCTGTCAAGGAAGGAGGCTGGGGAAGGTCAGATGCAGGGACGGAAATGGGTGATGAACCTAGGTTTTATTCTTATCTGTTGGGATCAATAGATCATCTATAACAAAGTTTAACCAGTTAACTTCCAGCCTGACACTACCTCACATCAATTCCCATTTGTGGGAAACGAAACAACAGACAGACAGGTAAAATATTTTGATGCATATAGGGAAACCAAATTTCAGAAAGCAGAAATGATTTCTGGGGTTGTTCAACCCATTTTGGAATTGATTCCAGGCCTCAGGCCTGACTCTTAGTTTGGACCTCTTTTTATCATACACTTATCTTGCCCACGTGACTCCCAAGACCCGTGTATCTGTTATGGAGGCAGGAAGTCATAGAAATGGTTTGACAGCTTCTCTGAGCATGGTGATGTTTGAGTAACATCCCCCTGGAGGCAGAGCCCCCTGGAGACTCTAAGGCAGAGGCTTCAGGGCATTCTAGATGGACGGTGCCAGATCACCATACAGCTAGATGGTGAATGTAACTAACAATGTGAGCATTGCCTTGGTCTCCAGTGATTCTGATAATCTCCAGTTGTGCTGAGACACAATGGATACTCCAAAGACAGCTCATACAACTCACAAGAGCTCTTCCTGTCATCTTAAAGGTCTAAGGAGAAGGGGCAGGAGGTAGGAGCCATGTTACTTGTAACTTGTTCTTTTTAACAAGCTGTGAAGAAAAAGAATGTTGCCTCTTTGTTTTGGCACTCTGTTTTTGCCATCAAGTTCAACAAGTTGACATCTGGATGAAAATGTGATGCCAGAATGGGAAAAGGATCTGAGGAGTCAAGGAAACAGTCCCATGATGTGGGCTAGATGGTATGGATTCCACCCCCTGGAAAGATTCATGGTTGTTTTACATAATCACTAGCATTAACAAATTGTTATCATGAAATAATGGAACAGAACCAATTATTTAAGATGGAAAAATTTTTATTAAGTACTTAATTCAATATTAGTCTTAGCAATGGGGAAGGAACAATTACTTCATAGTAACTCAAGAGAATATGAGACTCCAGGAGAGTTTATTAAACCAGAACAATTTAATTCTCTTCCATGAGAGAAGGCAGGCGATGCCATATATGAATGCAGCTTTTGGGAACCTGTACTTTATGTGATTCTCCACAGCTAGGGCATACATCCTACAAAAGGAGTCACTGGGAGTTGACTAGTCATGGGATAGAGGCACAGGCATCCTTTGTGTACCTTCTAGGAACAGCTATGGCCAGTATGCCTTTAACTATTGATTATTTAAAGAAAAACAATAATGGGCTTAATTGCACAAAGATCCTCACTGTGGCCTGAATGTGAAATTTCCTCCACAGATGTATGTTCTTGACCCTTCATTCACAGCTGGCGCTTTGAGAGGATACAGAGCCTTTGGCATGGTGACCCAGCTAGCAGAAGTGAGTCATTAGCCTTGAGGCCCAAGCTTTCTGCTCCCTTAGCCACCAGGTATGATAAGCCACTTCAGACTCTCTCTGCCACAGACAGGGTGTGTCCCTTCCTGTACCTCCCTGCCTTGACAGCCTGCACCCCCCCCCCCCCGAACTGTGAGCTACTATAATCTTCTAAGTTGCTTCTGCCATGCATTTTGACATAGTGGAAAGTAACTAATATAGTCTCAAATAGTGTATGTGTGTGTGTGTGTGTGTGTGTGTGTGTGTGTGTGTGTGTGTGTGTGTGTGTGTGTGTACTTTATAGGGAGTCTAAAAGATCAGAGAAACAGTGAGCCATGGTAAGATCAGGTAATTTACTAGTTAGAGGCTGAGCATAGGAATCTGCAGGATGCTGTGGTGGTATGTGATGTGTAGAGGTATGGTTGGGAGGTAGGCACAGAAAGAAAAATGGATGCCTTCTTCTTGCAAATTCTAACCCAGCAGCAACAGCAAAACCCAACCGTTTTTTTTTTCTTATGGTTGGGGAACACCTCGTTCTTCAGGGGTAACAACTGTTGTGTCTGTTGCAGAGGAAAAGGTCTCCTACAAAGTCAGGACTCAGCTACACTGTGGCTGATGCAGAACCATGGTTTATCCCTGTACTTCATGACGACTGTGTAGAGTAACGAGAAGATACATCATGGAGGTCAGAGCTGGTTCTTGGGGGAGGCAGTGTGGCCTATCCACCTCTTACTGAAAGATTGGGAATGAGGAAATAAACATGGATGATAAATGTTCTTTTGGAAAGGATCCTCCTAATGGAGGCTTAGGATCATTCTGTGTTGTTGCTGGATGCTCTTTCTGTCAATATATGTTACTACCATTGGCTAATAAAGAAACTGTTCTGGTCTATGGCAAGACAAGAGACAGCCAGGCTGGGAATCCAAGAGAGATGTAGGGAGGAGAAAGGTGGGGTCAGAGCAGATGCTGTGAGCCACCTTGAGAAACAAGATGTTAGAGCACAGGTAAGCCACAAAGCCAAGTGGCAAGGCATAGATGAATAGAAATGGGTTGAGAAGTTGTAAGACTAACTGGTAATAAGCCGGAGTCATAGGCCAAACAGTTTGTAATTAATATAAGCAACTGAGTAATTATTTTATAAGCAGGACAGCAGGTGAGAGAGATTAGTCAGTACTGAGAAACTTCGGGCTACACTGTGGATAATTAAAAGGACAGACAGGGGTCTTCTAATGGCTGTGGGGAATGGGTTTGTTATTGCTTACAATTATTATTTCATTTCATTCTATTGAGAGAAATGTGCAAAGAACCTCTGGTTTTGTGCACAGGCTGTAAGAGGGAACACCTCCCACCCCTTAGGAATATAGTGCAGACTATAGGAAACTGAGTCATGCATGCTTAAGACATGCCAATTTAGTGCTACTTTGCTACCACTAGATGGTGCTCTCACCCCAACCCTCCACCCTGGTTTAGGCAGTTACACGTTAAAATGAAGCGGTTCAAACCCATTTTCAAAGCTCTGGTGAACCCCTGGGAAGGAGCAGAAGTACCTCAAGGCAGGCAGCACCCTGGAGTGCCTACAGCCAGCCTTTAGCTGCATGTGGCAAGTGGAGGGAGTACCTACCTGATGTTCACTACCTGGGTGGGGGTGGGGGTATGGGGAATAAATCATCTGTGTCAGCACTGAATCTTCTCCTATGCTGCAACCAGCCAATCTCCTTTTGTGGCATTTGGAAGTCCCCTAACCTTTTCCTAATAGAAAGGAAGCCTTGAATACTCTCTGCTGTATATATTTGAGGTCAAGAACTGATAAATATCAGTGCTGAGGGCCACTGGTGCCGGGCTTCAGATTTACTGAGCAAGCGCTAGCCTGGGGTCCTGACCTCTGACCTACATGTGGTTCACCCAAAGCTATACTTGGCTTTCTCTTAGGTTTTGCCACATATTCTGCATCTGGGCTAAATGTGAACAAATAGAAATGAGTTTGACAAAAGCACCCTTTTCCTCTAGGCTTCAGAGAAGTGGTTGGGTACCATGGAAACAGACTTGTCAATTCTGGTGTCTGCTCTAGAAAATTTCCCCAAAAGTCGAGCTGACTTTGGGCAGGTGGATCCCTGGATGCCAGAGCATCCCAGGGAACTGCCAAGAGAATGGTTCCCTGAAGATGGAAAAACATGGCAAAGGTAACCAGGAGAAGGGAGTGAATTGTCTCAGCATCATCACACCAGTCCCAGTATTTGAATCCTATAAGCTATAACCACAAAATGGAAATGGCTGCATTACTGTGATTTTATAATCTATATCATGATCATTGGCACTGCAAGAATATTAAGCAGTGAAAATGCCAGGGGAAAATCAAGAGCATAATTTTCTTTCAAGAGGCTGAAACTTGAAAAATCTTCCTTCCTTAAGTATAAAATCAAGCTAGCCTCCCCCATAGACCCTTCTTATTCAGCAGCATAGGGACCCCCCCCCCCACTCCCTCAGCTGCTCTGCATTTAGAACACTCCTTTGAATCTAGGAGCAGCCAGTGCATGTGGCTAAGGGGAGGGACCCAATGAGACATACAAACAAGCTGTGCCCCACTGTGGCTTATGCTTTAAGAATAATGAGACATGTAGGAAAATAACTGGAATGTCATTCATGGCTTCAGCAAGAAGGACAAGAAATTAAGAGTTTGAGAAGTGCTGATTATCCCAGATAATGTGTAAGAACTTGCTCCTAGGAAGAAAAGGGGTGGAGAGCTAAATAAAGTATGTAGGAGACAAGAGACGCTTTAGCTGGGCAGCAGGAAACTCAGTGTCCGCAAAAAAGTAAGAATTTAAAGTCATTTTCCCGGGAAAAGCGGAGTGGCTCCTTATTAGCAAACTGCCTTCCCCAGGACAGCTGAAGTACGATGCACCTCCCTGTTGAACGAGCAAATGCAAAGATGAGCCTAGCCTCCCAAGAGTCTCAGCACCATACAGTTCTTTCTATACACCCACCACAGGGACTGGAAAGCCAGTGAACTTCTGTGTGACCACAGTCAATTTAAATGTCTGTCATAATCATTCCCCCTGGGAAACTTCCAACTATCATCATTTTCCCCTCCTGACCAGAAGGAGGGTTGAAATGAAATGGCAGTACTAGAGAATCAAGAGAGAATCAGCTAATTCCCACTGATGAATGGGATTAAGAAGGAGAGAGGACTGGCTAGAAAGAAGGCCACCAGGAAGGTAAAGGGCAATGCGTCACAGTGTCCATTAACATCACTTTTCTACCACAGTAGAAAGAGGAAAAAAAACATTTCTAGAATATTTAAGATTATCTGCTATGATGGATAACTTTGTCAGCTTGACACAATACTCCGAATCACCCTACAAGAGTCTTGATGAAGGACTGACTATATTGGGTTGGCTTGTGAGCAGGGATCTGCTGTGGGATGGCCCAGCCTACTGTGAGCAGCAACATTCCCTAGGCAAGGGGTTTTGAACTGTGTCAGGTAGAGGAAGTGAGCTGACCACAAGCCAGCAAATGATCATATATGCGTTAACTTCTCTCTGCTCCTGACTACGGATATGATGTGGCTTGGGGTTTGAAGTTCCTACCCGACTTTCCCCCTTGGTGTGTAAACCAACAAAGGCCCCTCTCCCCCTGTACTGCTTGTCAGTTCTTGTAAATCACAGCAACAGATATCAAACTAAAAGAATCACCTCCATGAGTTCTAGGGTGTGTAAGGTAAAACTATTTTTTTTTTCTAACACCATGCTCTCAGAATAAGGAAAAGTTCAGACTGCCAGAGGCAGATTTTATAGGAAGGAAAATCTGGATTCTATTTTGTTGTACTGTGTAGCTGGATGTACACTGGCATGGTATAGCCGAATCATCTTAGAGACATGCTCTGTAAGCCTGAGAGACATGGATATCTGGTGGAATATTTGTATTTTCTAGAGGACAGTTGGATCACGAAGACTGCACTATTTAATATGGTAGTTACTAGCCATCTATGGCTGTTTAATGCAACTTCACAAAAATACAATTTAGTTGTTTTCTCTTGCTAGCTGAATTTCAAGTGTTCAGTAGCTGCACAGGCCCATATGGCTGCACCATGGCTACTACATGAGACAGTGATAATAGACAGAAAGCTCTAAGTTCAGCCAGAAAAGTGTTTCCCAGGGGTCATGAGTTAAAAGCTTGGTGTTTGGGTTGACACTATTGGAAAGTTAGTGAAATCTTGTGGAGAGGGGCCAAGACAAAGGTCTTTAGGGCATTGGGGCATGTCCTTGAAGGTGATAGCATGATCTCTGTCTTCTGTTTTCTTTCTTGTTGTTTTGGCTTGTGAGATTGTCACTTTATTCCATCAAATACACCTGTCACAATGGCTTCAAAGCAATGGGGTTACTTGAATTTGAATTTGGGCTCGTGGGTTCATGAGTCAAACAAACCTTTCTATTTATAGTTGCCTCAAGGACTTTGTCGTGGCAACTACAATGCAGAACCACTGCCCTTCTCTGGCACATAAGTGCCAGCTCAGCAGTTTCTTCGCCCCCATGGGATCTCTTTATCCAGGGGCTCTGCAAAGAGCTTCCCCTGTGATGGGAGTGGAAGCATTAACTTGAACTTGAGCATCTTTGCTGGGCCTGCACCCAGAATGGCCTGAGGACTGTGCCAACTAGGATCCATGGTTTCTCTGCTCTGTCATCCACAAATAGACAGCATGTTGAATTGGATTTTTGAGCCAGCCCAAGTTATGGGAAAGTTATTCCACAGAGCTTTCCACCTCTCATGAAGGTTCTCTCCTCGTCATGCTCACAATCCCTGACTACAACTGAGATGAAGTGTAAAAATAAAGTAGTTCCTTTTGGGCAGCTGTTAAACTGATGATGTGATGGATCATTTGCATTTATGTAAATTTCATGATTATGTAAATCATAGCAACATTTCAAAGCAAGAAACTTGACAGGCTGGCTGGAATTTGGTAAAAGGGCAAGACTGGGAGGCCTGCTATGCCCATGATCCAAGTGTTCCTGGGTGTGGAGGAGGGGCAAGGAAGGTCTGCACTGATGACAGCTGTTGCCTGTGTGAGCAGACACACAATGGAAGGCACCGAAAAGAACACAGAATATTCCCAGGACTTAATTGCAGAATCTCTCTTGCTTCTAGGTATTCACTAGCTTTTCCACGGCCGTAGATTTCAATATAAAGGGTGCATGAAGCCAAAGGCAGGGTCTATTCCTGAGGGGAGGGCAATGGGAGAAATGTCCTGGGTGCTTTTGAAAGAATGTTTGCTTTAGACGATGATACCGCATCGTCGCAGACTAATCATAAAATAGAAGAAAGGAAAAATCTAGATGGAGTCTAAGTAGTGACTTTGGGTCTGTTAATTAGTTGCCGTCATTTGGGAGATTGTGTGAGGGAAACACATCTCCCTCCTGTGTTCTTCCCTCTTGCCCTGTTACGGCCCACCTTTAACTGGTATGTCTCAGCAGTCTTAGATTCTAAGCAATAATGAAGTTATTAGCATTCTCTTGGCTGGACTCATTGCCCTCTGTCCTTTAGCAGCAAGCAGCATCCCTGGAGAGTTTATCCTTAGATCTAAGGATCTCTAGGCCCCCTGGTTTGTCCTTGGGGCTCTGTTGTGTGACTTAAGAGTACCTTGATGAGAAGATATATAGAAATAGCATCTGGTTCTGTTTAATCCAGACTTGCCCTGTGAATGAATGGGTTCTCCTTGTACAACCTCAGAGGGTCAGCTGAACATTTCAGAATTTAAAAAAAAAATAATTAAATTGTTTGGGAGGCTTGGTGCTTATTTTGTGGGCTGGGGAAAGAGCTTTTTAACAGAGAGACATTTTATGTGGCCATAGCAAAATCCTGTAGAAACCTAGGTATGCTCTAAAAAAGTTGGATGAAAATGGGTTTTTTTGTTACTATATCTGTGGTCACAAAATAAAGGAATAAAAAGAATTACTGACAGAAAGCTAGAGATAGCTTGTGAGTTTTAGTCTAAGGCTGGGATGGAAATAGATGTGGGGATGTGGTGAAAGCTACTTTGCTAAGTGCTGCCCTTCTGGACTAAGGCTGTATTTTATTCCTTACACAGTCTCATGTGAAAATGACCCCAGTTGGTAGGATTAGGGAGTCTCAGTAGTAAAGTGCTTGCTGTTCAAGTATAAGGGCCTAGGTTTGGATTCTCAGCATCCAAGTTAAAGTTGGGATGGTAAAGTTTGGGGGTGGAGACCAGGGGATCTCAGACTCCCTGACCAGCGAATTAGTCAAAACAATAAGCTTCCTATTCAGTGAGAGACCTTGGCTCAGAAACAAAAGCAGAAAAGTGGTTGAGGAAGAGATACCAACATCAGATTTCTGCCTTCACAGGGTGAGGTGAGCTGACACACAGACACATGCATATGCACACATGTGTGCATACAGACACACACACACACACACACACACACACACACACACACACACACACACACACACACACACGGGAGGGGGGAGGGGGGGAGGGGGGAGGGAGGGAAGGAGAGAGGGAGGGAGGGAGGGAGAGAGAGAGGTTATGGAAATATGGTCCATGGTCACTAATAGAAACTGAATTGTAGACAAACTAAGCCTGCACAGGCTAACATAGTCTTGTTTCTCTATAATTTCAAAATTAACTTTGTAAATGATCATGGATATGTCAGAGAAATAATATCCCAAAGAATTGCCTTCCACAGTCAGAAGTTATGGTTTCCAAAGTCCAGTGCCCATGGTGAAAAAGAATTCAGGTTGCAACACAGTTTCCTGGGTTCCACTGCAAAACCCAAAATGTGGAAATCTCTGGCTTTCACATTTTAGATAAGAGAGCCAAATGTTTTGGATGATCACTAAAATTAGGACACTGTCACTTAATTTACAAGGAAGCAATAGTCAGCTTTGAAGGCTCCCCACCTTATTGGTCTACTTCTTAACAACAGACAAACGCAATTTTCTTCAAAGTCACAAAACCATGGTTTGGATAACCCATCTGTAAATATAAAGCTCAAGTCTCCAGCTGATGGCAAGGAATCGTTTGATGCTGCAGTCTGTTGATTACTGGAAGAAACACAAGGAGGCCCCAGCAGCCAGCATGTTCAGCATCTCAGCTCTGTGATTTATGAACCGTGGCCCCAGGGCAGATGATTACCTGGCCCAAAGACCAAGTTCAGGAGGGTGTGTCATCTGTGACCCAGAGAAGCCAAACCTCTTTACTTCTTCCCACACCATTAGCCGCAATTACATCTGATTTATTTTGGACATAAACTGAAGAGAAGTTCTTCCACACACTGTCCAGGAAGCCAACACTCACAAGGCTGCTCTGGGAAGAAGATGGCAGAAACCATACTCTGGGAGACCTTGACTGTCTCCTTTACATGCCACTGCCTCTTGCTTATAAGCCTAGTCATGAACTTCAGCAAAGTGGACAGTTTGTATTTGTTTAGAGTTGGTATCCCCTGCCTGCTCACACAGGTCTCTTGAAAAAAATGAAAATTTCAAAAAACATGAGAAAATATCTGTGGTTATTTGAAAGAAAATGGCCCCCAAAAGGAGTGGTACTATTAGGAAGTGTGGCTTTGCTGGAGTGTGTGTGGCCTTGATAGAGGAAGTGTGCCACTGTGGAGGGTGGGTTTTGCGGCCTCCTAGGCTCAAGCTACACTCCGTGTGGCACACAGTAGCTTTCTGTTGCTGAGGGAGGAGGATGTAGAGTTCTCAGTTCTTTCTCTAACACCATGCCTGCTTGTATGCCACCATGTCCTACTATGGGGAGAGTGGACTAAATCTCTTGACTGTAAGCCACCCAATTAAATGTTTCCTTCACAAGAGTTGCTGTGGTCATGGTGTCTCTTCACAGCAATAGAAACCCAACTAAGACAATACCCTAAAAAGGCTTAATAATAGAGTGTACAGGAGCAAGGTGTGTTTGTCACTTGCAGGACAAAGCTCACCAGAAACCATGTTTGGAAAGTCTGGGTTGAAGTTTAAAAAAGTCTTCTCAGTTTGAAGTGACTATATCCTTCTGGGGTCTTTGATGGAGTTAAAGACTAGATAGTTATAGTTTTACTTGGTTATAATAAAAGGTAAATTAGATATGAATTTTATTCTCATAAAAATAGAATAGATGGTAGAGTATTTTCTTTAATTCTGCTAAATAAAATAGACTAGATGTTGTAACTGTAATTCTTGTTTGAAAACTGTTTTGTTATATATAATTTTACTATGTTAAAATGAAAACCTTCCTTTTTGATTAGACAGAAAAGGGGAAGTATTGTGGGATGGTCTTTCTGTAAACTGTATGTGTGCACTTTATTGGTTAAATAAATAAAGCTGTTTTGGTCTATGGCAAGGCAAGATAGAGGAAGGAGGGAAATCCTAGCAGAGATATAGAAGAAGAAGGGTGGAGAATGGAAGACTCAGATCTAGCTGCCTAACAGATAAGATGTTATTGTACCAGTAAGCCACTGGCCACATGGCAATACATAGGTTATTAGAAATTGGTTAATTTAAGATATAAGAGCTAGATAGTAACAGCCTGCACCACAGACCAAATAGTTTGTAATTAATATTAAACCTCTAAGTCAATTGTTTTATAAGCAGCTGTGGAACTGGGATGGGACCAAGAAAAGCTAGGAGGTCAGAGAAAAGCTTCTGACTACAAAGGAGCCACTGGTTCAATTCCCTGTTTGAGTTAGAAGGTCCAAGGACACCAATGTCAAAGGGCACAGGGAGATTAATGACCCAGCTTAAGCAGGGAGAGTAAATTACCATCTTCAACCATGTTCCATTTAGATGCCTGAGGGATTGGCTGATACCCACTCACTTTGGTGAGAATGTTTTTTTTTGTTTGTTTGTTTTGTTTTTTGTTTGTTTGTTTTTTTTTTTTATAATTCTGTTGATTTAGATTCTCTGTCTGGGTATATTATAGCTTGAATATGAACTATCCTGCAAGTTTTGATTATTTGTTTTCTAGCTGATTGAGGAAGTGAGGCCCAGCTGTCGAACAATGCCATCAGAGGTAGATCTTGAAGGGGGATAGCCTGGATACTTGCTCCTGTCCCATTATCTACATTTGAGTCCACCACAGAGTTGATGGCCTTTGACACATGCTCATGCAACCACGGTCTTAACTATTCCATCAACCTTCTTTGCCACAGTGGCCTGAAACTTTCTGAAACCTAAATCCAAAGTTTTTCTCCTTTAAGGTGTGTCTGTCAGTATTGTGACAATTAAATAATGTAACCAATATGCAGAAACACCCATAAACAATGTACCACTGAGAACTAGGCCTCCCTTAGCCAGTCAAGCTGACACATAGAATTAACCATCCCAAGGGGAGACTAGTGTTAGGAGTCAGGTTTTCCAATTCTTATTTCCCTTTATTGTAACTCTCTGCATCCTCTTGCTAAGCTGAGGAATTTGGTTATATCTCTGGTCAGTTAAACAAAGGAAGAATGTTCCCGGCTTTCTTGGTGGAGACTTGGATGGGTCTGACGTTTTACTGGGGATAGACTGAGGAGGGTAGTAGGTAACAAAAGTGTTTCTGTGTTGTAATCTGACCCACCAAGAACTGTGGCTGATGTATCCATTCAGGCTAAGACTATAGCGCCACGTGAACTGGGGACATTTTTTATGAAGTGGAATCTATAGGACAATTAGGTCAAACAGGTATAGCAGAGTTAGAGAATTACTTAATGTAATTTCCAGGTTGAGTAGCCAGGACAGAAATGAAGAAAGAAATACAGGAAGAGAATCCAGTTTTGTTAGACATTTCAATAGTTAGTAGAGACATGCCAAGGTTGTGACATGCAGCTGTCTAATACAGAGTTTTTACCCACAATGGACCTCAGGGAGATGTACTTCTGAGAGCACAGGGGTGGGTGGGGTCATGGAAGGCATGCTGTGTGAGACAAGAGGGGAAGAGTTCTGGAGCACTGGGGTGGGGTTGGGAGTGAGGAGCCAAGAGGCCAGCCAGAAAGAACAGTCAGGAGGATTACAGGACAGCCACAGGGCACTAAGATCCAGACAATCTAAGACCACTGTTCTGAACATCCAGTGAGCAAGCAGGGTTGTAGGTAAGTGAAGTAACTCAAAGAAAGCAAAACTGGTCCTCATAGAAACACTAACTAACACTAACATTAGTCACTATGCCCTTGAGAGGAACCCCACAGTGACAAGTCTTACATTGTCATGGGTTGAGACTCATCATTGGCAAGACTGAACTACAATGGTCCCGAAACTTACCAGAATGAGTGCGACCACAGACAGTGTGTAGTAGATGGAGTCCCTGAGCAGGCACCAGGAGGAAAGAGCCACGACCTAAAAGAAGAGAAAGACAAATAGGAAGCAAGCTGTCAGGCTATTCAAACAAGACAGTGCAACTCTTGCCGGCACGTGCTCTCCATGAGGACCCGGGCAGAAGAGAAACAAAGGCTGTGTCTCCCTTTTCTACTTCATCTGTATTCTTGGCCAGCGATAAACCAGAGACATAGACTCACATATGTTTGCTACCTTTCTCTGATCAATCTTTCCATCAGTGGAGACTTATCAAAAGACTTTAGGGCTATTAGTCTCATAAGAAGATGCAGCATGTGGACTGACAGAAAATGACTAGTGGCAGAAATGGGAGGGGTCAAGAGACTTGTACCACTGTGACTGTGGTCTGACCTCTGAGAAGGAGAGAAGGAAGGCTGGTGTGTCTGGCTACTGAGTGGTCCCAGAACCATGTAGCTAAGGCCAAAGTGGGGCCCCAGGGCAAAGGTGCTTACTAAGGGAGGCTTACATCTCCAGGCCCAAGTTGCTTAGCATCTTTCACATGAAGGGAGAAACAGGTGTGAATTCATGCCCTAGTCAACATGGATTTGGCAGCTGCTCCCTTTCAGAAGGCAGTCAGCCCCCTGTAGACCCTCCAGGTTTTTGTGCCTCATTTCAATCACTTGGCTAGATCTTTTAGCAACTGACCAAACTTAATTAGAATTAAAAAGCAAATGGCTTTACCTCGTACTTTGGAAAAAAGTTACTTTAGCAGTTGGTCTACACCATTTTAAAGAGATGCTGGCTCTTTAAAGGAAGGAAGAGGAGTCTTGTTGGATAATGACAGCGGAGGAATCAGCACTGAGCATCTTGGGGAGGTATAGGCAAGCCCCCCCCCCCCCCCCCCCCGGTAAATTCTTCAGAGTCTCTTTTTAGGGGATATGATTGCAGAGAGACATGTGGAAAAGCCCACAGAACCATGTCATCAGTTTGTTAGATTATCCCCTTCCCTTAACTCATGGCCATAGGACATTTGTTTGATTGCTTTTATTCTTGAGCAGGAAGGTGGAAAATGACATCACAAATGCTAACACTCCCAGGTAGGCCAGTGACAGGCACATGCTACACCAATTACATAATCAAAAGATATTCCAAAGTTAAGGTGGTTTCTCATGCCTCTGCTGACCATGGCTTCTGAGTCAGCTGCAAAGACCAGGCAAAGACAAATTCATGAAGGCTTTTTATATTCAGCTAGCATGGAAGATAGGCTATCCTCTTTCCATTAGTACATTCTTCTACGCAGCATACTGACATGTAGATATTTTCCATGGTTAATTTTGCCTCATTAGGTCTGTGCATTGGCTAATTTAAGTCAATGATGACAGGGTTGTCCAGAAGAGACCCACTCCATGGCAATCACTGCAGAATGATTACAGAGCGTTCTTCACCCTTTTATCATTCTCCTTTGGATCGTGGACTCTTAGAAGCCGTGCTCATCACTCACCAGGGATGGAAGAGAATAAATTGAACTAAACTGCTCATTTGTCAGCAGGTTGCAAAAGGTCTTGGATATTTATTCAATTTATTATAATCAGGCGAACACATTTACAACACGAGGCAAATATCAGTTCTGAACCTCTCTCTGCAGACTGCTTGGGCTTTGAGGTGGTAGCCTGAACTCACACCACTGCTGATCCTCTTTTGCATTATGCTGTGACCACATGACAATAAAAACATTCTTAAAACAAGACAAACCCCCTCAAGTATAAAAAGGACAGACGAGATGACCTGAGCAATACAATTTTGAATGGAAAGCAGGGGAATGACTGGACATCCATCCGGTTCCGTAGAAAATCCAGAAGCCTTGAAACACAATAACTAAGAGACTATTTAAGACATTTCATCCCCAGACTGTCTCCCTCAGTTATCAGCCTGGTCAATGTGTCCCTCACCTTAACAGGAAGCAAGAGTGGCAGTGCCTGAGGGACAGCTGTTCTGAAAGCAGAGTTGCGGAGACAGGAGATCACCGAGTGCATAGTCTGTGAGCAACTCCCAGAAGTTATGGACTTACACAGTTTCAGAGTGAAAAGGCCCCCTACTACAACAAACATGGACAGAAACCAAAAGTATCATCCACCTTATTCATGTAGGTTGACTAATACAAAACACATAGCCACAAAATTTCACAATGGCCAGCTAAGAACAGACCTTGAAATTGAGACAGAGACAGATGAAGGAGGGAGGGGAAGGAGGAGAGGGAGAGGGGGAGGGGGGAGGGGCAGGGAGGGGGAGGGGAGGGGCAGGGAGAGGGAGAGAGACAACACATAAATGGTCAAAACAGATCAACAACTGATACTGGACACCAGAAGGAAATTAGAGAGGAAAATTATTTTAACTGAAAGTTTGCTTTGCCATCGACTTATCAGTTAAGAGTAAGAAAAGAACAGTGCTAAAGTTAACATTTCTCTCTGATGCTTCATTCCTGAATAGACATTGGTGGAGGATGCACTCTTTCAAAATAAGACTTACATAGAGAGCATGTTACAAAATACCATGAGCTTAGCAACTAGACTCTGTGGTAATAACTGAAGGACATTTCTAGAATGGTGGCAAAAGGAAATTATAAGGAGAAGATAAAATATTATATATTTATCATAAAATATATAAATATATAAAATTTATTATAAGATAAAATATTTGCAGCAGGTTTCGGGAGTGTCTACCCATGACACACTCTTGTAATCTTAGCACTTGGGAGGCTAAGGATGGAGGACTGTGAGTTTGTGGCTAGCCTGAGCTACATAGCAAGACCCTATCTCTAAAAATTGCACACCCAAGCCAAACTGAAACAAATAAAAAGACAGTTATAAACTACCAGGAAAACAGAAGCATTTTACGAATCGTTACATATTAATGGCCCAGTTAGAAAGAGTGGTTGCATAGGCGTAATAAATTAAGCAGGCTACTGTATAAACACACTTATGATTCAAGTCTTTGGGGATAATTCAGGGAGAGCTCAGGCTAACGGCTCCTCTTCCATGCTGTGAAGTCAATACAGAACGCTTGCAACAGAAAATCCAATAGCTGTCACCTCAGCGTGTTATTTAGAGATTTCATGGTGGATACTAAGAGCAGCCACATTAGTGGAAAGTAGTGGGAAATTGGTACTGATGGGTCTGGAAGATGGCTGTTTTCCATAAGAAGTCATTAATAAGTGGTTCTATGCTTAAGCTCTGTGCATATGTAACTTTAATAAAAACAGGAAAGTGCAATACAAATCATCCACTAAGATTTACTAATGCAGGAAATGAACCTCACACCAAGTCCAGATGTCAAGATCGGGCAGACTATAATGCATTTTCTCTTATTATAAACTGTCTTTAGCATCTGGACTGTGGACAAACTTCAGTCCCAGATTAAGATGTAACATGTTATAAAATCAATTTCCTGGCTACAGATGGGGTGAACTTGGAGCATTTTACAAAGGCATAAAATCAGAGAATAATCTCTTTCTCCTTGATCGGTTACTGGGGGAAGGCACACCCCTAAATCTTTCACAGCTTTGCCGGAGATACAGTGAAGGCTCCATCAGGGACTCCGGTCCTCTCCGCCTAACTTTCCAACTCCACCATTCACTGACAATGTCCATATTTATCAGACTCTGAAATCAAGGGGTGCAAAGGGTTATTTCAGGCAATCTGTACAACATCCTATTATGCTAGGGCTTGCCCTCATTTACCAGGTATCAGGGCTTGGCAAGGCTGAAAGATTTGACTGGCACTGTGCCAGTAGATTTTGGGGAGAATTAGGATCCAAATGCAGGAAGTTTGGGTTGCGAGTCCCTGTACACTGTGCTATACATTACCCTACAGGAGGCAAGGCTGAAAAAAATAAAAAACCAAAATAAAACCAGATCGCTCCCCCCTGCCATTGTATGGTCTCCTCTGGGGAGGAAGTTTCCTTCCTCTATTACTTTAAGCTGTCAGGACAAGAGTATTAGAAATGTAGCTAAAAGGGAAAGTAACTGGAGCTTAAAGGACAAGACAACATCGGCCACAGTTAAATTTAGCAGTGAAGTATTTCAAGGAGATGCATGACAAGCAGTCAAAGCGTGCAGACTGCAGGTACATTGTTGTTGTACCAGGAGGGAAAGAGTTGGTTAAATGCATACTGGAACTACTGGCTGGTCCATTTGTCCACTCCTCCAAAAGAAAATCCCTGTCACTGCTTGGTAATTGTTTCATTTCCTATACACATGGATACAGGAAGCCTATGGAGTCCACAGTTTCCTTTACTTCTCAGAGGAAGATGGAGGCAGGATCTGCCTGACCACACCCTGAATGTATTTATTGGTGGAGATGGTCATTTAAGTATCCCTGAGCCAAAAGGGAAGGTCCTGTGCTTCTGTCTGCCGGTGTCACCCTACCCAGAGCAGGCTGCCAATGAGATAGCCCAGCTTCCGTCACACAGTGACTGACAGGAGGCGAGGCAAGTCCTCCTGGTGAAGGGACCAGAACAGGGCTCCTGGGAGAAATCCAACAGTGAGAAATTCTGCCCTGACCTCACCAATCAGTGGCACAGACGGTGGGATTGGAAAAGGCCATCCAATAGCAAACTCCTCCACAATCAAGCCAGAGACTCTGCCCCACCCCCATAGCACTAGGAATCCCTCTCAGCTGGAATTTCATCTCGATATTTCCTTGCTATTTCTGGAGTGCATTTCACACGTTCTTGACTGAATATGCAGCTTCGATTTCCTTCCTATAATTTCATTTCATTTCAGAGTGGTGTAATGAGAAAAAGAAAATCACACTCCCCAAACAGAGGAAAACACATTCTTCTCTTTTGGGATTCTGGTTTTTTCAAAGAGGTTAAAAGGAATTGTTTACAACAAAAGTATGCCTTCTGTATATGGACATGTATCATAACTCTCAATATATATATGTATATATATGCACACATTTATATGATATAAATATAAACAGTATCTTTGGAAATATAAAGTATATGTGCATGTAATTCAGTATAATATGTGTGAGTAGTTTTTCTTGATGATTAATATGACATGTCAGACACATTTTAAAAAGTCAAATTCTTTTATTTTCTTAGTGCATTTCTCTTTTAGTAAAACTATCAAGGAAGACAAAATACCACAATAGTTCCAGAACATGAAGTTTCCATTGTCTCAAAGAAATGCTATTTCACACAGACTTCATGGAACAAAGATTAAGAAGACCAGAAGATGAGCTTTGTTTTAAGCTTTTGAGCTGACACAATTTCCACAGTCAATTTCTACCTCAGAAAATACAGCCACAGAATCTAGAGCATGAACAGGGGGAAGACACTGGTACTGATGTCTAGACAGAAGAGGGACTGGTGTGAGCTTTTCCTCCACCAGGAAGTCTTGGTGCTACCAAATGTCACTCTACAGATTCATTGCAGAATATTTCTACACTGGGGAAACCACTGGAATAGAAATAGCTTTACTTTCTAGAAGTTTGCTGTGCCATGATTTTTCAAAACACATGAGCTTCTGAATATATTTATTTTTTCTTCTCTTTTAATTGTGTGTGTGTCTTTCTCTTCCAGTAGCCACCTTATGTTTTGAGACAGCTTCTCTCACTGAAACTGAAGCTCACTGAGAGGCTGGATTGGCTTGCAGTCCCCTGGTACCATCTTGTCTTTTCCTCCCAGAGCTGATGTTAATGAGCATGTACCACCTTTCTGTGCTTTTGACCAGGATTTGGGGACCCAAATGAGGTTGTCACACTTGAGCAGCAGACTCTTGGCCCACTGAGCCATTTCTCCAACTGATGAAATTGGATTGTTTATTAATCTTCATAATGGAAACATAAATAGAACTCATATTTGATTTTTTCTAAGAAAACTCATTTTGAGCTCTAGTTTTACACAAGCAAAATAACTGATAGTCAGCAAGCTGCCCCTGAGATATACTTAAATGAAGAGACCACCTTGGGACAGTGGGCACAGAGTGATATTTTGAATTCTCTCCACCAAGCATGTTGAATTATGAATGCAACTGCTCATAGTGACCTGGGTAAAGAAGAGCTTAGAGGGTTTCCTCCCATTTTCCCTCCCTCCCCTATGGTCTCAATTTACTCAGGAGATCTTATCTATTTCCTATTCTTAGGGGATCCATGCATGTCTCTCTTAGGGTCTTCCTTGTTACCTAGCTTCTTTGGGGTTGTTGATTGTAGCCTGGTTATCTTTTGCTTTATGTGTAAAATCCACTTATGAGAGAGCATATACCATGTTTATCTTTCTGTGTCTGGGTTATCTCACTCAGGGTGTTTTTTTCTAGTTCCATCCATTTGCCTGCAAATTTTAAGATATCACTTTTTTTTTCCTTTTCTTTTCCGATGAGTAATATTCTGTTGTGTAAATATACAACATTTTTAAATCCACTCTTTGGCTGAGGAACACCTAGGTTGTTTCCAGGTTCTAGTTATTGCAAATAATTCGGCTATGAACATAGTTAAGCATGTGTCCCTGTGTTATGGATGGGCATCCTTTGGGTATATGCCCAAGAGTGGTATTGCTGGATCATGATGTAGATTGACATTCTCAGTTTTTCTGAGAAACCACCATATTGATTTTCAAAGTGGCTGTACACATGTTTGCACTCCCACCAGCAATGGAGGCGTGTTCCCCTTACTCCACAATTCTTCTAGCATAGGCTGTCATTGGTGATTTTTATATTAGCCATTATAAGATGGTGTCTCAGAGTTCTTTTGATTTGTATTTTCCTGATGGCTAAGGAAGGGATGGCTGTGTTGTGGAGGGACAGAGAGGGGGAGCAAAGAAACAGATATCTTGATAGAGGGAGCCATTTGGAGGTTAGGAAGAAACCTAGTGCTATGGAAATTGCCAGGAATCCACAAGGATGACCCCAGCTAAGACTACACACAATAGTGTAGAGGCTGCCTTAACTGGCCTTCTCCTGTAATCAAACTGATGAATACCCTAATTGTCACCATAGAGCCTTCATCCAGTAACTGACAGAAGCAGATGCAGAGATCCATAGCAAAGCACTGGGCTGAGCTCCTATTCCAGTCAAAGAGAAGGAGGAGGGATTGTGTGGGCAAAGGGGTCAAGATCATGATGGGGAAACCCACAGAGACAGCTGACCTGAGCTACTAGGAGCTCACTAACTCTCAACTAACAGCTGGGATAATTGCATGAAACTGAACTAAGCCCTCAGTTGTGTAGCTTGGGCTGTTTGTGGGGCCTCAGGCAGTGAGACCAGTAATTATCCCTAGTGCATGAACTGGCTTTTTGGAGATCATTTCTTATATAGGGATACCTTGGTCAGCCATGATATGGGGGAGGAACTTGGTTAGGCTTCAACATGATATACCATACTTTATTGACTCCCTATGGGAGGCCTTACCCTCTCCAAGGAGTGGACGAGGGTTGATAATATAGGTGGTGAGTACAAAGAGAGGGAAAGGGGGAAATGTGGCTGGTATGAAGAATGAAAAACTTTTAAATAAAAACAAAATAAAAAATCTACTTAAAAGAAGAAGGGCTTAGAGATTAAGAAGGGCTTCTCCATCTCTTATAACATATGTGCAGTAGTCTTTGTGATAAATGTAAACCACTATCTGATATTTCAGAGTTCACTCACAGGATGCATACAGTTTGCTCTGCTGCAGCAAAGAAGACAATGCTAGTCTATAGGGCTATTTCCTCCTATGCCCCTGGGACCCTAAGCCCATTAAAGGACCAGGTGTAGGGACATCAACCTTCACAGCCAGGTGCTGATGTACCAACACTTAGCACAGTATTGGTTAGTACTAGTTACTTGAAACAAGTTTCTTGAATAAAAGTACCATGTTTAAGTTACCTTCATGAATCCACATGTGCTAAATGAAAGAAACAGAAAAGCCAGTGTTGTATGTAGGGAGGTGACTCTAGGAAACATTTTTGAGATTTTGGGGTAAGTGAGGTAGAATGCAGAAGAGACAAAGAGAAAGTATGGTGGTAGGTGAGTGAGGTCAGTCTCAGTGGAAAGTGGGCAGAGAAAGAGAACTGGGTTACTTAGCCACTGACTCTATCAGCCACTCAAGTTTTCAATTTTCTGATCCCTTTTAACCCAGAAGGGCAGTAAATACAGGCTTCAGTGGCAAGAAAGAGCCCCTGGGAAAAGAAATGAAGCTTTCCAGCTGGAAATCAGACCAGGGGAGTTGAACTAGTAAAGTGAAGGGTCATGACTGGAGCAACGGCTATGTTTCATCTAATGTAAAATGTGAATTTATACAAGAATTCCATGAACAACACACACACACACACACACACACACACACACACACACACACACACACACACACACCCCTTTGTAATCTAGAGCAAGCACATTTCTTTATGAGCAGAATTAACTGTTCTGGAGTCAGGCTGGATGGAGGTGGAGGTATCTGCCATAACTGTTCTGCATCATGAAAACATCTACAGCCCCATATTTCCACCGCAAACTATGCCTGGCGAGTTTACGTTCATATGTTATCTCCTGGATAATGAGATGAAATGCTGGACATGAGTGGTTAGTAAAACCAAGTATGTAATTTTTTCTCTTCAAAGTTCATCAACCCCTTGTCTACCTTTTGAAGATGGAAGTCTTGAGGCTTGGGTCCTTAGCTGTCAAAGTTCAGTGATTTAATTGTTGGTGTTGGCAATTACCCCTCGGGACCACTGCAGAACCCTCAGAACTGCTTCTTAGTAACATAGTGATGTATATGCTCTTACAGTGTTGGCCAAGGACAAGGGTTCCCAAGTCAGAGTTGCAGGCAGAATGGAAAATACAGAGCGTAAGGAGCTAGGGAGGGAACCACAGCCCTCCAGCCCTCGACTCACACAGTAGGGTCTGGACACCAGGCATTGGGCACAGAAAGCTAATGAGGATCTTCAGGCTGGAGAACAGCTGTGTGTGTGTGTGTGTGTGTGTGTGTGTGTGTGTGTGTGTGTGTGTGTGTGTGTGTGTGTGTGTGTGTGTGTGTGTGCATGTGTGTGTGTGAGTGTGTGTAGGAAGGATGACACTACAAATGAGAGGTTCTGTTTGGATTGGGGTTTCTTACTTTATCTAGTCCTGTTGGGGAGGTGTCCATTTTTACTATGTATAGAACCATGTAAAAAGAATTACTACTCCTTTGAAAGTTCCTCCTGCTTAAAAGAGAACAGGAAAGATCCAGACTAGAACTTATTTAAGAATGGACACCCTTCAAATTAGCATCAGATATATTTTACATGGTAAATGTATTCTCATTTACATAATATAATGTATTCTCATTTACATAATATAATGTATTCTCACTTACATAATGGGGCAATCTCAAGCTTGAGGGATCATTTGGTGCCCTGATCTGTAACAGGTCATTAGAGGGTTTGGACTCCAAGATGGCATGTAACTTCTATGCATTCAAAGTAGGGCAAAATGAGGCATTCATCCATATCATGTGACTTCAGTAATCAGACAGCTAGACTACATATGGGGGTAGAGGTTAAGCTTCTGGAAAAGGACACTCCCTTAAATGATATACACTGCTACTCACTGTCTACTGCATTATCAGGTTAGAGGAAGTGGCTTTTCCCTGGTGTTAGAAAATGGATAAAGAGACCCCAGGGGCCCGAAGTTCCTCTTACCTTCACCTGCTCTGAGAATGAAGAGCCTAGAGCAAATAACACAGAAAAAGAGGAGAACCAGCTATTTTTCAAAATACAAGTTGGATACAGTTTGGATTTGGACTTGGAAGTTTCCAAGGTTCTCTGATTTCATCCTTTAAAGCACCAGACGCAGGATTTGTGTATATTTACAATAGTGTTTGCAAAAGGATGGCAGACTATATGCTAATCTGACTTAAAAAACCGAGTCTGTGTTTAAAGACTAAATGTGGTTGATCCCAATGCTCAGTCCAAATTCTTCTGGATATTTAGTGGCAGTTCCATGTGGGAGGGAGGCACCTTTCTGCTCCCCATGGGGTGAGAATTCAGGCTGTGTTCCTCCCTCTGAGGTGTGTGGTGATATTTTTATACTAAACAATACCAGTTGCTATGTCTGTGGCTCATCTGGCTCCAGTTGATTTGTAGCCAATCTATTTTAAGTAATTTTTGTGACTCAGGGTGGGGAAGCAGGTGATGCTCATGAATCAGTCCTGCAGCCAGGGCAAACTGAACACAAAGGCATTTCATAATGTGTGCTTAGAAGATACTATCCTCTCACACTAAGCGAGTGGAGAATTAAAACACAGTGGTCTATCAGCAACTCCCAGGCTTTGTCTGTACTAAATAATTAGGCAGAAAGTTAAGGGAATTGGGTGACTAATGCAACTAATAAAAGCCAGTTATAAAACACCCTCAAACAAATCCAAACCTAAAACCAAAACAAGAAACAACAACAAGCCAAAACCCAAACCAAAAATCCCTCCCTAAAGAGTTGAATCCTTCAAAAATAAAAACCCAGGGAGACATTATATGTCTGAGGTTCCCTCCCTAGCTCCTTACTCTCTCTAACTATTGATGACCATTTTCCAGCTTACAGATAAAGGCTGTAGGCAGAGGGTATCACCTTAGTGTTCCATGGACTGTAACTGCAGTCAATGGCAGGTGGGAAGTCCGGCAGTAGGCGTAAGTGGCTTCTATTATAGGAGTTGAGAGGAAGAGGGTGAGATCCAAGGACAGTCTTCCCCTTCTCCCATCCTGTCACTTTTCAGAGCATGTGGCTGGAAGATGTGAGATTCTCCTCACTATTACCATTTCAGTACTATGTGACCAGCAGTACACAATTTGTGTATCTCTGACTTACTTCAGATTCCCACCTGCAGTGTTGATAGCCACCTGTGCCACAGTAATGTGTGAGAACCCACAGAAAAGCCGATGAAATGTATTGAAGATTGTGGAAGGAAAAGTATCTTGTGTGAGAATATATTAGTAGTAAAGAATATTTGCAATCAGAGGTCTTAATTAGAGTTTCCTATCTCATTTCCAGAAAGAAATGACCTCTCTGAATGATGTGAGGTCTTTAGGGATCTGGTATATTAGGCAGTTTCCAAAGAGATCACACTCCTCCCTATACTGTAGTGGTTAACATTAAAACTGCTTCATAGGGGCTGGAGAGATGGCTCAGAGCACTGGCTGCTCTTCCAGAGGGCTTGAGTTCCGTTTCAAGCATCCACATGGTCAGCCACAGTGGTCTGTAACTCCAATTCCAGGGGATCCAACACCTTCTTGTTATGGCCTCTACAGGTACTGCACACTTGTGATGCAGACATGCATGCAGGGAAAACATACACACAAAATAAACAAATACTTCCTTTAAAAACTTTCTTCTTATATGCCAATCACTTTCATGTCGTTATTTTCTCAATTTTTTTTAACATTGTCATTTTACAGATGACTAGGCTGACACTTGAGGCTCTGGGTTTTCAAGTCATGTAACTGTATACCTGCACTCTGTCCCTTACTGGTAAATCCCTATTTTACTGTATCATGGAAGTCACTTGTATCTGTTTGATAACAGCAGCTTCTGAGACCAGACCAGGAAGTCCTTTCAGCCAAGCCTCGGAAGGACCTTTTTCACAAGACAGGAAATTCAAATAGGATGGAAGAATAAGCTAGAACATCAAAATAATTTGCCTTCAAAAAACAAACAAATAATAACCCCAAACCCCACTTATATTTATACACAAATTACCTCTAGTCCTGGAAATGGAGTGAACATAAATTGAATTTTCATAAATTTCTTCATGGTTGTACGTAATTTTTAAGTTAAAAGTTCACTGTAGCTCAGCATGTAGTACATATCTTTAATCCCAGCACTTGGGAGACAGAGGTAGGAGGATCTCTGTAAGTTTGAGGTCAGCCTGGTCTACATAGTGAGTTTCAGAATAACCAGGGCTATATAGAGAGACCCTTCCCCAGAAAAACAAAACAAAACATGAGCAAAGAAGCAAACAAAAAGGCCACTGAAATATATAGGTTTTATATGTAAATCTCAAAAATAAATTTTTATTAAAAATATATATAATTATGATTAGAAAAAACCTCAAGTGGCTGAAGAGATGGCTTAGTTACTAAGAGCATGTAGCAGAGGACCGGAGTCTAGGTTCCCCCAGATCTCATGTGAATCCCCTGCTCTCATGTGCACAAACCCCCACACAGACACACATGTATATATATAAAACTAAAAACAATAGCAACAAAACATCTCAGAAAATGAAAGGAACTCAAACTGAGTCTTTCTAGAGAAATAGTCTTCTCCTCCCACCGCGTCTTCCTCACAGTGGGTAGACACTCTCAACATTCTGCTTCAGTTATTTTAGGTGCCACTAGCGAAATCACTGGCTCTTTTATTTTTATCTAATTTTCCTCATTGACAAAGACGAGGAGATGACATATGGTGCTGGCAGGGCTGAGGATGGTGGCAGTACCAGGAATCACAAGGACCCAGGACCAGAAACCTCAGCACAGAGGAAATCTCATCGGTAACACTTACGGGTTGTCTGGCCTTGGGCAGCTATTATTCCATGACTTATCACATTCTCCTCATCTCGAGAATGAGAACAATAATATTAACAGCTTCTCCACTAAGAGCTATTCTGAAGATCAAGTGTGATGACATGTTGCTTTAGAACATTGCCCAGCATGTCCATATAACAAGCCATGTCCATTGCCCTTGATTCTAGTCTATCTCTTCCATCTTTCTTTTTTGAATATTTAAAGTTCATCCTAAGGGTCATCTTGAGCACTTTATTTTATATTAAAAACTAAATTGACATATTTAAAACTAAATGGTACTTGGAGTTCTATAGAGAAATACACCTACTTCTTAATTAACCTCTCCAGTGGCCCAGAACTATATATACACTTGTAATTATCCCATTCTGGGATCTTTTAGTTCTAATTTATATATGACAAATCAAAAGATCTTAACTCCTGATTTAGCTTCTTCAGTAATCTGTTGAGTCCCACCATTATATCACTCCCTATTTCCTCTCATACGTGTAGTATTTCACAGTGATAGTTACTATGGCTACTATAAATGTGATGGTTCCCTTTCTATTTCACATTCCATTAATCATCTGGAAATCCCCTCCTCTATCTTCTCTTTCTCTCTTTTTCTGTAATATTTTGTTAATATATTGTAGCTTCTTCTTTCCCTTTTTGCTCATAGGAGATGGACCATTGTCAACACTTCCTCCAATGCTACCTAACTGGCACTGTGGTGAGTCCCACCCATGGTTACAATGGCAGTGGTGTTTATAATTCAGACACCTATACATACGAATGTCCTGAGAGCAGTAAAAGTGGGGACAGTGCCACCCACCTGGCAATGTGGTGGTCCCCACCCATGGTTACAATGGCAGTGGTGTTTATAATTTAGACACCTATACATATGAATGTACTGAGATCAGTAAAGTGGGGACTTCTTTGCTTTGGCCTTACATATGTACAGGCTACCTGCCCAGATTACTTCAATAATTAGGCTGGTTGCTGGCTCAGTGAAGGTTCATAGGGTTTTCCTCTGGTAAACAATCACCTATTCAAACTGCCTTATAGACACACTTCTTGTGAAAGTATACATGCTCTTGACCATGGCCTGTGCCATCTTCCACATCACCAACATCAGGGATGGCCATCTCCAAATGGTAGTCAGTACCCTAGCAAGTGACACCATCAAAGTGAGTCCATGCTCAATATGATGACTTCTCAAAAAGGGAAGACCTTTTACTTTTTCATTCTGAACTCTCCTTCGGAAAATGTCTGAGCTGTAACGTCTCATATATGTATGATTCAAGGTTTACCAAAATGATCAACTAAATCAACACAAGTATCAATTTCCCTGTAACAACTGCCAGATGCACCCCTGGCTCCCATCACTGGTCATCATATTTGCATCTTTTTTCATAGCCACAGCCCCTGCAAGGGATCCTATCTTGAACAAACACATCCTCAGGATACTCACATAAATTTCCACTGTACTATTCTGGAATATCACATTCATTCTTTTATATTCACCACAGAGTGCCAGGTGGCAGGATATAGCAACACAGTCCAGTAGCACAGTAAACTCCAGACTTTAGAAGACAGCTAGGTAGACAACAGTGGGAACAGCCACACAATTTAGAAGATCCGCAGTCACATTCCTTCATTCTTCACCTTGTTCTACCACACTGCTCCCATAGACTTTTCTGGAACATCTCTTGATTCCATGGTAGTTAGAACAAGGCTGTTCAGATCAATATCTTCCTGCCATCCTCTTATGCCACCTTCTACTTTATCTACTAAGATAGAGTCTTGTGAAATATTCTTTTACATTGTGCAAATATATGTTGCTGCAATTGGGTTAATAAAGAAGCTGGCTGGCCAAAAGCTGGATAGGATAAGGTTAGGTAGGAAAAACAGACCAAGGTTACTGGGAAGAAGAAGGGCAGAATCAGAGAAGTCACTAGCAAGACAGAGAGGAAACAGGAGGTACAAGATAAAAGAGAGGTAATGTGACATGGCAAAATGTGGATTAATATAAATGGGTTACTTTAAGTTTTAAGAGCTAGGTAGTAATAAGCCTGAGCTATCAGCCAAGCATTTATAATTAGTATTAAGTCTCCATGCTGGTTATTTGGAAACTTGAGGATATGAAATAAAATTCCATCTACAGAGTTTCATGTAGCCTAGACTGGCCTCAAACTGGCTATGAAGCTGAGCATCATTTTGAGCTTCTGAGCTTTCTGTCTCTACTTGCTGAGTGTTGGCATTGCAGTCATGTATCACCATGTCCAGTTTTAAGAATGAAGCTAGGACTTTATGTGTACCAAGCATAAAGTCCACCAACAGCTACATTCTTAGCCTCTACTTTGTACTTTTCAAAGTCTCTTATTTATAGTTAAATTGGCTTTTGTATTGTCAACACTATTTTTAAAATATATTTTAAAAGTTCATTTATGCCCTTCAAATCTCTAAAAAAGTTAAAAATAAAAGCTTGTTTTTATTTTATGGCTTTAATGTATTTGTGGAGATCTCTGAAGACCCTAATTAAAATCTTCAAAAAAATCATTTCTTTCTTTTTTTCTTCCTTTAAATTTTTTTTTAGACCGTGGTGTTTCTTTGTAGTTTTGGCTGTCCTGGAATTCACTCTGTAGACCAGGCTGGCCTTCAACCAAAAACAAACATACAACCCTGCAAAACACCATTTCTATTATCAAAATTATCTTTGGTTACTTGGTGGACAGCTGTTTTGTTTACCCACTTTGGTCCTCTTTTTGAAAAGGATTCCCAAATGTCTTCTAGCCTTAGAAAGCATCCCTATACATATAAATGAATGTATTGGAAACTTGCCTGTGTTGGCTACCTGCCCAGAGTTCTTCAATAATAATGCTGTTTGCTGGCTCTGTAAAGGTTCATAGGGTGTTCAGGCAGGTGATTTTCATGTATGTAGTTAGTGTTGTGGGCAGACTCAGAGCTTGCAAAACTAAAATAGAAAAGGATATATATATATATATATATATATATTTTCTGGTCAAGAGTTTATGATCTTTGGCATCAGAAAGGTCCAGAAACCCCCAGACTCAGTCATCCACTTTCTTATACACACCTTTATTTGGGTATAAATGATTCTCCTGGTTCTTTATTGGGAAAGCCAGTCGTCTGTTAACGTGGAGAAGAACTTCTGTAGAATAGGTCACCTAATAAAGTCTGTTAGATATGAAATTACACTTTTGAGGAGAAATCAGGAAAGATCATGCAACAATCACCTATTTTTCTCAGCTAAGCCTTGGAGTCCTAAGCTGCCATGAAGGTAATTTGGTATCCAAAGCAACCATGATGTATGTGAGATAGAATGAGACACACAAGAAGATTTGTAGGCACTCCAGATGAGTGCCTGTGAGTCCTAGCTTTGTAACCCTCCCAGGCTAGCTGCTCATCACCTAATATTCTGAGATTCTCAGTATAGTCCCTGGACATTGTGGAGTAAATTTAATTGTCTTGCTATGCTCTTTCTATATTCTGGGACCACGGATTCATTTTTTTTCTGTCTCCCATAAATTGATTAAGATTTTCAGGTCACTATGGGATGCCTTTCCTGTCTCTTAAGCAATGGTGGATTAATTCCCTTAGTGACATGGCTATTGTTTCAAAGAGCTTGTAGATATAGGTGGTAAATGTTCCTTGTGAGAAGCATCACTACAATACTTCAAAAGAGAGAGAAGAGGTCCAAAGTGCGACATTCCCAGCATTCATGAGTTAGATGTGGGCTGTGTCTGGGAGACAGAACAAATGTCCCAATATGAAAAATCAAAAGCTTTTCTATCTAATCACTAACCCTGTGAACATGAGATTAATTTCTTCTATTTTAGTTTAATGCTCTTTTTATTTACTGTCTTAGTTAGGGTTTGTATTGCTGTGAGAAGACAAGATGATCATAGAAACTCGTATAAAGGAGAACATAATTGAGATGGAAGCTTACAGTTTCAGAGGGTTAGTCCATTATCATCATGTCAGGGAGCATGGTGGCTGGGCACACAGTGGCATGTCACCAGACACAATGCTGGGGAATTCTATGCCTTGATCCAAAGGCAGCAAGACGTGAACTGAGATACGGGGTGTGGCTTGAATATGAGACCCCAAAGCCTGCCTTTAGAGTAACATACTTAGACTACACCTAATCCAACAAGGTCACACCTCCTAATGATGATACTCTCTTTGAGGGGCATTTTCTTTCATTCCACCACATTTGCTAATGGACTTTTCAAGAAAAGTTTTGAAGCTCAGCTTATAGACTACAAAATGTATCATCCACATAAAATCTGCAACTTAATGAGTCAAAAAATGTAGCATAGCTGTATGTTTATACCCCCAACATGATAGAGAACACCTATTCCTATCTAACTATGGCCCTAATTTCTAGCCCCACAGGGAAGTCTCACTCATCCAGGATGCACACGTGGATTTAGACAGTGTTCACACATCCCTGTCTGCTTCTTTTAATCTGTACCCTTGACCTTCATCTACGCTGCTGTTTGTGACAATGATTTGTTCCCCTTTATCCCTGATTTGTATTCCTATTTACTGGCTAATGGATGTTTCAGTTGGAAGCAGTTTGGACAAACTGCTATTAACATCACGAAATAAATCTTTCAAAAAACTTCCATTGAATTTATTGACAATTTCACACATGAACAAAGTGCATTCTAATTATTGTGACTCCTCCATCTTCTCCCTTCCCCCCACATCTATCCTTTACTCCTATCTTTTGCTTTTATAGACCTATTGATTTAAACCAGGTCCACTGTGTGACTTGGAACCAATATCGGAGCCTGGAGCCTGGTGGGCTCTCTGTGGTTACATAACCGAAGAGAATGGTGTCCTTTCCCCAGAACCCTCAGTAGCTAGTAGCTCAGCAGAGATGGGTAGGGTCCCAGGAGCTCCTTCCTGACCCAGGACTGGCTACTGACAGGAGAATCCTGCTCCACAAGAGCAAATTCCTGTTTGCGATAGGAAGGCTTATCACACCCCCATGACTGAAGAGGTCTTAGGCCCTAGGAACAAACTTGCTACTGTTGCTTAGTGAAATTGTCAGAGTTCCAAGTGACCTTTTAAATATTTATGTTTATAGCCATAGGCAATGCTATTTTTAGCTTTAATCAGGGATATTCCCCTTTATAAAGAAAGATGGCAAATGCAGAGACGCTGGCTGCTCATGGTGGAATAAAATTTTTCATGTACACTATTAGGATGCTATAGATCCATATTTTTAAAAATCCTTTGTTTCTCTGTAAGAGGACTGGAGTGTCCCCAGCAGAAAGTCTGGTACCAGCTATGCAAGTGAAATGTGTAAATGAGTCTCTTTTTCTTGGGTTTTCAACAAACATAAAATTCTGGCTTCCAGGAGTTATAAGGAAGGAGCTAGGCATATCAAAAGTGTCCTGTGAAAATCAAAGCCTCTATTGCTGAACTGGAAAACTTGACTTGGGAGTGCGTTGGTAATAAGCATTTCAAAGGGATAGGCAGCTTCCCTTTAAACAGCATATGAACAGGGCATAAAGCAAGGAGCTAAACTGCTCCCCCTTAGACTGTGATGTTTCAGCCTTTAGGAATGGTCATGCCTATAAAAGGAAGTGCTGAGTAGAGAACTTGAGGGAAGTGAAAGGCACAGGAAGCCTTTTCTCTCCTTTATGAATAAATACCCAAACTTCTACAGCAGATATAGAAAGTGTGGGAGTGTATTGGACAACTTTCCTTCAAAACAATAGCTGTAGCAGCGTTTAATAAATCTGTACACCAGGGCCTTCTAAAGCTGCTTCCCTGCATGCTTTAATTAAACTCTCACGCAGTTCTTCTAAGACGTGTGCTTGCTGTTCAGCTCAACTGTATTTCCCCTGAACTCAAAAGAGTGTAGTCTTGACCCTGGTACCTCACAGGGTAACTGTATTTGGAGACAAGGCCTTGAAATAATTATGTAATGGGATAAAATGTGGTCATTAGGATGGATCTCAAATCACAGACTACTATCTCTGGAAGAAATGGAGCTTAGGATGCAAAGATATCCAAAGGAGACCAGATGACTAATGCCTGGATATGGTGACCATGGCCACACTGGGAAGAGTGACCTCAGAAGAAACACCTCCTCAACACCTTGACTCAGCTCTCCAGCCTTCCAAACTGGGAGGAAAAAGGCATCAAGGCTTTGTGCTGTTTGAGCCAGTTCACCCATGGTGCTTTATTCTGTTGGGACTAGTTGACTGGTACAAGGAGCATATGCTATACTCGATTTCACAGATGAGGGTGATGGAAGATTCTGGCAATTTGTTGGAATAACGTGGCCCAAACCTGAATCAGCTGAACAACACAATAAAACCAAGACTCTAAGCCAGTGGTTCTCAACCTATGGGTCACGACCCCTTTCCCAAGGGTTGCCTAAGACCATCAGAAAACAGAGCCATTTACATTACAATGTATAGCAACAGCAAAATTACAGTTGTGAAGTGGCAAATAAAGTGATTTTATGATTGGGGGGGTCACCACAGCATGGGGGAACTGTATGTATTAAAGGGTCACAGAATTAGGAAGATTGAGAACCACTGCTCTGGACAGATTAAAAAAAAAATCCTTCCTCACACCACCCAGTTAAATGGAAAGCATGCCCTACTTAGTGTGCACTTACACTCTGCTGTGGATATAATCCACAGGGCAGGTGGTCTGCAAGGCTCAGTTAGTCAGCAGAGTCAAGAAGGTGCAGATAAGGAGGAGTATCTTGTGAAGGATTGTCTAAGATGGCCTCACCATACCAGACCTATTGTCAAGAATGCCCAACCCATGACATGATTGCCCCTTGTCCCTGGTATGGGCTCAGTGGTGACAGGCAGGGTCTGTCTCGTGGTTTCCTAAGGGGAAAGATATCTAGGGTAGTCAACTAAGCTCCTGACCCCAAAAGTTGAGGATGTGTTAGTTTCATGGTGAGAATCAATTTGCAGAAGTCCTTAAATAGCCATAAGGGTCCTAAAATGGAAGGAATGAGGGCCAGAGGGAGTGATCAGAGATGTGGTAATGGTAGCAAGAGGCTCAGGTGTCATAAGGAAGGGCTCCACGCTTAAGGAAGCTAGGCAGCCTCTAGGACCTGAAAAAGGCAGAGCCCTTCTGTTGTTTCTAGAAGGAACGCTGCCTTTCCAACATCTTGATGATTGACTTTTAACCTCCAGAACTGTCAGAAAATCAGCTTGGGTTGTTTGAAGTAATTAAGCTTTTAGTAATGTGCGGCAGAGTCAAAGGGAAACTCCATACCTGTTCTTCTGTAGAGGCCATACTAGGGATCATATGCCGTTGAGCTCCACCAGCTCCAAGATGATGGATCCTGAATCCTGTTCTAAGGCCCACTGGGGGCCCTGAAGCCCTGCACTTGAAGCTGCATGCAGGGTATGCTGTGTCTTTAATCCAGCATAATAATCCACCATGTGGTATAACTGTCCCCACACTTCTGGTAGGTTCATGTGGTTATCTTATTTTCTGAAGAGTGAATGGAAGCTTAGGATGTGCTTCTCCAAGCCCCACAGCTAAGAGGGACAGAGGGATACCTGAGCCGAATCTGCCAAAGGCTGGAGCCAACATTTTCAAAAGCTTAAAGGAATTTTAGGATAAAGGTTGGAGAGACGGCTCAGCAGTTAGGAGTGCATAACACTCTTGCAAAATACCCGAATTCTGTTTAGAGACTCAAGTCAGGCAGCTCACCACCACCTGCAACTCCAGCTCTAAGGAACCCAATGCCTCTGGCATCCATGGCACCTGCATTCATAAGCACACACACAGACCCATACACTTACATATAATTTAAAATAAAGTACATCTTTCAAAAGTTTCATGTATGAATTACCATCTTAGCCATTTTAAATGTGTAGTTGCCACCAAATACATAGATGTGTATTTATTCGTATGTATTATACACATACAGATACACACATTTTCCTTTTCAATTAAATTTGTTTTCATACAAGTATTTCTTGTATGTTGAGCCTGTTCTCACACAAACCCCTCCCTCCCTGTCCCTCCCTCCCCTACCCCTCCCTACCCTTTCCTTCTGTTTTCCTACACAGAATCATCTCTACTGTGTCATATATACACACCTGGCTCTATATATCTATCTAAAAATCCAGGAATCACAAATGAATGAAAACATACAACATTTGTCTTTCTGAGACTAATTTAATTTATTTAATGTGATTATCTTCAGCCTCTGACATCATTCCATTCTTCTTTATGGTGAACAAGAGTCCCATTGTGTTCATATACCATAGTTTCTTTATCCATGTCTCTGTTGATGGTCATCTAGGTTGGCTCTGGAACTTAGCTACTGTGAATCGTGCTGCAGTTAACATCAAAGGCACAGAATCTATTATATCCATTCACTTTGTGCTTTTGTGGATGACTTCTTCTTAACAAAGATTTTTGCTATCAGCAACCATGTTACCATCATATGCTTAGCTAGAATTCCCATTCTCCATTTGCCCCATGTCTTGACAACCATCATTACTCTATCACTAGACTTGCCTGACATAAGTATTCCATGTAAATAAAAACACAGTATTGGTCCTTTTGTACCTGTCATATTTCATTCTGCAAAATAACCCCTGAATTCTTCCATGAAAGAAACACACGCTTGTAACATTTGCATCTCCTCTCCACTGACCCTCAAGGGAGCTTTATCTTGGATTAGAGTGGCAGTCGTGTTCTTACATGACATCCCAGCAGATACCCACACCTCAGATGTACAAAACTGTGGCACTCCTGCCTGATCTTAAACAATACTGTGATGCTAAATTCTGAGAACAATATGTGGAAAGGCGGCCCCTGCATCATCTGTGGAGAAGCTTAACTGTTACAGGAGAATGACAGACATTTGCAAAAATTCTTTTAAAAGTTACTCTTCATCATTTACATAATCTTCCTTTATATACATCACACCAACACCAAGTCACACAGAGTGTGGCTTCCAGCACATTTCTCTCCATCTGCTCTTTCTGATCATGAAAAGGTGATAGAGAGAAGTATTACCACTCTACAAATTAAAAGTCAATGTTTTGACTTTATTTTAAATATTCTATAATGGACATGTCCTTAGGAGACTTTGAAAAACAACATTTTGAATCATTACTCTCAGTACTTTCTAAAGTCATTGGCACCTGTATTCCACACACATGCTGACAGGGTCATGCCAATCGTCTTCTACATAATGATGAGGCTGTTTATGTAATTGCTTTCATTCCTAGGCAACTAACATGTTGCTTCTGCACACCAGCAGCTCAAGAGCCAGAATGAACTTCTATGATGCTGTTCCAGCACCTCCTTGGAGACCTGTCTCTTCTTGCTGTTTTGGGTGTGGAAGAAATGTTTCCCTTGGGGTATGTCTTCCTGGCTGACCTATGGGTAGCTAGTCCTTTCCCACTGTAGCCTAATTCAACACTTAAAGTCCCTTTGGCAAAACAGATTTATGTTGGAGCTATCAAAACTATGCTAAATAAGAAAATAGGGTTATATATTACTGAGCCAGATGAAAAGGACTGGCTGTCTTCTACTTGTAGAAAAGGACACCCTGATTTTGGAGAAGACTTGGAGAGACATATTTTCCTAATATCTGGGTTCTAATTTAGAATTAGAGTTTACACTTTTCATTTTCTCAAATGGTCTCGATCCTAACTTGTTATTTATTTCCATCATCAGAGCTTCTTTCAGAACACAGGTTAACTGGCCATTGTAAGTGGCCAAAAGCTAAGGATTCTAAGTATTTATTTTCTACCAAAGTCTCCAATCATTTAGATAATTAAAAACACACATGACTGGGCGCTGGCTTCTGCTCACCACATACCTATAGATACTCATATTGCCATTGAACAAGAACATTCTAAGTCACAAGCTGTCTTTGTTTTCCAACTCTGTCTGATGATGCTTAAGCCTGATTGTCTCTTCCAGGCCCCCAGATGGATAACTTTACCATGCAGAATGGAATCTCATGTAAGTTATAAACCAAGTGGCTTTTTAAAAGAGTCTCTTGTGTTACACAATGAGCTTCTGATATCGCTTATGAATAATTTCTAATTAATTATGCCCTGATATGTTCTTAAATTATTTTCCTGGATTAATGGATATATACTGACATTAGAGTATTATGGGGCTGTATATCTATCTGCATGTGCAGCTTCATAATTGCTGGCACAGTGCTGTCTAGCTTACATGGCTCAACTCAAAGGGCCTCTATTAGCATTTGTTGGTAGGTCTGATGCTAATGAACTTTCAGTCTATTTGGGAAAGTTTCTATATCTTTCTTTTCTTCTCCTTTTATTCTTCTTCCTTCTTTCCTTCTTCTCCCCACCCCCCTTTTGGGAGAGTTTTGCTGCAAAGTATTCCCAATTGGCAGTTTCTTTCAGCCCTTCTAATATCGTATCCCATTCTTTTCTAATCTACAAGGCTCTGTGAGAAATAATACAGTAGCAGGTTCAAGGAAGTAATTCTGTAGACCTCGAGTCACCTTTGGCTTACTGCTTGTAAGAGTCTTTGTTTCAACTTTTAAAAGTTTTTATTTCATAGTCAATTTAATTTCATTTTATTCAGCAGAACTCTAAACCTATTCAGATTTTGACATGTATTGAGCTTCATTTTCTTTACAAAAACACCGAGAATTAAGAAACATTTGATAATTTAAAATTTTGTAGTCTAAACTCCAATGCAAAAATTGTCAACCCTCTTGGAGTGAGTCTGTCATGCTATATATAATCTTAACAATGCCAGTCTTCTTCTTTGGTGTCCCAGCTTCCTATCAGAACTACAAGATACCAGAAGAGAGTCAGCTGAAAGACTGGTTTTTGGCTCATGGGTTTAGAGGGTTCAGCTATGATCACTATCCCTCCTTCTTTGGGCCACTGACAAAGCAATACACTACAGGAGGAGGGGCAAAGTCACTGATCTCCTGATAACCTGGGGCATGTACAGTAAGTGTTCTATCACTGTGAGGAGACACCATGACCATGGCAACTCTTCTGAACGAAAACATTTAACTGGGGCTGGCTTACAGTTTCAGAGATTTAGTCCATTATCATCATGGTGGGAATCATGGAGGCACGCAGGCAGATATGATGCTAGAGACAGAGTGAGAGTTCTGTATCTGGAGCTGAAGGCTGCAAAAGAGGCCTGTATCCCATACTGGACGTAACTTGAGCATATGAGGTCTCAAAGCCTGCCCCACAGTGACACACTTCCTCCAACAAGGCCATACCTACTCCAACAATGCACCTCCTAATAGTGCCACTCCTTATGGGCAAAGCATTCAAACACATGAGTCTATGGGGCTCATACATATTCAAATCATCACAGGGCAACAAGAGAGCATAAAGGACTGAGGTCTCAATATCACTTTTAAGGCACATCAAGGTATATGATGACATCACTTGCTCTGAATGGGGCCCCAGTCAAAGAGTCACAAAACCTTCCAGTAGGGTCAATAGCTGGGGCTCAAGCTCTTCTGAGCTTGAGACTTGCTTTAAGTAATCTCTAACAGACCACAGTGGCTGGCATGTCGTTCCGTTGGTAGAGTACTTGCCTATCATGCATAATCAATGGGCCAGATTACCAATTAATTTAGTTTTCATTGCTGCAATACAGATTTAGGGGCTTACAATCTCATCAAATGCTCTACCACCCACCTACATCTCAGCTCCTGATTTGATTAGTTATATAATAATTAAGTATTCAAACTCACCAAATTTGTATATACATTTCCCCAAATTTTAAAGAAATTTGGACATTATTCAAATTCTCTTTTAAATTTTTCTATAATGTATACATTGGTGCATTTGATATCTTGTAAGTCTCAGATTCCCCCTCCTCCTTTTTATGGTACTAGGATTAAACCTAGGGTCTCACACGTTAGGTAAACACTCTATCACTGAGCTACATCCCAAAGCCTGTTCTTAGACTTTTATTTTTGAGACAGTGCTTCACTGAATTTATGAGCCTTGAACTTACTCTGTAGTAGAGATGTGTTTTGAATTTGCCATCCTCTGCCTCAGTCTCCCCAGGAGCTCAGATTACAGTCCAGTGTTTCCTTAAGTTTCTTGAGTTCCCTGGCTTTAAATGACCTCTCTCTGCTAAGGACAACTTCCTATTGATACCCTCCAGGGACAACACACACAAACACACACACACACACACACACACACACACACACACACACACACACACACACACACCCCAGCACATGCACGCACACGCACATACACATATTCACACACACATACACCAGCACATGCATACACACACTCACACATACACACATATACACACACAACAGCACAAACACACACACATACACATACACACACTTACATACACACACTTTCTCACACATACACTTTGCCTTTTTTTGCTCACATCATTTTCTTGCCTTTGTTAACTCCTGCATTTTCTTCCCAGGATTCATTTCTGAGATTTATTTTATTCCTTTGAGTTACATTTGGAATTTTAAAAATTATTTTACAATGTTTTGTTGGGATTCAGACATTGAAAAAAAGCTGCTTGTTTCCAGGCTGTGGGCAGTCTTCACCAAGGCGAGCATGCTCATCAATCACCCCCAGAAAACATTCTGTGGGCCTCTTGCATCTTGTTTGAGCCCTTTGAACAGCTCGACCTGTTTCTACTCACATGCTCCCTCTAGTGTCAGATGTGCTAACATAATCTCTGGTGCTGTGGACAAGGAAAGGGGCGGCCATATTGTTCTCAGAGGTCCACAAGCACCAGTAGCATGCTGTCTTCTCTCTTCTTCAATTCTCTTTATCAGGCAAGACAGAAACTAAATCCTGGTTAGCTTTCAAAAGCCAATGCAGGATGTCTAACCCTTTCTTCCCTCCTCTCGAGGAGAAGCCACAAGTTGGGCATTTAATTCCAGTTTTATCATGCCGCTCTGGCAGGATGGAATTCAGTGCCTTATGTATGGCAGAATTTCCTCCACTGTGCTTCTCTTTGGTCTTGTGCCTATGTAGGGTTATGTTTCAAATCATTTTTGAGGTCCTCTCAGAAGAGACATGATCTGTATGTTTTGATAAAGCCCAGTGAAGAAGGAAGGAACATGTGAGGTTCCCCATTCTATTTTGTTCATGAACCAGTCAGTGAATATTCATTAAAAGAAGCCACTGTGTTGTTCCAGATCCACTAACTAATACAGTTGGACAATTAAAGTAACATTGGTCACACATGTTACAGCCTTTCCTTCTTTGCCTAATATGTTTATTTTTCTTAGATCTGTTTTATTATTTCTTTTGATTTCTAGAATATTTACCAGTTTTTAACCTGTACATTTTCCTGTATCTTTAACCCATGCTACAAGTAAACAAAGGACTCAATGTACTTTCAGGTCCATAAAAAGGGTAAACAGACAAGGCTCTTAGACAATGGCCAACAATTGTATTAGGCCATTAAATGATGAAACAAATTGAAAGATTTTTCTTCTCATAAAATCCCAAATGTTCAATCTGGGAGATATAAAGATAGTGAGAAAATACAGGAGACAAAACATCTGAAAAACAAAAAGACCCACCCCCCCACAAAGAACCCCAACAAAACACTTACAGTTGGTAAAATGGGAGGAAGGGGCATGAAAGGTTCTCAGATGTAATTAATTATGACATGGTTTAACCAGATGAGTATATCTGGGAGGTATGGACATCTGTGGATGGTACAAGTTCACTAGAGTGTACCTTTTGTTTTGCTAGATCTTGACTAAGTATCTTGTATTGAGACACCACTTCCTGGACACAACTCACTCCTGATTTTCCGATAATAAGGAAGTTTGATATGAAAGAGCCTGGTGGGTTTAACCTGTAACTAGGTCAGGCATTTCATACCAGTTCGTAAAACCACATGGAGGAATTTTCAATAGAAGTAGAAGGGACCTTTTTCTTGTCAAAACCTATGTTATAAAGATTTAGGTTAGAGATTAATTACTTAAGGTTATGTGTCCTCAAGAAGACATACTTAGACCCCCCCCCCAACAAGACTAAGAAATATACAGTTCCTATTGAAATGAGTTGCAGTTATTATAAAGATGAATTTGATTCTCCCCAATTCAACATCAAATTTGGAGATTACTTACTATAAACATAGAATAATTCACCTCCTTTTAGACTGATATGACCACACTGAGTTCAAGTCCTTGCTATGCAGTGTGACACGTAGTTTCCTTTCTTAGTTATGACACATGTGAATTGGACTTGTTAACAGTCACAATTTGTAAAGCAGAGATTTAGAAATCCAAATAATACCGCAATATAATAATCATTACTAAAATAAGTTCAAAGGTGTCCTGAGAAGTTACGGTTAGCTGTAAAAATTGAGGGAAAGTTTTTTTTTTTTTTAAGGACTCTTACAGATGAATAGGAAGAGAATGGAATTCAGATTTTAAATGCTGGGAGAGAGGGTTGCACTGAAAATCTTGCTAGGATGAAACGGCAAATCGGGAGTGCATAGAGAAGATATATATTTTAGGGAATTACACACTTGTAGCCAGCTGTTCCTGAATAAATATACCCCTCAGAGGATACATGACATAGTGTATCATTTGTGTTCACTTTGGCTCTCATAAAGAATGAAACTATAGAAACTTAGTGTTATTGTTGCAGCTGTCACTGACAGCTGCGACCCTATCCTTTAGAAAATGGCTAACAGGTGGGACTGACCTACCATAGATGTAAACGGGGACTTTCGTAGTAAATTAAAATCCCATGGATTCCTCCAGTGAACTCATCGTGTTATGTGAGACTCATCAAGTAACAGGCCACTTAATGATATCTCACTGTATAGAGTGTCATTGAGGAATATTTCTTCTCTGAGCTCTATCACACACTATTTTCTGCTCTTGGGGCTGCTTCTTTGGGAAATTCCAGATGGGAAACAAGCATCATAATTTTATTTACAATCATAAGACATATATTCTGGCTCTATGTAGTAGATTGCTGAAATAGTATGAGATTCCTTGGCATCTGTACCATCTAGAACAGCAGTTCTCAGCCTGTAGGTCATGACCCCTTTGAGAGTCACATATCAGATACCCTTCATATTAGATATTTACATTATAATTCATAACAGTAGCAAAATTACAGTTATGAAGCATCAACAAAATAATTTTATGGTTGGGAGTCACCAAAACGTGGAATTGTATTAAAGGGTCGTAGCATTAGGAAGATTACGAGCCACTATCCTAGAAGATGATTCTATTTTTAATGCTTCTCTCAAATCTGACATGGTTTGCCTTCATGCATAGCTGTAGCAAACTATCAGGTGCCAATTCTAAGTCTTCATCTTAGGAAGGCTATCTGTCTAGTTTTAGGCTAGGGATGTTTTTATCACCACGTGAACAGCTTGGTTATCCTGTTGGAAAAAAAGAGATGCAGGTTTCTTACTTGAAACATTTCAGTAAACTCAGACAGCAACATCCCTAACCCATCCCCATATCCCATTGAGTTGAGCTCAGATTTCTTACCCATAAAATTATAAGCAAAACGATATGGTACTTCGTTGATGTCATGGAATCTTGGAGCAGTTTGTTATATAGCAATAGATACATGATACTTCAGAGCTCATTCACTGAGAAACAATTCTACTCGTGGGAGCTATAATTAATTATCTGCTTACTTTTCCTCCCTAACAACTGCACAATCTGTATAACACAATGCAGTGGACTGAATTACAGGATGTAATTCTCATTCTACCTTAGACTCGAATCACAGTCTATGTAAATTTGTAATTATTCTTATATGGTACAGAATGCCCCTTCCTGTGCCTTAGCTTTGGGCATTGGAAATACGGTTACTTTGATGAGAGCAGATGTGTTGGCTCACCAGATATGAATCCAGACTTAAAAGTAACTGACATTGTTTATTTGTTCTCTCATATTTCTGCCATCATTGAGATCTTCCATCAAGTAAGTGATGCTACTTCGAACTGGCACAAAATAAATGGTAGATGAGGAATAATTGTGTGTAACTAAGATTTAGGGGTTATTTGTTACACAGTTAACTGACACATACCACTTTATTTCTTACTTAACTAAAATGTCTGGACCTTATTCTCGGCTAGGTGGGCAGCTTGTAGGCTATTCTTGGCTTGGGTTCGGGGATGCTGGGTTCAAGGATTCTTTTCTGTAAAGCAGTGAGTGATTTAGTGATTATGTAAAAAATGAATTCTGAGGCTAAGGCTTGATTAAATGAAGATGAGAGTACAATCAAAACATTAGAGAGAGCACAATGCCCGGAAAGGCAAGTGCCAAGCAAAAGTCTCCCAAATAAGGGTTTAGATGCACCCAAGCAAAGGCAGTTCTTGAATAGAAATAATATGGAGTGAAATCTGAAAAGATTTCTGGCTTATGCAGTGGCATCGACAAGAGAAGGAATTATCAGGCTAGTTCACCAAAAGAAGCATTCGTGGGGAATGAAGCCTAATCTTTAGCCCCTATCTTCTTTCTGAGTCACAGGGATGTGGGATGTGTCTAGACACCAGGTGTTTGCGCCCATTAGTACATAACTCTATCCACTGTGGGTTATACAGGTGCATCCCTATCCCTGTGGATGCATGATCACTCTTTTTCTGTAGAACATAATTCATATCTAGGTAGGTCCATTTCTATCCACTGTAAAACCCAAGATAATGTGTGTGATTCATTTGTACAGTGGGGCATGTATTCTATAATACATGTATTCCATAATACTGGCATGATCTCCACTGTGCTGTTCAGCACTGCAGCGACTGATCATATGTAGTTATGAGCACTCAAAGTATAACTTGAATGCCCAATTAACTCAACTTTTTATTCCATTTAGTTGTCATTAATTTAAATTTGGATTGCCATGTGCAGCTAGTGGCTACTTCATTGAACAGCATAATTCTACAGGTCATTATGAAGCTCTAATAAAAACCATTGATGTAATACCTAAAGCTATTGGAAGATGGAATTGGGGCAAAATTATCTATAGGTTTTATATTTGCTTTAGTGGCTGTCACTACAGGCAACAGATACTGGATGCTGACAATCAGTGCACCAAGTTCCCAAGTGTCAGGGATCGCTGTTGAGAAACATTTGATAGTATGAAAGTTGATAACATCAAAATAGATAGATAGCAATATGATGCTGTAGTACTGTTTTTCAATTCTCTTGGGGAGGGTACACAAAAGTCCAGAGCACAAGTGAGCTAAAGGAATAAGCTTTTCTTGCTCAATTAAAAACTCTGAATTTAAGTCACTACATTTGGTAGTTTTTATTGTTTAAAAATGAAACCAAACAAAATTCTCCCAAATACCACTGGCCTCCTATGAACTCATCCTTATGCTCCAGGGCTGGAAAATGTTTTAGCACAGCTGTGGTGTCCATTCTCCCCTTAGACATATTGGACCACAGCTCATCCCAAAGCATGGAGTGCAGTAAAGGTCCGTCTCACTCTCCAAATTGTACTCAGAGAGTGAAAACCTGTCAGGCTATGATCCGTAACAGAGATTTTCCATTTCCCAGTCCAACCTTCAAGGCTCTAAATAGTGGCCACTAATGGCTAATGTAGTGACAAGTGGAAATATCTTTCTCTAATGTCCCAGCTCTGCACATTTCCCATCTCTGTCACCCTATGTTGCACCTTCTTCATCTGTTTATGTCTTCTAGACTTTCAGTTCCCAGCAGTTTCATCCTTGATGGACCAATGCTCACTCCTTCATTGAAGCTCTGTTCCAGCATATTGCCTCCTTGACACAACTTTTCAGATCCTCACTTTAGGTCCTCACTTGCCACCACCAAGCTGCTCTGACTGTTCCTCTAGAGCCTCTTGACCCCCAAGGACTCTCAGTGAAGGAACAGTATTTCCAGTGCTTAGGTACTTTCCTTCTAGCTCACTCATTGGCCCTTTTTTCTGGATTATTGACTTTGCAAGTGCAGAAGAACTCCACAAGGAGTTTCCTGGAGTCCACCGCCTCCCAATGTCTCACCTGATGTTGACTCAGAGAAGAAGTATAATGTGATTTTGACATTGGGTAGGTGTGATGCTGTTGAGAGGCAGTACTCTGCATTGGTATTTCAGGAATTTAAGGGCTAATGGTAATGACTTTCCACAAGCAGACCAGCTAGGAAGAACGTCTATGAAGGAGAGCAGGTGGAATATGGGACTCTGTAGAAAATGGAGAGAGCAGAAGACTGGGTATCCCTCTGGACTGGTTCTGTGATGTGGGTGACATGGGATACAGCTGCAGCAGCATCTTCTGGGAGGTGTTAGAAATGCAGACTCTCAGGCCTCATTCAAGACCTACTAAGTCAGAAGCTGCAAGACTCGTAGGTCCTCAGGAATTGACTTCCACATTACCACTGAGACATGGAATCTTAGTGGATTATTTATTATTGTGCTGAGAATATCTCACAGGGTCCTCTTTTAAGAGGGTAGACTTAATTTGATTCACAGAATCAGCTGTTCAGCTTCATAAGCATGAGTGGAACACATTCCTAGGATGCTAGGAATGTGCAGTGGAGGAGAGTCATTCACCTTCTGCCTGACCAGGTATTAGAAAGACAGTAAGTGGCCAGGAATCACACACTCCACAGGACCTGTCTTCAGTGACCAAATTCCTTATAGCCAGGTCCAGCCTCTCAAAGTTTCCACAACCTCTCAAAACTCCACTACCCAAAGACTAAATATTCAACATATGAGCCTATGGGGAAAGTTCAGGCTCAAATAACAAAAGCTGAGCAAGCACATGGGCCATACACAAAGGATGTGACCTCCCTCCTCACTAGAGAGAAATGCCTCACTCAACATATTTGGGAATTTGATACTATTTCTGAAGGGACCAGACTAAAAGTATCTGGATTAAGATTTTTTTCTCTGAACAAAGTATCTTTACTGATAACCAAGGAAGAAAACCCATCCACAACCCGAGGAAGTTATGTCTAAGGTAGAGGGGTACTGTGACTGGGCAGGAATGGGTAAGTAAGAGGTCCAGGGGGAAATTGATAACTGTGAATCTACCGGGGGGGGGGGGTTAGGATGTGAACCCCTGGACACCCACTCAAATACCCTGTAACTGCTGCTGTCAGTAGACTGTTAAGATGTTGATGAAGAGGACAGAAAATATGGTAGTTTTCTCTGTGTTTGCTAGAAATTATGTTATTTGCCTCTTGGTTTTGCTATCTATGGATGCTTTGAGTGCATGATATGGAAAATGAGCCCTCAATTGGCTAAAACAGAGAGAGAAGAGAGACTCTAAACAGACATTAACACTGCCAGTAAGCACCAGGCAGCTCACAAAGTTTTACTTCTCAAGTAAGACGTGTTTGCAAAGCTAGTGAGATTTTTATTTTGCAGGAAAGTAAAAAGCAGGCTCTGTGAAAACTGTCTGGGCTTTGCCAATGCTTCTGGCAGAGGAGATGTGAGCTGGGAGACCTCACCAGTCTCTTTTATGCTTTTGCAAGGCGGACTCAAAATGTAGCAAGAGATGCAGCTTTTTAGCTTGCCACAACACCTGCTGTCCTTTCTGAACTCACACCCTATGACAGAAACCTAAGACTTACTTCCCAGGTGTGGAACACATTAGGTCCCCTTTTGCCTTCTCTACAAATATAGGAAAGGAGATTGGTAACCCCAGCAGGTAGAATCTTAGATGATGTCCCATTAATCTGATGAGATGGCTTCCATTACTGTCCTTGGACAGCTGGTGTGAGATTCCAGCTTTCTGTTCCCAATGAACCTCTTTCTTGTCACGAGGCTATAACATCAAACTGCTGGAGAACTTCTCTCAGCCACTCCCAGTGACAATGCTGTAGCCATCACTACATGTCATGTTTCCTTTAAGAGGGCTCTTGCCAAATATCTGAGTTTTGAAAGAGACATGAACTTGAGATGTTCAAGTGCAATCATGATTTCTTCAAGCTTTCCTAGGTCAAAGAGGATTTGTAGTACAATAATCCATAAAACTCCCATTGACCATCATTCTTTTATCCCAAAGGAATAAGAACCAAGGCTTAATCTCATTTCAAGTGTCTGTGAAGCTTCCCTGACATAAAGATCTGCTGAACAGTATGGACAATAAGGGGGTGCAGGATCATCGTCTGTTTGTTCTGAGAGATGGGAGATAAGCCAGGATCTATGAGGGATGCCAATGGCTACATTAACACTGAAGCTTGTGGGGTAAGTGACCCAAGTAAAAGCCTGACCACGTTCCCACGGAAATACAAGGGGAGCCTCTGGGTGGGTAGTGATAGGTCTTCTGGCCCTTTCAGCGTGTCCCAGAGAATTTTCTTTTGCTTACAGAATAATGGTATCTTGAACCCATACATGTGTCCCCATCTATTTTTATTTTTCTCTTGTTGGTCAAACTTCTTCTTTGCCAAGATTTTCTCTGGCCATATTTAATTTGCAAATTTCTATCCTCACTGCTATCCCAAGGTTTGGATTGGCCTTTTAAAGCTATTAATTATATTTAACAGATGTTCCTCTGGCAGTTCTCAATGACTTAAACATCACTCACTGGTCAAGGAGGCAGTTTATTTCATCGACCTGTTGCTCAGCATTAAAGGGACAGGCTGTAGCCCTCACTTTGTTAGAAGCCTAAGCACTACTCTACAAAGCCTGCCCTAAAGCAGCTGGATTTTAACTGTTGCTTTTCCTGCTGTGTAACTTTAAACATGTCACTTCAGAATGTGGTGACATGAAACCATCACAGATCCTGAGGGACAGCTTGTCTTTGCTCTAGTTGGCTTGAAGATTGGGGACCAGAGTCAGATGATTATAGCTGATTCCCCTGTCTGGCTTCTGGGCTGGAAGCATTCAGTTCAGGACATATTTGGCTTCTCCAGCATCACTCTGGGTGTTAGTAAGGGCTATCCAACATGATTGCCTCAGGGTAGCTGAGCTTGCTTCAAGGTGATTTAGAGCACTACAGGGCCATGGAGGGAGGGAAAGAGTGAACAGGAGTGAAGGAGGTGTGGGGGGGATGGAAACACATACACACACACTCTCTCTCTCTCTCTCTCTCTCTCTCACACACACACACACACACACACACACACACACACACACACACACAGTGAGAGAGAGAGAGAGAGAGAGAGAGAGAGAGAGAGAGAGAGAGAGAGAGAGAGAGAGAGAGAGAGAGAGCATGCTAGGGAGGCACATAGTATCTCACCTGCCTCAGTTTTGCTGGCAGAGAACCAGTGAGCCTGTGCCAGTAGAAGTCAAGATGGAGAAAGGCTTTATGTTATGTTTTGAGGTATCACAGGTGAGCAGAATTGCATGTTGCAAAGGTGCCTCTGGCCCTTACCTAACCACTTTCATGGCTGCTTAGTGAATATGTGAACTATGCTATACTTTTAGCCAGTGAAAAGAAATGAATTCCAGGACAAATCTGGGTGTGTTTTGGCCCCAAGGATCCCAAGAACAAAAGGCCTATGGTTGAGAGTTAGCTCCTCTTCACCCATTTAACTACTTGATAAACACCCCACCCCCAATACACACAGAGGTAGTGTTACTATGTCCTAATTTTCAGATGAGAACATAAACATAAGAGCTTCAAAACTACTTCCTTAAGATTTCTTGTACAGGGTTGTTAGGGAATAAACTGTGCCCCTTTAAAATTTGTATGGTGAAGTCTTCCAGCCTCAGCATAGCATCATAATGGGGCTGTATTTGGGAAAGGGTCTTGAAAAATAAAAGGAGATGATATAACTTGTGTTCTCATAAGATATCAGGGCACTGAGTCACCCAAAGGGAAGAAAACAGCACGGCAAAGCAAAAGGACAGTCATCTGGGTGCCGAGGGAGGCTTGGAAGGGAGCACCCTGGTGACACCATCAGCTGAGATTTCTAGACTGCAGAAGGAGGAGGCTTCTGTTCTGTAAGCTGGCCTGTAAAATTGTCTCTGACATTCTGCTGCAGTGGTCCCAGCTAGCACTGAAGCAGTGATGTGAACCTGGAATGCCAGCTATCTGCCTTGGTTCTATGTCCTCACCTCTCGTTTCTGCAGTTAGTCCTCGTTCCCAACCTTTCCCTCCATGGGCAACAAATCAGGTTGGCACTCCTGCCCTGAAAATTTCATGGTAGGCACTCAGTGGGAGATATCGGGAAGAGAAGCCAGTTCACTGAAAAAGGAGCCCTCCCTCACCAAGCCTGAAGCTGGCTCTTTTCAAATAGCGTTAGGGCAGTTTTAAAGCTCCCTGGGATTTGACTTGGTAGGTGAAGATCAAAACGGAGAGCTTCCTGCCTGTTCATTACTCCCATAGTTATGCAATAGGCAGCCCAGGCTGAATGGTAAACCAGAAGTCCCTGCTGGATATCTCTTCTCTTTCTGATAAGTCCTTTGCTTTATTATCTTATCTTACAGCTGTTGCTGTGACAGGAAGTAGGTTTAAGCTGAGAGTAAATTCTTGAAGCACGTGGGTGGCCTGGGATCAAGACAATGGACAGAGCCCTCAGGTGGAGCCCTTGGCTCCAAATCCCAGAGAAGGGGTTTGGATCACCCGCTGAAGCCTGACTTGGTTTGTGACCCCTAAGGTTTCACTGCATTTCCCCAAATCTTCCTGAGATCTCAACACTGAGATCAGTTTTACTGGATGCCCTCAAATCTTGTAGCTGTGGGGTGCTGGATTCGATCCTCACTGGATATTGCCTGACAGAAGAACTAGGTGCACTTCCTTGGCTCCACTGTCCTGGGTGTTTCTTATCCGACATTTCTGAGATGTTCTAGGGACATGTCCTTACCCATCTGCAGAGATGGGTGGGCACACCTCGACACAGAGTCTTTCAGGCACATGCCATGGCTGTCTAGATTCTCCAACTTCACTCTACTCTGGAGTGCTGGAGTGCCATTCTCCTGAGGGAGACTATGGATGAAGATTCACGTTGCAATCTGAAGGGAAAAACCATGCTCATATAATTTGGTGTGCAATCCTGGTGTGATAGTCATATGCTCATGTGTACAAAAAGCCCACGAGGGCAGTGATCTCATCTGCTTTCCTTACAAGGAGATATTCAATAAGACTGAATGTAGGAAAGAGAGAGGAGGTGTTTGGTTCTTAGAACGTGTGTGTGTGTGTGTGTGTGTGTGTGTGTGTGTGTAAAGTTATGGTTTTTGTAGAAAGAGTTTATTTCCTGCCTTGATTCCTCCCCCCCCCCCCTTTTCCTTCTAACAGGCTAAGAAGAAGAAAGTTAGGAGGCTGCCCCAGCAGGACCCTGGACAGAGCCATGTTCCCGTACTTGACTGAGGCAGTTTCAGGAATGATGAGATAGAAACAGCTCACCATTTTTTGATCATAACTTCTAAAAAGGCTCCTGAACCTTCCAATGCTTTGTGAGGGAGCAATTTACACTTTCTGTAGCTCATTTCCTCAGGGGTGACTGTCAACCATAGAGACTATTCATTCAAAGCCCGAAGTACTTATTTTGTGGCTCTGAAATAGGTGGGTAGATACAGATAAACTGTCTTATACAGACAATGGGTTCAGGAAATGGGAAGGTCCAGCTCTCATTAAATGCTGTCCATGCAAGTCTTCATTCATCACCCTCTAACCTTCCTATTTTCTATGTGCCCCTGAATGCCCAGTGCTCTGAGATATCTCTATTTGGGGTGTGGTACAGCAGACACAGTAGGGATGGGAATGTGACATGAAAATTCTCACATGGAAACACAGATTGCTGAAATGCAGGGATGTGCTCAACAATGGTCTCCACCTGTGATCTAAGTCAGCTCAGCTGAGGAGAGCAACCTTAGGGTCACACCCTTTGGCGGAGGCCCATAGTTGTAAACTACAAGGTTGATAACATAAAGTTCAGGCTAAATGTGGGCAAGACTTGCTCCAGAGCTCTCTGTGTGTTTTACTGACCTGTGCCATAGCTTTACCTTATTTTTCTCTTCTCATCTTCATATTCATTGATCCCTAAAATGTATCTTGCAACTTAAAATCTGTCTCAGCATCTTCTTCCAGAACCCCTACCCATCAATAGCCTAGAATCCATTCCTTCTACATTTCTGGATTGGTTTTGGCTCTTGCCTAGTTTTCCAAGATATGAAAACCCAATCAAATAATAATAAAATCAACCAGAAAAGACATTAAATAATAGGCTAGGAAAGGTCCTCTGTCTCATTGAGGTCTGTTCAAGGATGAAGCTAAATTCCACAGAGTCTATGAAATTAAAGCTTAAAAGATTATGGTTTAAACAAGAGATTATGGCTTAGATGATGAGCAAACAGAAGAGATTTACTAATCACACACACACACACACACACACACACACACACGAGAGAGAGAGAGAGAGAGAGAGAGAGAGAGAGAGAGAGAGAGAGAGAGAGAGAGCGCCCAGTTTCATTTGGGTTGTCAAATGGATCTTCCTCAGATGTCTTTGAATACGGCTCATCATGACTCATTCTCAGACATGACGTTCTTAGGAGGCTTGCCCATGTTAGAGGCCTGGGCCGGGGAACAGAGAGAAGGTCTCGGGAGCTGTGAATTTGGTACCATTTTAATCCAAGTTCATAGAGCATCCACAGGGGCCTCAGTCTCTTAGACTATACTTTCTTAGATTGACAGTTCTGGTGGAAGGTTTGTTAAGAGTATTCTACTGTGCAAGTGACATCTGAGCAGTTTGTGACACAGCCAAGCTTGGTGTCCCAGATTAAGGCAGAATAGCATGTGAGTGGGTTTATAGTAGGCTCTGCAGTGAAGAAAGAAGGCCAGAGGGCCTGTGGCAGTATGGGACAGTTTTGCTGGGGTTCAGAAGGAAGTTCTTTCTAGGAGAAAGGAACTCCATAGATAGGATACTATATCATTCTCACTGAGTACTTCCTGTCTATGTGACGCTAGTCTAAGCACTTGGCATGTATTCTCTTATTGAATCATTGCAATGGTCTCACAAGGAAAGATTATTATTATTATTAGCCTATCATATAGATGCCTGACTGATGCAGAGAAGTTAGGTAGTTTGTCTAATGTCATATAGGCAGCAGGTGGTACAGATGAGTCTCAGTCCCAGTACTTGGGCTTCAAATCTCAAATTCTACATCATGCTGTCATTTGCCATCTTGATGGCAATTCCTGTAATTCTACAGAGAACAATGTCATTTAGGTTTGGACCACCCTGGAATAGAGACCAAGCAGGGACAAAAGTCTTGAAGTCAAATGGGAAAAATATAGTCAAAAGAAATGAGCTAGGGATCAGTTCTTAATGGGGAAATAAATGAAGAGTGAGTTGTTAGGCTGAAGTCAGAGTTTATGATCAATTAAACAAAGAATGAATACATTCTGTCGCAGCAGAGGAAACAGAAATGTAACCTGTTGTGTACATTCAGCACAATATCTAGAGGATCCCTATGTGGATCTGCTTGGCTTCTATTCTGGGTGTGATGGGGCCCTGTTGGTTTAAGGAGAGTGGTGACATGCTTTACTTTTGGCTTCCACTTTGGTAAGCTGACAGGACACAGGTAACAGGGGAATGAGGAAAGAAATGGGGAGGCCATTTAGGGGTGGCTGATTCATCCCAGAAGAGGAACAATGGCAGGGTGGTCACAGTGGTAACAGGAGAGGAGCTGGCACTGGTGTATTCTGAAGGCAGAGCCAGCAGCTCTTCCAGATCGCTTGGATGTGGGGCATCGGAGCAAACACGGATGACTGTAAAGTTCTTTGGAGCCCTGAAAGGATGAACTTCACTTCCTTAGCAGACTCCAGGAGAAGCAAATTTCAGGAAAAAGTCACAAATCTAGCTTCTAACAAACCTAATATGTCAAGTAGAGGACTGGTGACACGTGGCTGAAATCATCAGCATAAAGGTGAGTATTTGCAGTATTAACAAGAAAATCTCTGCAGTGGGGGAGATTAGGAAGAGTGAAGCAAAGGGGATGCCAAGGAGCCATGAGGGCTGGGAGAACAATGTGGGCCCTGGAGATAACTGCCATGCCCAGTGCTGCTGACTCATGGCTGGAAAAGCTCAAAATCAGCATTGGGTTTAGTCACCAGGGTCTCTGATGAGAGCTGTGGTAAGTCAAGGGTTCAAGCCTGTCTGGAGAGGTAACAACATCCCCCTGGAGTAATAATACTATACTGGGAGAGAACTTTATAGGTTGAACTCTCATACCTCTGTCGATTCCCAGGGTGTTTCCTATTAACAGTTGCATTCTGGGGAAGCTCTGGTTGGATAAAAGGAATGTGAAGAGGAATGACCTACTGAAACTGTTTAAGGTCAAAGGCCTTTTGTAAAAGTGTTGACCTTGACCAAAGGCTCTGCTGTAACCAAGTCTGGTTTTTCATTTTGATCAACCCGCCCATTGACAACTGATACAAAGGAGAAACTTATTTACAGATGGGCTCCCATGCAGCAGAGTGCTGGGTGAGGAACCTGGTGGAGTTATCAGATCAATTCTTAAGGAACCTCTCAACAGGGTACAGCCACTTCCTTTTCTGGTCCCAAGAATCATGCCAGTAACAAACTTAACCTTTACCACAAAGACTGAGAGAAGAGTGAAGACAGGGCAATTCCTGTCGTCGAGGAGGGCTGCACAAGTGCCATCTCTTAGCATAAATTTAGTTCAACAATCTACTGAATTTGAAGCACTTCATGTGTCAGTGGGACTTGCCCCCAGTGCTTTGTTCTGAGACAGTTTATTCTTGTATAGGTCTATTTCACCACAGTTCAAAAGCAAAGGAGTTGAACTGTTGCTGGCAAGCAAGTAGTCTCCCAGTAAACTATATTCCTAACCCAAACTTTTCTCTTTGAAAATTGAGTATCTGAGGCATTTTGTTATAATGATGTGCAAAGGACTAACACTGTTTGCAAAGAACGCCACAGCTTCTTCACTCTTGGGAAGATCTCTTAGTTGCTTTTCTATTACTGTTATAAAGCATCCTGATACAAACAACTTAAGAAAGTAAAGGTTTATTGTTTTGCAGCTTTAGGTTACTATCTATCATAGTGGGAGAGTCAAGACATTAGGAGCTTGAACGCTTGGTTACATGGTATCCATGATCAGGAAGGAGAGAGCAATGAATGTGCATGCTTAGCTTAGGAATTTCTCCCTTTAGACAATTCACAACCCCAGCCTTCCTTGCTACCTACAGTGGGTGAGTTTTCCTACTTCAATTAAATCAATCAAAACAACCCTACAGGTAGGCTCAGAGGTCTTTCAGCAAACTGAGTATATATTTCATGAAGTTGACAATAGAGATCAACCATCCCAGGGTGTGTCTCTGAAGGAGGTATTTCATGCCCTTTCCCACAGTTCTATGGAGCCGAAATCTGCTTGGCATCACATCACAGGCTGTTTTCTTTCCTTTTCTGTCTCTGTCCCTTATTCTGACCCAGTGTTTCTTAAGACCCATACTAAATAAATGACTTGCTTTTTAATCTTTTTTGGGGGAGTGGGGTGTCTGTTATTAGGGAATATAAAATTGGACATGGGGGAGGCATTTTCTGCTGTGTAGCTTGGTCTGTCTGCAAGGCTCCTAACAGTGAGATTAGGACCTGTCCCTGGTGCTAAGCTGCCTAGCTTTTGGGAACCCGTTCTGTTCTTTATGCTGAACTACCTTGCCCAGCCTTCTTGCAGTGGGGAAACTTGTTCCTACCCCAACTTGATGTGTCATGTTATGTTCAAGCCCATTCGAGGTCTGCCTGCTTCTGAATGGAGGTGGAGGTGGAGGTGGAGGAGGAGGAGGAGGAGGAGGAAATTAGATGGGAGGAGAAGGGAAAGGGGAAACTGTACCCAGGCCTCCTACTCGGTCTCTGAGTCCAAGAGGACTGATCTGAATCATCTCTAAGGTTGACTTCTAGCATTTTCTATGAGAAAGTTGCACGTTTATGACGCTAGTGTTTCTCTGTTGTATGAAAAATGACATTTGGTAAACAGCATTAAAGTCAGGAAGGAAAAAAAGGACGGAGATTAGAGAAGAGGAAGAGGATGAGAGAGGAGGAAGAGGAGGAGAGGGAGGAAGGAAAAAGAAAAGGAAAGATGGAGAATGAGGTAAGGCAGGAACTTCCAGGAAAAGCTTGCTTTTGTTGGGATTAGAGTAAGAGGTTTACCATGAATACAAATGGGCAGTTTCCTCCCTGGGTTCCCTCATATGCAATTCAAAACCAACCTGCTGACCCAGGGAGCACACTGAGGGGATTTGTGGCTGTCAGAAGGACAAGGTCTATTTCAAAGTGACACTGCAAAATCCAAGTCTCTGCTCTCATTCATACATAGGGATATAGTGACCCCTCCCATCTATTTTGTTTGAGAAAAATCCCCACTTCCATTCTCCCATTATTTTAATAAACATGAGGACAACTAGCAAGGATGAGAAAGCTGTATATAAGCTACTCTAAAGTAGGGTAAGTTGTACAAGTAGCAAGACCACTGTATGGAAAATTTATCCATACAATAAGTGGACACAATGTTTCCTAAACAGTTCAGGTCGGAGGAACCACCACACCTTGCCAGTAACAAGGCACCCAGTGCTGATTGGTCCCTTGATGTCACTTCCAGAGATTGGTAGAAAACTGCCCTTCCTACGGCTTTATAAAGAAAGCTTGGAGAAATACAAGGGTTTCATCAGGTTTTCCAAACATTGTTCTAATCCTCTAATTTTCTAATCCCCCTTCTGGAAGGATGGGCACCATGCCGTCATCTGGGCCCTCCTTTCTTCTTCTCCCTGTATGGAGTGTGTGCCTTTCTCTAGCACGTCTACTTCGTGCAATGTTGCATTATCTGCCGGACTTCTCTGCCTTCATTGTGCAGTCAGGTCACATGTTACAACTGCCAACAAATTGCCATGAAATGGACAGAGAGGCTGTTGTAACTGAAGGGAAGAGATGCTATTATTACACAGGGGAAGATGGATGAGGGCACCCAGCTTTCTAAAGTGGTTGGTTCATTAGAGAACACTGAGTGTGCTCATGGTGTGGTGTTCCTATTTAATGTGCCAACAGCAGTGACTCATATAGAGAACACTGTACTTAGGTCAGTGAGATCCATTACACATGACATTCTGTTGGCACACTGAAACACTGAAAAATATTGTTATTCATTTCTAGGGTCATCCTGTGGTCTGGTGATTCTCCAGAAACAACAAAAACAAACCTGAATAGTGTCGCTTATCTGCAAAGAAAGTTGCTGACTTTGTTACAGGTCTGTGGCATGTGCTCCACGGGAGCACAGCAGTAAATGGAGCTGTCATTGACCTAGCATAGCTCCTTCTGCAGATGCATAGGGATCTTGATGTTTCCATCATTCACCTGGCGTTTGATCCCTCTCCAACCAATAACTTTAACACTCAGAATTTCTGCTAGTATCTACTTAAATACACACACACTTGTGGGTTTGTTCTTCTTTGTACACCCCGCCCCCCCCCACATCCTCATCACCAAAGGGTGCCGATAGCAGGAACAGAGAGATTATCATCTACACCCAAATAAAAAAATAAAACTGAAAATTGGTACTGGAGTTTGAAGAAGAGAAGATTACATCTAGCTGGTGAAATCAGAGAATGACTGCAGCAGAAGGTAATGCTGAACGCAGTCTTGGAGAATTGAAATGACTTCCAGTTACAGAATTGGGGGTGTGATGCAGAGGGAAGAGAGTCGGCTGGGGGAGGGGGACTGAAGAATCAGGTCACTAAACGAATACTTTATAGGTAGAAGCAGCACACACTGTAGGAAAAACACTTCCTAGAAAGAAAGCAGTGCAGGATTAAGCAAATCTGATGAAGACTTGGTATAGAAGTGTGGGGCTCACTCTTATGTTCCCTCAATAGCAGTCAATACAAATTGTGAACAGTCAGAAGAACTCATGGGTTGCTATTGTAGTCTAGCAAGAAAGCTACATTTTATTTTAAACACAAAGGGAAAAAAATAGCTCTTTTGTGAGAAAGTTGAGTGAAAGTCCTGATTGGAAACAGAACTATTTAGGTAGCAAGTTTAAGTGATCTTGAAAAATCACAAGAGAGACTGGAATTTTTTTTTAAAAATGTAAAAAACTTTAAAAAACCAGACAGCTGTTGGAAAACATGGTGGGCAATGAGCTCTAATTGGAGTTGATCAATCGCACACTTTATACAAGTGGTAGAAGGCATCTCCTTACTGGGTTGTTGTGATTCAAAATCAGCAGGAAAGGCCCCACACAAAGGCTTTTCTAAGATCAAGATGAAGTCAACATGGCCGCTTGTTCTTCCCAGTATGATCTCCTTGTTAAAAGTTGCATGTTATGGGAGTGATGACTGGAGGAAGGAGGTCTGTGTGCATGAAATAGAAATGCCGACTTCGTAGCCTTCCATTTGCCCCGTACCTTAGAGTCTGCATTCTCGTTCAACAAATGGGAAAAAGTTTACAATACCAGTTACCTACTTCTGTATAACATTTATTCACATCAAATAGTAAACACTGTCTCAGTTTCTGAAGATTGGAAATTTTGAATGGCTTAGCTGGGCCATGTTGTCCAGTGTCTCATCAGACTGTAGTTGGAGCCCAGGGTCATGTGATGCTGACACGATGGGATGGTAGTGTCTGTTTCTAAGGATCCTCTTGTGCATGTCTGGAGACTTCGTGTTGTTAGCAGAAGGTCTGGTTTTGTAACATGCAGATCTTTCCACAGGGATACTTACATGTACTGGCTGCTGATTGCCCCAGAGAAAATGATTCAATAGAGAAAGGCAAGCAGAAACTACAGTACCTTTCATGACCAGCCTCAAGAACCATACATCACCATTTCTACAATGCTAATGACACAGATCAATGTTTAGCTTAGGAGGGGAACAAAAGGTTTAACACTGAGGGATGGAGACAATAAGCTGTCATCTTAGAGGATGGCCATCATATTGGTCAAACACTCTTAACCTCTCAAGAAAATCAATCAATCTCTCTCTCTCTCTCTCTCTCTCTCTCTCTGTGTGTGTGTTAGCTCCAACCTGCCCAAAAGGCCTGTCCTATTGCTTTAGGATTTAGACTAAATCTAATTTGACTTAAGCTGCTACAAAACTATGGCAAATAGTTTATGTTTCATGGTCAGAGTCAGAGGCCACAGGGCCAGGGAGAGATGATTAAAACCAACTGTGGAAGTTCTTTGACATCAGTAATAAAGGGGTTTGAACTATCAATGAAAGGTATTCTCAGCTCTGATAGACTCATCCATGGGTAGTGTTATAGATATTTAGTGTGTGTGTCTGTGTGTGTGCGTCTGTATGTCTGTGTGTCTACATATGTAAGATTCCAATTTTACTGTCTTCAGATCATGTCTTTTTGAAGTTTCTTTATTAACTGTCTTTTTCATTCTCTTCTTTTCTCTCTCCTTCCTCCTCCTACTGATGGTCCCAGTAATTAAGCACATGCGCCACAAACAAGTACTTTGCCAATGAACTATACTCCTAGCCTTGTGTTTACACTTTGATCCTCCACAGCACAGAAGCACCAGGCCATGAGAAACCTGTCCCTTCTTTAATCACTGTCACAGAGCCACTGTTAGAACTGGCCCTCAGTAAGTCTCACCAATTAAGTGATTAGACCATTTGGTTCTGTCTGGGGATGTGTGAAGATCTCCTCCTGTCTTGACAACATAAAGGCACCATAGCCCAAGCTCTCCTTGGGAACCCTCATGGACCTGTGAACAATGGGGTTCAGGGTAGCCCACAAGCAACAGACACAACGGTTAGCCCAGCTGTCTTTCTATGTATCAGGCACAGTGGGAACCTGAGTACCAGCACAGATGCATCTGGCACCTGAGAGGGTCACAGGCATTTTATAGGTTATATGCATACCAGTTTCAAAACACACTTAATTTTGAAATGCACAAAGAATTTAAGTTAATAAAAAACAAAAAGAAAAAATAAAACCCAAAGGAAAATATATACCCCAATTCTAAAATCTTACTTTTTCTTGACAGAGAAAATGTTTTCTGCTTTCACACAACTATCAAGTAGTTTGACAATAGCCAGCCTGTCCATAAAGGAGGCTGCAGGCTCGGTGAAGGATTTAGTCACGTTTGTGAAGTCACTATTTCTGGTGTCTATTGATCTCATCTCTGATGGGGCCCACTTGATACAAGAGTGCTAAAAACAGGCAAACCACCTCAGAAAAAAATCCAATACCAACAGCATTCTGCATTGATTTTTTTCTTTGGGAATGGAGAGACATTTGGAGATGCAAAACGGAACATATATCATCGTTCTCAGTAAGGCTACCAAAGCCTTCTCCATTCAGAGGAAAACTGTTTCCTATGCGTTTCAGAGTTTGGGTACTTCATGTTCTGCTGGGTTTAATCTCTTCAGTGGGCAGCTGCCACAGTGTAGCAAGAATCACTCAGATCAAAACCCACTCAGAATTTAAACCTAATCCCAAAGATTTAGTGAGTCATGTCCAGCTCTGGCCAACTCAAGGCCAGAGATCAATTATGTGTAGGACCCTTTTGCCTCAAATTCAAACTTGGGCTTTCCTGGGTAAACTTCATTTCTTTGGCTGGGGTCATGAGGCACAATCACACAGCTGAAAAAGAGCAGATAGCTTTTCCAAAGAGAGAGAAAGACCTGATTGTACACATACCATTAGGTGTACTGGGTTTTTCCTGAGAAATAGTCTTAGGTGAAGCACAGTGAAGGTGTGGTAAATTCACCTAAGCTGGATGATGTTCCTATTGATAGCAGAAAAGGGTCTTCTGGAAGAACATGATGACGCTGAAGGATGAGTGAGAGGAGGGGAGAGAAGAGAAAATGGTTGGTATGTAAAAAAAAAATTATTTTTTAAATACTAAAAAAAAGCCCATCCTTATAGCAAGGGCACTGTGGTGGCTTGGGCTAAGTGGGTGGGAGAAAGTGCTCCTAGGGCAACCACAGACACTGCCATTGTTAAGCTCTCTGTCTTCCCATATACAAAATGGGAGAGATGATGAGATTATTCTAAGGGGCTTCTAGGAAGATCAAATAAAAGCATGTATGAAAAGAACACAGCACAACAGCACACAATGACCCGCAGTTTGGTACACATAATTCTATTTTTAAATATTATTACTAATCTGGTTGATTCAATTTTAATTACTAGTATAGACTATGACTTACCTGCTCTTAATCACACTTTGATAATCCTACTTCAAGTAAATTGTGTTAAGTACAATCTAGATTTATATACCCACACAGTGAGATGATTTTATGAAACAAAATTACTCATGTGGAATAGTGGCCATTCTTCCCTCCCAAGGAAATTCAAACACTTCACACTTTCTGAACTCCAACTTGAACAATGCTCAAATTTGTTGCATACTTGTACCACAAACCAGGCATTCCAGAATCCAGGAGCTCTGGGACCAGAAAGGGTCAAATCAAACCAGTATTCCTGTTGAGTAGCTGATATGGTACTTAGGACTTTTTTGGTTTAGGGGAGGGCAGCTTGAGATGCTGAATACAGAGCCAAGGCAAGATGCCCTGTGCAAGAGCTGTCTGAATCCCTGCTCCCAGACTGGGTAGTCAGGTAGAGACACAGAGGAAAGAAGAAAAATGCTGCTCTGAGAAATGGTACTAAGCCAGTTGGCTAAGCATGGGTTCACTTAAGAGTTAGCAAGTAAGATGCCTGAGTCATAGGCCAAACAGCATGTCATTAATATAAAACTTTGTGTGATTATTTGGGACTGCTGGTCCAAGATCTCGGGGTTAGGCTGGGCCAGAAACTCTTACCAAGGTTGGGAGGGGGTTAGCAACAAGGCTGAGATGGTAGGGCTGCTAGGGGAGAAGTTCAGCAGCAGACAGTTTTGATGAGTTACATTGTGGAGGAGCAAGAATAGGAACTTGAGGAAGACCGAGATGGACATTACCACAGAGATCAGGGAAGCCTTGCAGAGGTGTGATGCCATGTTCCTGTTCACGTTCATTCACATGTTCGTGCGCATGCTCAAGTCCCATGGAACTATCATCAACCCAAGGGTCTTCTAGGTGGAGGTAAAATTCATAGGAGTTGGGGGTAGTCATGCCTCAGCTTTGCTCTTACTTCCTGCAAGTTTCTAAATAATCTCCTTTTTTCTTGGAAATGACTTTGTCACCCCATCTGTTGGTAACTTTCCTTACTGCTTTGGCCAAATACATTTTAGAAGTAACTTAGGCTGGATTGATTTGGGCGCATGGTTGAGGCTACTGTTTATTATGGCAATGAAGATATGGCATAGTTCAGCTCCTGTCTATGGCAAGGAAAGCCTGAAGTTCCATTGCGTGGGCCAAGAAACACAGAGGGCTTGGATGGAAGGTCATGGCTATCTGTGCTAAGGTCCACCTCCACCACTTCCTGCACTAGGCCCAACCTCCTAAGAGGCTTTGCAATCTCTCAAAGTGGTGCCGCCACCAGCTCAAGTTCAAACACTTGAGCTTGAGGAGGTCATTTCATACAACAGCCCCCAAGATATGATAAGGACAGAACTCTCTCGTATTGAGCAGATTGTTTATAGACCTTCCCCATAAGGCCTTGGTCTTTTCAGTGCTACACATATCTAAACATATCTGAGTACTACAACGACTCTATTTGGTAGATAGTATAATAATAATATTATTGCTATTTCCACTTCATATTCAAGGAAGTTAAGTCATAATGAGGTCAAATAACTTCCACAGGACACATAGTCAAGATTAGGGGAGGCCAGAGTTAGGATGCAGTTTTAAGAACCATATGAAAACCTCAGGCTTGTACATTTAATACAAGATGTCTGATATTTACAATCCTTCTCTCTGCAGAGGGCCAGAATTGGAGCCATACATCTTAAATACTTATTTCCATTAAAACTCGGAGAGTCACATTTTATTAAAATGCATTATCATTTATGGGAGATGACAGATGAACAAAATTACTTTATTTTATTGTGAGAGAAATTAAGAAAATATATTTTAGCTTGCTAGTCTTACTTTTTAAATATATGAACTGTAGATCTGGGTTTTTATGATGGTTTTGAGATCCTTGGAAGCTTTCAGGTGAATGTTAAGCCCCCTACTAGGGACTCTGCTGGGGCTTAACTGCCCACAGAGAATTTATACAAGTCTAGGAAGTGTGATCTCCACTGTATATGGTTCACCTGGGCTGAGCTGACAGAGTCAATAGCCAGAGCTCTGGTGAGGCAAAGGTGTCAGGAGTGGGGGTGGGGGTCTTTCCCCTTCTATAAAATAATGATTTCCTATATTGATTTGATTTACCACTTTATCCCAGAAGCAGTAAAGCATTCTCTAGCAAGATTCCTCCAGGTCCCAGTCTCCACAGAGAGTATGGGCCAAAGAATCCCAGGGGACAATGTAGATTTGAGAAAAAAACTACATGCTCACAAGGGGCCTCCATGGGCTTTGACTTCCCAGCTAATCTATGAGTCATCTATCTGTCCCCTTCTGGTCTTTTCTCCATATTCACAGAACAGAGTTGACTCCCCTAAGAGAGTCTATCCACTGGCAAGAAGAACTGAACACATCAATCCTAGGCCACCATCATTAACATGAGGCAACAGAGGGTGAGGACTCTGCTGCTCTTTGCAACAGACTTTCAAAGTGCTAAAGCACAGCAGAATTAGGTATCAGTATCAGAAAAGGCATCAGAATCCCTTTTATCCAATGCCGTATTTCAATCACTCCTAAATTCCACCACTGGGGCACATAGAAATGTAGCTCAGGATGGAGTCTGAGTTCCCAAAGGTAATGTGATCTTGTTTTTCTCTGAGATGACTGGCCACCTGGGTAGCCAGCCTCAGAATTTTCTGCAGGAGGTTCTCCAACAAAGAGGTTTAAGGGCACCCCAGAGGAATCATCTTCTAGATTACAGAGAAGTACATGGCGATCTAGGCCACCTCTTCCTTCATGATGTGTGCTTCTGAAGCCTCCTGCATGGAGGCTTCTCAGTACTGTTTTGTGCTCCACACCCCGCCCCCCTTCTGCTTGATCTCCAGAGATAAAGAATGTACATCCTGTGACCAAATTGCCAGACTCCAAATCCTAGCTCTGCTCTTCCAGAATGTGCTGCCTGGGGCAAGTGCTTCTGTTCTGTTTTCTCATCTATAAAATGAGAAAAACAATCCTACACCATGGGATTGATCTAAGGATGAAATGACCTAATACATATAATTCTGTATTAATTCAACTGAGATACCCCCATTAGCACAAAAGCTGTTTTTAATTTATAATAAAAACAGAGAGTAACTGGGAGCAGAAGACAGTTGTATATTGTTTTTTAAAAAGGAAAAATAAATGATTCGGTGGGGAGGCAGGACACGTGTCTTTGAAAGCTGCATGTTGCAGTAATCAAAGGCAGCAAGACAGTGGAAAAAAATCAGGTTTACTGCATCGTGACAGAGATCTGAGCATCATGAAGGCCATGGGGATAATGGTGACCAGCCACTCACTCCACCTCATCCCGAGTCTCCCAGCTGCTGGCCAGTGCACCACATGCCCCAGATCTAATTTTCCATGCTCCAACTCTAGCCACAGCTTCATATGGGAGGAAAAAGTCACAAACAGATACACAGACCAGATTTGTTCCCCATCTCCTAAGGAGTGGCCACTTACGTACATCTCTCTACAGGAAAAGGAGGACAGACATCCCCCTCTGCAATGTATAAGCCAAGTGGCCCCTTAGTTGGCTCTGGGAAGGGACGAACATCTTGCTTTTCTAGTGAAAACCAGTTATTTGGTTAACAAATGGCACTGTCCATGTGTTCCACACATGAGCTAGAAAGGCTAATGAATAGCACTTATTTTTCTCACTTGGAGAGTCAGAATGAGGTCCAGGCTTAAGACTTTCATTTAAATGCAGGCTTGGATCTACTCGACAGGAAAGAGCTGCTGGATCCGAGGGGCATCGGCAACTAACTTATGTCAAGGGAAACCGGACAGCAATAGTAGAAAAGCATTTTTGTTACCCTAGAAAAACAAAACCAGAAAGCCCATAGAATGTCCCTTGGTTTTCTCTACTGCTTCTGCATTTCAAAATCATAAAATGAGTCCTTACTGTCTGATGGTAAGACAGAGCCTAGACTAAAGATAGCCTGGTGGTACTAAGGTCTAGATGAGATGCTGAACTAGCCAAGCTTTAATTGGGCATATAGATGGGGGGGGGGGAACAAAACCAGAGAAGGGTGGGTCAATGATCCTGTAGTAAGTGTGCAGATTTGTTCATTCTTACATTCCCATTTGCTAAACCATGACTGGTAGGAGCTTGAGAAACTTTGTCAATTTGAAATTCATATACATTGATTTTTGAGATGGGCAGTGCTACCTAGCATTTTCGTACCACTGGTCTTGGTCCTACAAAAAGCCAATCAGCCAGCATTTTGACTGTAAGCTCCACCAATGGGTGCTGTGTCTCCTTGATAGTTGGGTTGTTTAGAGGTTATGCAGGTCTGGTCATGACAATGGCTACGGAGTAAATGGCTGGGGAGTAGCCGATAGATAATAGATCTGTTAGTTACAAATGTGGGCTTTATAGTTAAAATTAAGATAAAAGTTAATTTGTTTAGGGGTGGGGCCCCACACAGGCATCTAAGGAATGGTGAGAACAGAAAAAGTAGTCTTTCCCAGGGATGAGCTCTCTACTGGTTATCCAATATCAAGTGGTCAGCTCTGAAATCATATACAAGGAACACTGAACAGACTTGGGTAAGTTGTATTTATATATTTAGGCAGTAATATAAATATAACAAAGAAAAAGAGGGTGTGAGTTGAAAAATACATGGGAGGGGCTGAAGGAAGAAAAGGAAAGGGGAATTATATACTATTTTTTAATTTAAAAGTTTTAAAAGGATAATTACTTAAAATGTAGAGGCTAATTTTTAATTAATAGATTCATTTTGCTATTTCAGTGACCCTCACAGGTTTCTGGATCGGACACAGAATTGCTGACTTTACAATATATTTGGTGGAAACAGACTCTAATTTCTCATGACCAATCTATCATCACTAATAGAGTCAATAAATATTCTGTATCCCACTTACTCTGTTCAGGCTGAAAGTCCTGGTGTCTTCTGTGATTTATCACTTTCCTTCACTGCCATTTTCAGCTCGACATCTCCTTAGTGTCACCTCTGGGATGTCCTCTAAATCCAGCGGCCACTTCTCATTATCCTTCCAATTGCAGAATCCACTCAAGTCTCTCATGGTATTCTTACCTGTCCTTTCTGCCATCTTTTCCCACAGAACCCTTTCTCTGGTGAGTAGCTGGATGATACTCTCTGAGTACAAATCAGATACTATTACTGTGGGGACCAGGACTTTTCAAAGGCTTCCAGTTTCACCTAGATTCCCCCCAAGATCCCTGGCCAGGCCTGATCTGCCCTGCCAATCTCTCTCTCTCCACCACTCATTCCTCTACACCAGTCTCCAAACTGGCCTTTTCTATGACCCTCATCCATGTCTAGTTGCTTTGTGTATGGACACCCACCCACTCACCTTTCTACTTGGATTTTTTTCCCCTTCATATGGAGTTGACCTCATAATTAATGGTTCATCGGGGACACTTCCCCTTGTTGGTGCCAGTCTCCATCTTCTCCCACATTACCTCCACACCATTACCCGATAATGTCTATAATTAATTTTTATCTATGATCTGATCATTTATTAGTTTATATATTATTTTTCTAAGTCTGTAAGCTCTAGGAGAGCACAGACCATCACATTATTACTCATAATAGGCAATGAAGGGGTGGATAGTCTATATCCTGACTGTCTTGGGTTCTGCTCAAAGATTTCCAGGTTTTCTACTGACTGTGTTGCAGTACACTTTGTAGCAAGTTGTGACATTCACCTTTTCACCCATCTAAGTAGCCAGACAATCAATAAAAGATCTTCAGTCTATGTACTGCTATAGGATATTTCTGTACACTGCGAATATGTATTGCTCTCATTGGTTTAATAAAGAACCAACAGGCCAATAGGTAGGCAGGAAGAGGTTAGACTGGATAGCCAGACTGGGAGAATGGTGGAAAGAAAAAAGGTGGAGTCAACAGCCAGATGCAGAAGAAGCAGGGCATATAGAATATGAAGTAACAAGCCATAAAGCATGTGGCAACACATAGGTGAATATATAGGGGATAATTTTAGTTGTAAGAGCTAGTTAGAAACAAACCTAAGATATCAGCCAGGCATTTATAATTAATAATTAGTCTCTATGTGGTTATTTGGGAACTGGCTGACAGGACTGGCTGGACACAGTAACTTTTGTACCAGACATTTGGGGGAATTCTGAGCACTCTAAGATCATATATGAGCCTTCCTCCAGTATGCTGTGCCAAGGGAAATTCAGTTAGTTTTTGATCAAAGGTCAAGTGAGTGCTTATCAGGAGTTGATACTACTCTTGTGTGTTGTATGTATGTATACATGCCCATTTGGATGCATGGCAGAGGTCAGGGTATCTTTCTCTTTCCATCTTGTATTTTGAGACAGGGTCTTTTTGACTAGACTGGCTGACCAGAGAGTTCAAGGTGTTTGCCTATCTTCACATCTTTCTCTCTCTTGCACGGAGGTTACAGATGCATGCTGCCAAACCTAGCTTTAATATGCATGTTTGGAATCCAAACCCAGCTCCTCATGCATGCATAGCAAGTATTTTTGGAACTAATTTATCTCCTCAGGTTCCCATTTCCAGTCTTACAATGGGGGCAGGCAGAGATGCCTCTGAGGAGCTTACAACCCAGTACTATTATTCTCTCCTCACAGAACGGAGACTTCTGTGTCTTTGTAATCACTTCAAACATTTCACGGTTGCTGAAAGTAGCAGCAGCCACAGGCATGCATCTTCCTAGTACTCTTGGCATTGCTGCATCCTTGCTCTGGCTTGTGAGGCTAGCAGACAAACCTTCTAGAGTGTTTCCAGGGACAGCAGTGGCATGTCTGTTCAGATGGCATGTTCTCTCTCTTCAAAGTAACTCACATTCAGAGCATCAATTGAATCAGTCTTAGATTTTAAGTGGTACCATTTTCTTTAGAGTGGAAGGGGGTATTTTCCACTTCATTGAGTTATTAGCATTTGTGACGGTGATCTTCCTGGAAATGCTTTGTAAGCTCATACCTTTTATTCTCATGTGTCCCCGACAAACTTTCTTTTGATGGTTTTTCCTTCATAGCATTGTCTCATTAACTGACACTAAACATTTTTCTTCTAGTCCTTCTAGTGTAATACCTCATCTCTCTCTTGCATCCCATTTATCTATTTGTCCATCTTTCTACAATCCTATCTTCCAATTGGCATATTTGTTAGCATCCTACAGCTTTAAGCCAAATTACAGTATTCATTTTTTTTCCTCAATGGCATCTCTCTGGTGCTGAACGGTACTCACCATGTAGTAAACACCTAGCAAACCATCTTAAATCAAGAACTTACCCAGATGAAATTTAACTCAGGTCCGACACTTGCTCTGGCATCATTCTTCAGTGGATTATTACTTTGGCTTTAAGTCCACAGATGCTAGACCAACCTCCTCTCAGAAACGTTATATATAAACAGGTACATAATTTCAAGCACTGGGTAGTCTCAGGTGTGGCAACAAATCCTTCCACAGGTATTTTGACTGAAACTGCCAATACTCAAATCATGAAATCTGGCTTATTATGTCATAGCTCACACAGTCCTACACATATATGGGCCAGCATTACACACACACACACACACACACACACACACACACACACACACACACACACACACACACACACACACACACACACATATTGTGGTCTCAAGAAGTGAGCCCAGGATGCTGTCTGGAGACCAGCCAAGGGAACTGGAGAAGCAGGTTCACAGTTTTGTTCTGCCCACTCTCAGGGCTGGCCAATGCCAGTGTTCCCCTCTCTCTGTCAGGGAGGTTTCTTGTGTCCTTTTGTCTGAGGTGGAGTCACAGGGCCATGATCAGAATGTTTCACCCTTGTTGCTGTGTAGGCCTGCTGATTCATAAAGGGCATACAGGAAATGAGGAGTCTCTGTGACAAGCACCAGAGTACCAGGGTACCTCAGGCAGATTCCTTTTGGAGCTGAGGAGACTCTGCACAGTCAGGATAGCCCAAGGCATGTGAGCCGAACTGATGCTGTAAAGACATCCAGGTGAAGGAGGAAACCACACCACACACTTCCCTTCCAATCAGCTTGTGTCCTCTGCTACCAATTGCTTTACAGTTATTCACAGTCATTGATCTGTGAAAGAGAGATGGGAATGGCTGCCATGTGCCCGGCTGCTTAGGGTGTGAGGTTTCTATCTAAATGGATTCGTTGTAAATATGGAAAAAGCAACAGACATTTCTATGCCACTGGCTGGACCCTGCCATCCCAAAGCCTTTGATTCACTAGTGTGGTGAGATTATTAAACACTTTGGAGCTTCAACTTGCTCTTTTGAAAACAGCATTCTCCTTAGAGTTATTTGAGGACTAAAACAGCAAATATATCTAAAGATGCATGGACAGTGTCCAGTGCATGATCAGCATGTGTTTGCTGCATGCATGGGGGTTCTGGTCTGAATATGAAGGAGAGCAGCTGGACATCGGCATCCATTGCTCTCCCTGCTTTCTGATTGTGGACACAATATGGCCACCTACCGGGTGCCTCTCCAGCATGATTACCACAATGGACCACATCCCCAAACTGAGAGTTGAAACAAATTGTCCTGGGAAGAAATGGCTTTATGTCTCAAAGTTGGTCTCTCCTCTTGGAAGGATGCTCTGTGGCAATGGAAAGGGCCTGGGCTCCTTTTGCATTGGCAGTCAGCCAGCCCTTAAGATGGCCGTTCCAAGGAGGCAGGCAGTGACCTGAAACTCACTTTCCAGAAGCCATGTGTGGCTTAACATGGAAGGAATGTTAAGCCCACCTTCCAGGGACTCCAGCTTTCCACTTCACATTTCTGAAAATATGCATCTTGGATCTCAGTTATTGCTAAGTTTGCTTTGCTGGGCACAGGGGCACCAGCCTCTTTGTTTTCTTTGGCACAGTTGAAGAGTGTGGCTTCTGAGCACCTCCCTCACTAATAAAACATCTCTATGGCCATGCTAAATCATTCCTAATGACCCTACTCTCTATTGATTTGGAAATTAAAACAAATTGAAGAGAAGGACTCAGAGGAGAAGCTGAGCACCATGATTTAGAGACTGCCAGGACAAGAGCATAAGGAAGGGACAAAGTCCAAATGACAGCACAGACAGAGATTTGAACACTTTTCACTATAGAAGAAGATGGCAAATAATCTCAGGGAAAGATGCTCAGAGCCACACCTCTAAATGCAAGCATATAGAGAGGCTACTCTTCCTATCTGCTGGAATGACCGATATTCCGTGATAGCCTGAATGTGAGATGTCCCCCAGGGGTCCATGGTTTGAATGCTTGGTCTCCACTCAGGTGGTGCTAGCTTGGGAGGTCCTAGAAATTCTACAGCTGGTATCCACCTGGAGAGCATAGGTCACTGGAGAGCTTCTCAGGTGTGGAGTATTCCTGTTCCCTTCTGACTCACCCTCTGATTTCTGTACCTCTGTCATTGTACCCATCATCATGATGCTCTGGTCGGCTAAATACGCAGAGACCATGGACTCCAAAACCATGACCAAATATAAATCCTTTCTCCAGGTGAGGTTATGCCAATTATTTGGCCACATAACACAAAAGTCACACACACACACACACACACACACACACACACACACACACACACACACACACACACACACAACACACACACATATACACACACACAAACACAGCCCTGGTTGTGTAATCTTCCTTGGTTATGTGGTCAGAAATTACAGCATATATCCATAAAAATACCAATGTCGCACTGTGTGAGATCAGCCCAGGTAAAGAAAGCCAGTGAGATAGGCTGAGCTTTTCATCACTGACTCTGTGCTGCATGCCCAAGGAAGGACCAGAAGCTACACATTAGGGGTGGAGTAGATCAGATTCTAATCTCTAGAGAGAAGACATGCTAATTTAAGACAATCTGCTAACTCAAGTCAAAATAGTTGGTTAAATCTGGCTGGCCCATTCATATTTTTGTTTGATGATGTAAGTAGGGGCTGGACAGTAGTGTGTGCAACATACCATTTTTTTTCTTGTCTTGAAACATGTGGTATATGTATATATGACCTGAAAGAGCTATAGTCTTTTTTCCCATCAAAGAAAACTAATTTGAGGATGAGGACAGAGGTGATTAGAGGCAAGAAAATAACAATGGCGCTAGAACCCTGGTCAAAGCAAAGACTTTCATGTGAAGTTTTCGAAGACACCATTGATTCTCTTCACTTACAATATAATTAAACTTGGTGTTTCTTGGTTACCAGAAACTGAAAGCCTCTGGACTCATATGCACATGGGACTGAAGACAGGTCTGGTTTCAAGAGATGGGAATAGGCAGGGAGATGATAGCATCAGGATAAGAAAGTAAACACGCCAGGAACACAGCCTACTGTAGGACTGGGATATCCCAGCAGGGCTGCTCATGCCAGAGGGCTCCCTGCCCCCCACCGCCAGCCATGAGTGGAGCTGAGCCTGAAGAAGGAGCTTTAGCCTTTTAGGCTACTCTTCTGATCTAATTGGACTGCTTCTGTGTTCTGTCTTCTGATGCAGGCAGCCTGCAGAAGCAAACCTCAGCTTATCCAGGTAACAATTGATTACTCCAGGGAACAACTGTTGCCATGGTTCATCTTTGCACCATGCATGCTGCTTTCTTGCCCCTGACAGGATCAAACATGAAAAAAATCCTGCCCTTATCTTTAGTTTTCCAGGGGTCACACCACCTCATTCTTATCCCATCATCTCCTTATTTATAGTGGATAGTTGACCTCCAACCCTGGGTTTGGAATCGGTGCTGTGTGGTTCTCATTCTCACTTTTCATAGTCCCTAGCCAATTTGGGGATCTGAATTGATTCCAAGAATTAGAATATGATAGATGACGTGTTCAGTTCCATCTGGAGAGCAATAACCTGGGAATGTATACAGGAAACCCACGAGTCTCCATTATTGGTGAATCAAAATCTCAGTTGTGGAAAGATGCTTTCTAGATTATAATAGAAGCTTCTAGAAGTGCCTCAGCTGTGCTGAGTGCTTCCACCATTTTGAGTCATCACCATCTAGTTGATCTGACCATTCCTTGTATAGTTCTAAGACCCACACCCCAGACTTCTAAAGAACACACAAACCCTCAGTCTAATAACGAGAATGAAATAGTTCTATCCAGAGATCTCATAATCAGTGATTCCTCACATGGAATATGTAGTCAGTAGATGTGTCTGTTCTACTCTTGGCTACCTCAGCAGACCCGTTTTTCTAAATCTCTAGGTCCATGTCCTAGTTTTGTTGATGAGGATAATACTATTTTGTACCTTAAAACTTAGCGAGTACATTTGTACAAATAATCACAGACCATTGTAGGGTATAGTGTCTGAATAAGCTTATTGAATAGTAGCTACACCCCCCCCATCCTTTAATAAGTTGTGAAACATGTAGTTTTAAATGAAAGGTTTTCTGTTTAATGAAGCTATGACTTGGGGCAGAATTAACTATCAGAATCACTGTTAATTTGTACTTTTCTCCCCAGAGGTTACAGTACATGCAGTATATATCAGTTTTCTTTTAAATACCTTACTACTTGGGCTGAGGAGATAGCTTGGCTGATAAAGGACCTCCTCGCAAGCATGTGGACCAGAGTCTAGGTCATTGTGTGTGGAAGTGCACATCTATAACCTCAGCATTGGGAAACAGAGACAGACGGTCCTGTTGAGTTGATGAGCTCTGGGTTTAGTGATAGAGTCAGGTGGAGATTGACTGAGACCTCTGATGTTGATCTAAACACATTCAAACCATACACACCCACACAAACACGTACATATACTACACTCCATCCACATACGTAAAACATTATTTAGACAATATAGTCCAAAGTGATAAATACATGAGGAATGTCAAACATTTACATATTTAATAGTATGGTTTTAAACATTATAAAATGTACAAATAAATGTGAAGTTTGTTGAATGTTATATCTTGGTAAATCCTAAGACTTTTCTGTCTTTTATATAAGCTTACCAATTATATCATGGGAATCATATTTTCAGCAAATTCATATACTTGAAAGTGGGATCAGTCACTTTTAAAAAATGAGAAATCATAAATAATCGTTTAAAATCTTTAAAAATCTCTATTTATTTATTCATTCATTCATTCATTCATTCATTCATTTATTTATTTATTTATTTTTTAGTGCTAGGCATCAATGCTAGGGTCTCACACACACTAGGTAAGCACTGTACTGCCATGAATCCATATCCATAATCTATCTACCTTTCTTTCTTTCTTTCTTTCTTCCTTTCTTTCTTTCTTTCTTTCTTTCTTTCTTTCTTTCTTTCCTTCTTTCTCTCTTTCTTTTCTTTCTTTCTTTCTTTCTTTATTTCTTTCTCTCTCTCCTTCCTTCCCTTTCTTTCTTTCTTTCTTTCTTTCTTTCCTTCCTTCCTTCCTTCCTTCTTTCTTTCTTTCTCTCCCTCTCTTCTTCCCTCCCTCCTTTCCTTCCTTCCTTCCTTCCTTCCTTCCTTCCTTCCTTCCTTCCTTCCTTCCTTTCTTTCTTTCTTTCTTTCTTTCTTTCTTTCTTTCTTTCTTTCTTTCTTTCTTTCTTTCTTTCTTTCTTTCTTTTTCTAACTTAGTGAACCAATGAGTTCTCTTGGGGTTACTTACAGGAAAAAGAATGAGGGGTTATTTACAGGACCAGAAATGGGTGAAAAGCAACTTCATGGACAAAGTCCATTGCAGCATAGGTGACAGCTCATGAAAGCTGGGAATATGGAACACACCTCACAGCCTACAAGCAGTTCAACAGATTGGAGAGCATCCTTTCCAAATCTCATCCAGGAAGCTCTGCTTGTTACAGCTTTCAGACAGCTAGTCTGGTCTCATAATCTTCATTGCATCTTGACTTGTCTAAGAGTGACTTTGAGCAATCTTTATGTTTGCTCTCAGAAGAGAGGGGCCTTGTGAATCAGGTCAGCTTCAGGGACTTCCTGAAGCTGTTTTGAATTGTTTACCTTCTGTCTTAAGAAACTTCTCTGCAGAATAGAATGTTTCAATCTGTAGATAAAACATGGATCTAACAAATTTGAGTTCTAAGGAATAGTGAGCTGATAAGATTTTAGGCAATGGCAAATCACTGATGTGATTATTTAAAAGGCATGCTTGATTTCCTATAATAATGTGATACAGAAAATATTACAATACTGATTTCTTGAGTTACTGGACACTTTTATGATTAATAATGTAATGCTATTATGAAATAACATAAGACTTAATGTACCCCAACAATCTAAAATTAAACTATTGTTATTTTTTTTTTTTTTTCGAATAGCCAATGAACAGTTTTTGAGGCCTATGGTGTTTAGGACAGTGATTTCTATGCTGGAGAGTAAAGCTTTTTTATTTCCTTTTATTTTTTCCATTTCTTCGGTGAATACTAGTCCTAACAAAATAAGAGCATACACACATGTATGCACATAGAATTATGTCATGAGGTAGGAGGTGGTGGTAAGATACATAAAATACGCATATGAATATCTAGAATGCAGAGGCTGCTACAAAGTAAATAACTGTATTGTTTAACATGCTGCCAAGGTTCAAGGCATATTTTTTACACCTCTCATTCTGCTCATATATATAATTTCTCAATTGTCCACTTGACCCTCACATTTGTATCCATCAGTGGAGGAGAAGACTGGGTATAAATAGCTATTTTAAAGTCTTCATCTTATGTTTACCACACACTCTTGGGGCCCATTCACATTTCACCATCTTCTCAGGTCCTTCCAGTAGGCAACCCCTCTGCGGGGTTTTCTCTGAGTCCCGAAGTCTACCCTGGCTGTGGCTACCCAACAAGCAAGCTGGGATGTTGAGGGATTCATGTTTCTTACCTGGAGTCATAGGAAATGGAGTGTGGAAGGTGGTGGATAAGTACCCCAGCTCTCTTGCCTCTTATGTGAGATCATTGCATATCTATAAACCAGTCCCCAAAGATGAATCAAATCCCAATCGCTAGTAGTGAAAACTTGCTCATTAATACTGTTGTCTGTGCTTATCACTGCCCGGTCTCACCTCCTCAATGTCTTGCTAGTGTTCCCTGGGGCGACCTTCCAAATTAACCACTTGCACTTGACCCCTGGCCTAGAGTCTTCTTCTGGGGATATTCAAATGGAGGTGAAGCTTCAACTCGGATGCGTAACTTCTTGGCACTGTTTTGTTTTGTGTAAACGAGCCAGCTCGGACAGGGTGCTATTTGAAGAAAGGCAAATGTAGCCAAGATTAGATGGACCTCGCCAAAGTACATTAGGGACATTTTAAGGATGCCAGGAGCCAGTGTGGGAGCTTTTATAACAATCCGGAGCCATCTGCCAGCCTGTAATAACCAGAATATAAAAGTCCTAATCTGGGATGCAGTTAAACTGTTTATGCTCTGTTTGTGGTTATGTATTTAAAGCTTAACATGCCCTGAATGGTGGATTTAAATTCATAAGCACATTGTTTTACAAAACTGGCATGAAGCCTTTTTAATACAATAAGCAAAATATATTAGAAGGTTGCGTCAAAACCTGAATATTTTCACTTGTTATTTTTTTGTTGTTCTTAAGAAAAAATTGGGGAGAACCACAGCTCTGTGAATGTCTTGTAGGGTACCCGGAACCTCTTTCCAAGCCACTTTCTGAGAGGCAATTTCCTCCTGTCCCATAAAAACTCCACAAAGCACCTCTACGAACGAGGATGCACTGGGCACATTTGTAAACTGCCAATACAGCAGGCATTCAATCACACTGAATCCATCAAAACCCTAATTGAGACAGGGGCTCAAACCTTACAGCTTAATTACTTTAATTTTAGATGGGTGACAGACTTACTCATGTATTGCCCTTTAAGCTGAAATGCACTAGAGAGAGGCCATGGGTGCTTGCTGTAATTCTCCAAGCTAAGTGGAAGTGCAGGAAAATATAAATAATGATGTCAAGTGATACCCATGATCAGATTTATTAATCACTCGTTTCCCAATTCCTGTCCTTTGTGAAATCCCAGGGCACCAGCTCTGCTGTCTGGAAATATGTCCCCCTGTGTGAGGCTAGACAGTTCTCACTTGTGGCTGATTGCTCTTCTCTACCACTTATGAGATTGCCTAGGACTAAGCACTAGTCCTCTGATCTCATTATGTTAACATATCGCTTTGTTCTCATTTATAAGAGCTTCCTCCTGACCTCTCTGCTCCCCACCACGTCTCTGATGGGAACCACAGACACCTGTCAGTCAGTCCATCAGACCTAGGTTGGAATCTGGTTATGGGGACCTCAAGATAAGTACACCAAGACTTGGTAAAAGCGTCTAACTTCTTTTGACTATCCTTGCAGACCAAATACTATTACTAATGTCAACCATGACAGATTTCATTATAAGGGCAATCAATGCTCGGAAGTAGGCAGGCTTATACCCACTGTACAGATGAGAAAGTTTAGGCTTCAGTAGCTAAAATAATGTCTCCAAATTCACTTGTTAGCAAATAGCAGAGCAAGTATGGGATCCGCGGTCAATCTGATTCTTTGGTCCATGTTCTTCCCCCCAAACAGTTCTGTGCCTTCTGCCAAGATATGAGGAAATCTACACAAAAGGCAACTGTGGATAGTTTTGGAAATCTCTAAGAGGGCACAAGCTAATAAATGAATAAATAAATAAATAAATAAATAAATAAATAAAGAATGAATGAATGAATGAATGAATGAATGAATGAATGAATGAATGAATGAATGAAAGGAATTGTAGGTACATCTAAGATTACCCCAATGGCTGCTTCCAGTAACAACTCTGGTTGTTTGCTCTCTCCAGTCACATGGGGGTTGTGAGACCAGGCAGCAAGGACCTGGAGAAGGTAGAAAGATGGATGCCAACAACCCCGTGCATCAGCCGAGAGCAGATGTTCTAGCCGAGCATGTGATGAGTAGCTGCTGATGAATTCCATGCCGCAAACACACAGCAGTTGTTTCCTACGTCATTAGCTGTGTGGCCCTGAGTAGATATCGCCCAGTCATTTGTTTAATTTCTTTACATTATCTCTTCCCCTTTGGGCCTGCTTCAGAATCAAGCTGTAGGTACAAGTGACTAATGAACTAATGACAACACTGATAACAGCCAGGCTAATAATCATACAGCTGATGGTGACCATGCTAATTAAGAAAGTTTGAACGGCAAGAGCTTCCTCTGGCATGACTATTCATCTCTGGAAGGCAATGGTGAGGAGGTCAGGCAGGGCAGAGACAGGGGAGAGTCCCCGTGGGAAAGTCAGGCATGTGGCCCATTCTTTCAGTGATGCTTCTTATGGAGGAGGGTTCAAGACCATTACAGTGTGGACTCATTACATTTAACACAAAGGGTCATCAGAACAGTGAGTGGGGCAGACTTCAATCTTCATAAACAACACACCTGCCCAAGAGCCTCTTGAGAGGTAGCCTGTCCAGTGGGGGGCCCTGGACCTGCTGTCTGACAAGATCAAGGTGCCTGTCACTTCAAAGGGGTAAACATAAGCAGGCAGGCAGGACAAGTCAGTTGGCATGGAAATGATGTCAGTAAAAATGGACCATAGAGGGTTGCTGTAAATGCTGTGGGAACTCTTTTTTTGTTTTGTTTTAATTTAAGAATTTTAAAATTCATTTTACATACTAACCACAGATCCCCTCTCATCCCTCCTCCCTCTTCCCTCAGCCTTCTATGCTCCCCCTCCCCCATCCCTTCCTTTGAAAAGATAAAGCCTCTCATGGGGAGTCAGCAAAACCTGGTCCATTCAGTTGAGGCAGGGCCAAGCCTCTCCCCTTCTGCATCAAGGCTGTGCAAGGTGTCCCTCCATAGGTAATGGGCTCCAAAAGCCAGCTCATGCACCTGGTATAGATCTTGATTTTACTCCCAAGGGCCCCTTAAACAGACCAAGGTACACAACTGTCTCCCATATGCAGAGGGCCTAGTCCTGTTCCATAGGAACTCTTGAGTGTACATTTGAGGGGTGGACATCATGGCATGCTCAGCAGCTTCTGAGAGGCACAAAGGCCTGATGCATGTGAGGGTGAAGAACACCAGCATCTCTGTTAGCACTTTATACCAACTATCCACTTTCAGCAGGGCATGGCACAGACTCCACTGAGGCTCCTGATCAGGTGAAATGGAAGACCAGGACCCTTAATATTATAAATAGTCACCTCTGGAATACTAGAAATAGCAGATACTAAGACTAGGCTGTTTAGTCAGAGAACTGTGAGTCTCATTTCTGATGGCCATTTTTTTTTTTCCCCCCTGAGGAAACTAGGATCTGAGAGCCCCAGGGAAGCTGCATGCCCTTTGAACCTTCAGGCTCCGATCTTGGCTGCCCAATAGCCTCACTCTGGTGACTTCTGAAAAAAATTCCCGAGAATATTCAAGAGACACCACATTCATGAAGGACAGTGCCCCCCCCCTTGCACTGGAATGGTTTCCTTTAGTTACTTCAGAACTACTAGACTCCTCTAAGAGTTTCAGCAGCAGTGACATCCTGAACCATGACAACTCCAGATTCTTTAAGCAGAAAAGTTTTGTCACTTTTTCCTCTTTCTTTTTTTAATCTTATTTCCTCTGAGGCAACCATCACATTGGAAATTATTCAAGCTCATTCTGGTACAGACCTCAAAATGGGGGTGGGTGTCACACTTCCAAGCTCACAGTTGACATGGTCAGCGTGGTTACTTTGCATGCAGAGCTTGAAGTTGATTTCCCATCAATCCAGACACTAAATAACAAGGCTTCAGGTGTCTGATGGAAATCTCTGATGACACTGCCCAAGGCTCCAATGTGGGTGAATTTCAACATGGCAATCTCCTGCCTCAGCTCCATATTTCTATCTTCTCCACATGTCATGTACAACCATCAGGAAGAAGTCATTGGTCTTACCTGGCCTGCAAAGAGCCCACAGACACCAATGATGCACAGGATGTTGAACACAGCAGAGCCCACGATGGTGCCGACTCCCACATCACCCTTGGTGATAAAGACTCCTGAAACAGATCAAAACCAGTCTGGATGTAGTGGTCCAGCTGCATTCCGAGGAGAACACGGAGGGCATTTTACAGTTCTAGACTATGCTGGATCCACAGGACATAGCTAACCATTGGGAGGAGCTTTTGAATTCAGAAGTGAGACTTTCCCTTAGTAGCACTGGCTCTGGGTCTACGACAAGTTCACACACAGTAAAAGTGTTGAATGACCACAGCAAAGTGGGAGGCTCTGCTTGGGGTTTGCAAACTTCATTTTTTTTTTCTTTTGTTAATGGCAGACAACTCAAATTTGAGGGTCTTCTTCCCCAGAGCCCTTTTCTCTCACACAGGAAAGGGCTGAGACATTCTTTCAGAGTCACCTACCTATGACCGATGTAAACAGCTCTGGGGCTGAGCTGCCTGCTGCCATGAATGTGGCTCCTGCCACATCTTCACTGAGGTGGAGGCGCTGTGCAGGAACAGAAACGAGACAGGTGAGTTGAGCCTTTATCTGGGAATACATGTGACTGTCGCTCCCCAGGTCCTAAGCCTTAGAAAGACAGCTCTCGGACTTCAGAGGGACCTAGAGGCTGGGCTCAGTCCCTCTCACTACCATTCACTCAGAGCTTGGCGATTTCTGCAATCTGCTTGCCACTCTTGCTTGCAGGGTTAGCAGGCTCTAAGACTTTACTGGCCAAAGGCTCTGCAGAAGATTTAGGAGCCCACAACCCAAATACACCCAGGGACTGCCGTGCCAATGGTCAGGAAAGAGGGAGGAGTGGGTTGGTGATAGCACCGTGGACAGTAGTGGGGACTCAAATCCTTCCCAACCACAGCTCTGCTCAACTCCCTAGGTGTTGACAGACACTCTGATTTTAGAAGAGATGTGGATAATCTAGAGCCTTGTGCAAAAACCATGGTTGTTGCAGGGCTTCAACTACCTCAGGCTCACAGCAGCCCATTTTCAAGCCTGTAAACGTGCTACTACAGTCTCCCTCTGGGAGCACAGTCCCAACCCTTGACCTTCAAACTCCTGCTGCTACAGCAGGAGAGAAGCCTTGAGACTGAGTAGCAAATGATGTGACCCTTGATCTCATTCCTCAAGTCACCCTGTGTGTTAAGGCAGAAGGTGATCATCAGAAACACAAGATGAATGCACCTTGGTGGCTGGTTGGTATGTTTAACTTTTTGGCATTCTACCATGTCTCAGAAAGTAGTCAGTCAGCTGTTGGTAGGCACCTGGTTTCCTTCTGGGGTCAGGACACAGACTTCAGTTTCCACTTTCCAATGCCACGCTCTGTTCTCAGTAGCCCCAGTGACTGCACTTCCCTTCTTGGCCACAGAGAGGCAGTATGGCCTTGGAGGAGCCTCTGAAAGAGGCATTCTCTTTGGAATCCTGGGTTCCTTGCCTCTCACTCACAGTTAAGGTTCACGTGGGGCACTGAGGAGACCCTGAGATGGTATGTCGACATTAAAAGCTGTAGCTTGTAGGAGCCTTGGGCACTTGAGTGTCAATGGGTGGGGATGGCCAGAAGCCAGTCTGAACTGCCGGGCCTGAACTGCTGGAACCAGGAATCCAGAAAGCTCAGCTCTCAAGAAAGCCCTGGGTTGCTCCACTTCCTTGCTGAGCTCCCAATGGCTGGTTTTCCAAGTTGCTTGTGAAGCTTACATTTATGCCCAGTTCCTCTTTTGCTTCTAGATCTCCTTCCTTCCCTTCCTTCTTCATGCCCAATTCACCTTGACCTGGCCATACTCCGCTGGACTTTTAGAATAACTAGTCATGAAGCCCTCTTGCCTCTGTATTGCCAGCTGCTGTATGGGAAGGAGGGGGAAGGAAGAACCTTCCTTAGCTTCTTCCTGAGCAGAGAATAATTCCCACATCCCTTCACCATAGTTGAATACCCTGGGATCTTCATGAATAATAGGCTCTGTTGTTCCCATTTAGGTTCAGTGGCTCAGGCATTCTCTGTCTTTTCCTGAGATGCTTTGTTAACAAGGCGTTTTTTCCAGATGCGGCTCCCTTGGTTCTTCCCTTCACACAGTCCTGCCCAGGTACCATGGCAGAATTCATCGCTTGCTCCCTTCTCTCTGCACCTAGTCCCCATTGGATTCATGCAATGTTCTGTGAATGTAATAGCCTTTGGGAGAAGTGGGGATTAGTTTCAGGAATGCCTCCTTTTCCCCAGGACCAGATACCCAAATCCAAGCATTGTTCAAGTTTCATATCAAATATTGCAGTGTTTGCATATGACTTATATACATACTACCATATACTGAAAATCATCCCTAGACTGCTTATAATCCCTAATAAAATGTAAATGCAACATAAATACTGTATTGTTTAGGGCATAATGATAAAGAAAAAGTCTGTGTCTTTCTCATACTGATCCAACTTTAAAAAAATATTTGATTTAGGGATGGATACATGGATTTGGAACCTGCATATGGAAGGTAGAGTGCTTCATTTTATCACTGGTCTACAGGCTCATGGGTGGCCAGGGCACATAGCCTGGCTGGGCAGAGCCTGGTTCAGTGTTTACAGTACTTGAGGCAGGTTCCGTCATCCTCTCCCACAGCCCAGGAGGACCCACTGCTGCTTCTGTAACTTCTACATGGCCCTAAAGCCTTCCCACTCTTGACATCCAATATCCTCATTTAGGTACAAGCTGAGAACCTCAGGCTGCTCCCTCTCGATCCCCAGGAATGCCACCTTCTTCCTCTTGTTGAGTCCCCCTTTGCTTCAGTGTAGCAGAATCTGAGTTTGTCTGTCTTCAGCACACAAAGGACTTCTCAACATTCCAATACCTTTGTCTGTTCCATGATGTATGTTCCATGGTTGTCTAAGATTTAGTGACTTATCTGACCTTTTGCTGGCATGCTGGGTCATCATACTGGCAGTCCTTTCTTTTCCCTGCCTAACATTTTTCCTGGTTTGAACCTGAACCCCCTTCTCTCCCATCTCAGCTATGACTTATTAAGTAATGTAGATTTCTGTAGTGTGGTTCAGGAGTTATTGAGGGAGGTCTAGAGGTGCAGCTTTGGGGTCTCATGACCCTGAATGGGGTGTGGCCAGCCCCTATTGAGAACCCCATTGTACGGTGGACCTCCCTTCCTCTTCCTGCAATCTGCAGGAGAGGTTTAGCTCCATTGTGCTTCATGGGACAGTTTCACTCTCCAAGAATTGTCTTAAGGTTCAATTTGTATTAGTGAGTGTTTATATTTGTCACCAAAGTCCAAACAGCATCCCCTTTGAGCACCTTTGCTTAGCTTTAGTTTGGGAATAAGCACAGAACACACAGCATCACCTCTCTACAAAGAGATTAGGGAAAGCAAAGGTGGTATGGAGAATCCCAGGCTAGGAAGTCCTGCCAGGTCACAGTGGGTGGTCCTGCATCATGGCCCCCTATCCTGTGAAAGAATGGAACCCCAGGAAGACTTGAGCAGAGACTCTCAGAGACATAAACATGGGGTTTCCAAGGAGATACAAACTCTGTCCTTGTCCTACCCATTTCTACAGGTATGCCATCTGCTTACCAACCAGGATGGTTTTAAGCACACGGAGCTGTACTCACAGAGTGGGGCATGTGGCATGGTATGCTTTCTTGTAACTTATTTTGCTTCTGAAACTGGACTTGGTTGGGAAAAAGGAGCATTCTGGGAAGGAAGGCCTCATCTGCATTCCTCCCCTCTAGATAACTATGGATCCCAGAGGAGGAGCCAGTTCTGAATAAACCTGATAGAGGCCTTTGTAGAATTGCCAACTGGTGTGACGATGACCCAGCGGTAAGCTCAGACTGACCTAGGTTGATATCATAACTCCACTCCTAAACAGCTGTGTGACTTGGGATAGGATACTCCAAATCTCTGAGCCTTGGTTTCTTGATTGCTAGAGAGACGCTGACTGTGGTCCCCTGGTACATGTGGTTAGAGGATGAACACAGTCACACTGCACCAACTTAGCAACACTCGCACCCTGATGACCAAGTAAAAATAGCATCTTTATTCCATTAAACATTCTCCTTCCTTAACTTTTTTTGTTAAAGGCTTACCCCACCCTCATCTGTACTGCCAGCTGATTACTTTCTCTAGAAGGACACATGTGTTCTTAAAGGCTCAATGGGCTGATATCTGTATTTATATTTGTAGGACATAATACATTTCTCTGCTCTTAACAACAAACAGGTCACATGGAAATAGGCAGAACAACTTGCTTTGCATAAGAATAAAGTTCCAGCCAGTGGTAAGTGTAAAGCCCCGTGTAGCCTCAGTTAATCTCAGATGGAAAGTATTCTGGAAAAAAAGAACATTAACCTGTATCCTTACTAAACATGCACTAACATTTTCTTCATAATTTCTCTTTGAAAAGCATACTTTGACAGATATTTACATAACCCTGATACTGTGCTAGCGCAGTCTAGAGATGGTTGACACTTTAGAGTCCTCCATCACTTTAAGAAGGGAGTTGAAAAGCCAAAGATTTGGAACTGATCTGCCACGGATGCTGCAGATAAATGCCCCCACCTTTGACAATGTCAAATGTCACCCCTTTGACACAAGGTGAGCCTGTTCCCAGGCTGGATCACTGTGACAATTGTATTTGCACTAGAGAACTGTGCATTCCAGACACCATCCCACGTCCTTAATTGACTGTCATGGCAAAGGGGGGTACATTCCTATAACCTAACTAGGGTTACTGTGCAATGATCACTTATTTCTAAAAAACTGAGCAAATTTTCAGGGATTGGAAGAAATTGCTTAAGTTAATAATCTTCCAAGTAAGATTTCCAGACTTCCGTCCTTAGCATTACCTGAGACCTCATTAGAATTATAGATCCTGACAGCCTTTTCTGTTTCTCTTTGGGACCTACTGAATCAGGTGCTGTGGGTGGAAGGGACCACAGGGCTTGGTGGCTACTGGAATTTCAGGTGGGACATGTGTCTGGAGACTGCCTTCTGAAAACTCAGATAATGAATTAAAAACAGTAGATAAAACAAAAAGCTTGTATATAAGAAAGATATGTTTTAAGACAGACAGCAAGATGAAACCAACAAGAAAATGAGAGCTTCTTAGGTAAGGTAAGCATTAAAAAGGCCCTTTTAGGTTTATTTATTGTGTGTGCACATGTGTATGTGTGTGTGTGCACATGTGCGTCTGTGTGTGTATTTGTGCGTGCTTGCAAATGTGTGCATGCCTGTCTGTAGGTGAGGATGCCAGGGCACACAACTTTCTGGACCCTACTTTCCCCTCTTTGCCCAGCTCTCTTGCCCCAGAACCTGTCAGGCTTCCACCCAGAGTAGAGACAGAGAGTTAGGTGTGAGGGAAGCGCGCATCAGTGGTAAGGACTTATCCTAACAGGATTCCAGAGGGAAAATGAAGCAAAGGAAGATGGAGAGAAGGATGGGGAGCAAGAAGCAGCATAATTGAAAAAGATGGTGTGGGAGGGAGCAGAACACAGAGTATGACCCTCCATGCCTGGTGTTCCAACTGTGAGTTTAATATACAGGGGCCAAAATGGTTTGAAAAACTATTTGCATCTACAAGAAACACACAGCTTTGATCGTGTCATTATCCCCTGAACAACACAGTGCAACATCTGTCTTCACAGGACTTACATCACTGTAGTAAAGCACACAAGAGAATATGTGCTGGTTTTTTGCAAACATTACACCTTACTGTGCACATTTTTATGCCTGGAGCATCCACAAATTATGTTGCTGCAGGACATTCTGGAAGTATCGCCATGGATACCCAGAGGTGACTGTAGCACTAGCAATAATGGCAGATGCAATATGGGTTAAAATTTGACCATCCCCCCCCCCCCCCCCAGTTACCAAATGTCACACAGACAGCTTCCTTTTCTCTCAGGCATGCAGGTGCGCACATCTGAGACTCTCTAGGACCTCAGAGAAGAGGCTAGGAACACGGCAGGAGAGAGTCCCCATCTCAAGCACACTGGGAGTGTGCTCCCACATACCTCACAGATCTTTTCCAAGGATGGGACGAAGAAGTCGTCACACACGATGGCGAGCGCATAGAACATGTACATGGCCTGGAAGAAAGAAGAGAAGAAAGAATTAAGGGTCAGACAGAACCAAGGGCAAAGGGCAGAATCATTGTCTCCTCCAATTAATATCCTCTGTAATCATCAATTTAACTTCTTATTCAGAGTAAGTACAAAGTCTTTGAAATTCCTGAAAGACCTGTGACTAGGCTTTGACTTTGCCTTTGACCTGAGTACCTACCGATAGCTTCTTGTTCCCCTCTAAAACTCCAAGATGATGGGCTCCAGCTTCAAAGCACTTGATGCTTCTTCTACTCAGAGCACACTTCCCCTCAGATATATCACTGTCTTACTGCACCATGCTTTTCAAATGCCAGCCAGACTCCCTGCCCACCTTTGTCTCTATACCCTCTTATCCTGACTTTTTGTCTGTTGCCAGTTTTCACTTTCAGATATGAGTTTCCTTCTAATTATGCCATCAGAAGTCACCCCAAGGCTGGCCTGAAAACATGGGTAGCTGACCATATCCCAGTAAGCTCATTGCCTGGTCTCTGTGCAAACTTGCTTCCAAATTGTAGTCAGCTATCACCAGGAAATCCCTAGAATTTCACCTTCTAGCCAGAGACTGTCTTTTTCCTTATTCAAGGTATCACTTCAAAGCAATGACATTTGTTTGGATTCCAGTTTTGAATGACCACCCATCATACACTTCCCACTTCTTCAGGGAACCCCAGCACCTTCATATATCCACCTTTCTCCAGGATTACTGATTGGTCAATCAATGTATAGTATTTCTAGTAGAGGTTGCTATTGGTTTAAAGGTAGCATGCAACTTGGGCTCATCCAATCAGATGAAAGAAAACAGTTAACAACTTTCAAAATAGGGTCATGTCTCACTCTCTGTCAATAGCTGTGGATAGAAAGTATGGAATTCTTAGAGCGAAGTTGATTCTGAGTTGGAAAGCAGCAGAGCTTAATTGCATCATGGAATCATGGATCATACGGCATTAGAGCCTACCATGCCTCTGACCATACCAGCAGTATTGCTTGCATAGTTTGATTCAGAATTTTCCAATATTTGTAGCCTGAAGTGTTTACCTGTACCTGCTCAGTTTCCAGCATCTTTACTAGTAGATCCATTACTGTCTTCTATGATGTTTCCCACTGATGACTACTCCACAGCATGGGCCCCCAGCCATAGAGGGCACAGGCATAAGACACAGGCCAGCTACCACAACATGCCATTTCTTGTCACAAAGTGATAGGTGGGCAGAAGTACTGTTTAAAGGGTCAGGCAAAGATTGATAGGGAGTATAAATACTCCTCAAGCCTGTCTCTGCCAGAAGCAGCTGTCATGTAGAAGAGAACCTGATAATGGTTCTACTACATTAAGAGGCTGAATCAGACGGTGCAACAGGTATATATGTACACACACATTCACACATGCACACACACAAAGAGGTACACACACAGGCACACACAGATGCACACAGGCACACACACATGCATGCACACAAGCACACACATGTACTCGCTTCCCCCACCTGCATGTGTGCACACAGGCACACTCACACACACACATACATGCACACACGCACACACACACACAGAGGCACATGCATGCACACAGGCACACACACACCCACCCACACACAACGTGCATACACATACCCAACAACATCAAGCAAAACTTGTCTCAGCTCAGTTTGAAACCAAGTGGATATTCCGATTTCATGGGCCAATGCTTTGCATTTTTTACTTAGCCTGTTAGTGGAGTTTCTGTTGCTCACAAATTTCCTTCCTGGGGCCTTCTGCTGCAGTCCTAGCTAGAAATGATCTCAGGCTTTTGACGCTTGGCCAGTGCACTAATTTAGTCCCCTGCGTCCCTTTGCATGCACTTGGTTTCTTTCCATGTGTATGTGTTTGTTCTCTCCCAGAGGACAGGAGATTCTCAAGTACAAGGTAACACTCCATTCTGTGGAAATGTTATACCAAAGCACAAAGATGATGTGCCCTAAACTGAAGACTATGCTAAATTACCAAAACATAACAAAATACACCACTGGGGATAGATAGATCAACTCTGACTCATCACTGAGTGCAATGCTGTCAAAAGAGATTGCGTGAATGTACATTTAGTGATAATAAAATGCACCTACACTCAACTGTCATAGGAAAATGTTAAAAATTACACAGTCTCTCTTTTGTTACATTGTTTAGTAGTATGTGTGGACCAGCAAACATACATGAGTACATGTGCATAGGCTGTTACATCATGCTGTCACAGTAATAGCTATGTTTTTTTCATTGGAATCAATATATCTATATTCTATAATAATTTGCTATATTTTCTCCCCTTCACCCTAAATTTGCATTTCTTGTGTGATTTGTGTAGGTGGTGAAAATTTTAAAAGTAATTTTTTTATACTTTCCTAACCTCTGAGAAGCCAGGAAGAATGGTACCCAGAGAAGTCTCTAAAATCATTTTTTATTGCTTTATATATTCATAATCTACATAAAATCATTGCCCATGGCATTTCTAGATATGTCAAACAAACAAACAAAAACCTAACACTGTATTTTATAGCATTCTGGATCTTCCAGAGATACATCCATAAACTGTAATAGACTCAAACCTTCTTTTGCTGTGTGACTTGGCTGATCCAATGACATGCAGGTTTTAACATTATCCTTGAAAGGACATCCAAATTAAGTAATTGAAATACAGAGAAACACATCTGTGGATTAACCAAGATCTAAATAAGCTGTCTATCACTGACACAGTCAGCTCATTTGAGCAGCTGGTGCTGCTTAGAAGTCTATGTGCCCTCTCAGTAAAAGCATGTTCCCATATTAAGTATTGATCTTATTTCAAGACAAGAACCTCCATCCAATATTGTAACACAGATGCATGGGCTAGGATGAGAAATGAATAGATCTGCCAAGCTATTTGAGGGTGATGGTATGGAAAGGCACACTGATTTGGTTCACAAGATAGGGTGAGGTGAGGTGGGGATACCCACTGTCAATCACTTGATGACTACACATTAGGGGATGCTAGGAAGCCTAAGAGATGTGTGGAGGTACCTTGCCTGTTCTAGGGCACTTTCTGGCATCTCTCTCTCTCTCTCTCTCTCTCTCTCTCTCTCTCTCTCTCTCTCTCTCTCTCTCTCTCTCTCTCTGCACTGCTTCTGTGGTTATAATTTCCTGTATATCTCTCTCATGAGGCTCAAAGGAAAGCAGGTTTCCACCAAGAAAAGAAACAAAATGCACACACTAAAAAGAACAAAGAACCCAAACAAAGGCTCAAAGTCTAGATGTATGCTGCAGAACTCTTAGAGGAAGTATGGCACCTATGGGTCTGTCCACACAACCGGCACAAATATTTGCAGAAGATTAAAGGACTTTTATATTCATTTGCCCAGGCCTACACTTCCAAAGGATAGAGGATATCATCGAAGAAGAGGAAAATAACATTTGCCACTGTGTGTAGGCCCACCTCAGGTCTTTTACAGAACTATCCCCTTTAGTTCTTCTGGTTCTTGTGGGAGGCAGGTGGTCCCTGGGTCCACTTTTCAGACAATGCAGAAAGAAGCAGCAAGCACATGGCAAGGCTTATATTGAACCTCTGTGATGTGGGATGTCTTTCTATATGCTATGAATATGCTTTATTATCATTTGTTAATAAAGAAGCTGTTTTAGCCTGAGGCAAGGCAGCTTAGAGGCAGGTGGGAAATTCAAGTAGGGATAAAGATAAAGAAGGGCAGAGTCAAAGAGATATTACCGAGATGCTTCCTAAAAAAGCAAGATAAAATAAAACAAAAGTAAAGTCATGAAACATGTGGTAATACAATAGATTAATAAAAATGAGTTAAGTTATAAGAGCTAGTTGGTAATTATCCTGAGATATAGGCCAAATAGTTTATAATTCATACAAGCCCCTGAAAAATTATTTTATAAGCAGTTGCAAGACTGTGGGTGGGAGAGCTTTGTCTGGATTGAGAGGCCCAGACAGGACAGAAAAACTTCTGGCTACACCTATAGACCCTCTCTACCCTTCCTTGAGCCAGCTCTCTCTATACAGGTCAGTTCTCACTTATTCTGCTTCTAATGCTTCTTATTTCTAGTTCACCTTATTTTTCTATCCTTGCAAGGGGAAGATCATCTCTAAAGCTTTAGTTTGAATCTGGAGCTCACAAGGTCTTCTCTTCCTTGGAGTTCTGGAGAACTGCCAGAGTGGGAATCTACATGTTGGCATTGATTGTGCACAGAATGGGAATATAAATGAATTTTTCTCATATATCTAGCTTTCCTTTTCCTGAATGTCAGCCATATTCATCATGTATTTGTACCTGCCATATTCCAGGCTAGGCTGGTACAGGATGTCTTCTGTGAAGCGAATGGATACCAGAACAGTTGATATCACCACTGAGATCTAGTAGAAGAAATATCCGGAACCTGGGAGGATACCCGGAGAGGTAAAGGGCCACCTCATCTTTCAGATGTGTCACTTCCACATTGTATGAGTTCAAATGATTCTTCTTACCCTATGTAGCCTCCAATGTGGGACCAATCAGTATGTCATATATGTGGTTTACAAGATTGTTTTGAGAAGTACATGGGGAAAAACGGTCAAGGGTATCTGGGTAGAGTGACACATCTTATATATCATTATTTCTGTTGCAAAGGTGGCTGTGATGTGGGTACATGGTCAAATTAGCCAGCCCTCTGGAGAAAAAGACACATGCCACAGTGCCCTTACCTCTACTTGTTCTTGCCAAGTCTGTCAAAGAGCAGGTGACAAAAAGATAACTAACTCTCCAGTACAGACCAGCAGCAACTGGCCAAATCCAACCCAAGTTCAACAAATCAACTGAGGACATTTGGGTCAAGTTTTTTTTTTTTTTTTTTTTTGTATGTGGCAATAGACACAGATCAGTTAACAGAGACAATTGCAGCAAACACAAAATCATGACTTGTTACTGTGGGGATGTTTTCAAATATAATAAAAACAGTCAGAGATATCAGAGGGATCTACCCACAGTCAGTCTAGGAGGATCAGACAGTGGCAACTCACACCTTTAATCCTAGCACAGGGAATATCCCAGAAGTGGTGACCCACACCCTTAATCCAATCTGAGTTTGAGGTCATTTTAGTTTACAGAAGGAGTTCCAGGCTCCCAGGCAGGCAGTGGTGGGGCCATGCCTTAACTGAGGGAAGAAAGTATTTAAGGCAGGCATAGAAAGAGAGAGAAGGCAGAAGAAGCCATGGCTCACACTGTTAGTCCCAGCACTTGGGCAGTAGAGATAAGAGAATCTCTGTGAGTTCAAAGTCAGCCTGGTCTTCAAAGCAAGTTCCACTACAGTCAGGACTGTTAAACAGAAAACTCTGTCTAGAAAAAAACAAAACAAACAAAGACTGGAAGATGTGGATCTGTCCTCTGATATCTCCGACTGTTTTTATTATATTTGAAAATCTCCCCACAGATTACCCAGAAGGCAGACTTTCAAAGTTCTTAAGAGACAAAATGACAAAGAACTTCCGGGGGCAGTGACGATCATAGGCTTTCCTTTCCATTGCCAGAATATTCATATGCTTAAAGAATATATACTTAGAGACCACCAAAAGTGAATTTGTGCTGAGGACATGAAGGTTTAGCCTTTAAAGAGTTGTGCATTAATTTAACAGGATTGTGTAGGGTCACCAACTCAAAGGCAGATGGCCTAGAAGTAGGAGCTCTAAGACTTTATGACTCATTGTCATTGGACAAACAAGAGTGACTTGAGGCCCACTCTGGGAAGGAGTGGATGTCCTAAACTCAAGCTGAGAGGGCCATAGGGTTGAGTTGCCCATCATGGTTTAGTCTTGCAAATATAATATCAGTGTTGTGCTGATTAATATCTTTAGCTTTCTTAGTGTCCCTACAAGGAGCCATGGTCATATGACCCTACTTTGGCCAATGCAAATAAGGTATAGATTCGTTTCAAGTCGTCCTTTTATTTTTCTTGCCTTAAATTTTAATTTGGTGCCTGGAATGGCAGCAGCCATTGAATAACTATGTGGCAACAAGCACAATGATATATACCAACATGATAAGGGTAGCCAAGACCCAGGGGCATCTGTGATTCCTGAAACCTTCTCCCTTTGTACTTACGATGTGAATGATGAAACCCCTTCGTTTCAGTCCCCATTAACCGAGGTTTTCATTGTTGCAGACACACTCCTCTCTAACATACATGGGGGACAGATGCTCTGCTGAGCAGGGCAAGAGAAGGAGGCTAGATGAATTCCCACAGAAGAGGTGGCTCTTGAGCTGAAAAATTTAAAGATACATACTGTCTCCCCAGATGATTTAAAATTTGACTGGGATGAATAAAATCAGAGATGTGGAGGTTGGAGACACAGCTCAGTGGGTAAGAGCATCTGTCATACAAACCTGAGACACTAGGTTTGGACCTCAGATCTCATGTAAAAAGTCAGATGTGGCATGTGTTTTAAAGTCATGCTGTGAGGGTAGAAGTGGATATGGGGGTGTAGGTAGGGGTAAGGTAGGAAAACCATGGGAAGGTGGCTTGCTGCAGGATCAATGAGAAATTTAGTTCAAAGGAATAAGGTGGAGAGTGATAGAGCAGGCTCCCAGGCATCTCCCACTGGCCTCTGTGTGTGTACCTGTATACACATGTGAACACATCCATGCTCACACACTCACTCACAAACATATCCACATACACACCAAACCAAAAAACCAAAAAAAACCCCAAACGTTACAAACAGCAGCAGCAACAGCAGCAACAAAAACCCCTGAAGATCTTTGACTACAGTAGTTAAATTTTAAACAATGCTCAACATAACAAGAGATATTTGTGGATTGTGACTTAATGGGGGTGAACAGGCTGTAGCTGAAATGTTGATATCCATAAGTATTTCTGAATTGTAGGGAAAATGTATTTGAGCAGCATGACTTTCACCCTGCTGTTTTATGTGGTATCTACAGTCAGCAGATTTCACAGAAAATTTCCTTTTACTACATCATTGGCTCTCCTGTCTCTGTTTTTGGATTCCATGAATGAAGAACTGGGGAACATTCATAGGGCAAGTCTGTGGAGCTCTTGCCTGGCTAGAAATTGTTCTAAACCTGCAAGGAACTATAGTTCACTAATGAAAAAGTAGTTTCTCCTCCTCTTCCCATTTCAAGTGCTCATAGAAAATGACTTCTTTTACAAGCGTTTTCTTGGGGGTTGTGGAGTTGGGGAGATATCTCGGTCAGTAAAGTGCCTACTGGGTAAACACAGGACCTGAGCTCAGATTCCCAGCAAGTATGTAAAGGTTGTGCATGGCAGTGCATGTCTGCAATTCTGCCACTGGAGTCTGTGTGTATGTGTATGTGTGTGTGGGTGTGTGTGTGCATGTGTGTGGGTGCATGCCCGTGTGCGTGCAAGCATGGTGAGGTGGGGTGGGAAAGGGTGGAGTCCTGGAGCTTCTTACCCACCAGCCATCAAAATCAGTGAGCTCCAGGTTTAGTGACCTGGCCTCAAAAAATAAGGTGGAAAAGGCTATCTGACACTAACCCTTGGCTTCCACATGTTTGTGCAAATATGTATATGCATACCTGCATAGTTACATGCACACATCCATATGCCCATGTACATAAACCATATGCATACACATAAAAGCAAATAATTTTCTCATAACAAGTTTTGTGTCTCTTGGCCCCATGAAACTACAGAACTACTATTGACCCAGGGACTCTAGTGACTACAGAGAGACAGATTTAGTCTCACAAAATAGATGCAAGTTCCAAATCGGAGGGCCAGGGAAGGTGTTTATAGCTGATGGATACTGGTGTTCCTTCTTTATCTTCAAATTCTTCAAGCATAATTTAGAACACCTCTAATTTTCCAATATCAGAACCTGCTTCAATCAGGAACCTAAATGCTGGGTAATTAATTAACCCTCTGTACAGCCCTCAAGGAATAACTTATAAGAATTGGTATATTAGTGCCTAGTTCCCTTGTGTTCTGGGTAGGGTAACCAGATGGCCAGGTGTCCAGTGCAGTGTCACATGCCCAGAGGGTTGTATGCCTCTTCATGTACCATTTATTGGTACCCTTCCTTGCCCTGCTTCCTAGTCCCCAGTGACATCAACTTCTATCACAAATACCAATTTATATTTGAATCTTTGTCTCAAGGTTGTTTCCAGACAGTTGTCTAAATTAAAGCAAAAGGGGAATGAGGTAAGGGAGAATGTGAGAGGAATAAAATCCAAGGGAAATCAAGGTGGGTCATTTCCAGGAACAAGGCCTTCCTAAAGTCTAGAGGACTCTCGTGAATGTCACCCATTGTCCTAGTTAGTTGGCAATGGGAAGGTCTTTAAAGACACTCAGGGCCTTGAATGATAGGCATGTTGTGGCTGCTTCTTCTTTCTTCTCCTCCTCCCATCATCTTCTTCCTAATTTTTATTGAAAATGGATATTTTTTTCAAATCTGATCACAATCCTCCCCAAACATCTTCCAGATTCTTCACAAGTCTATGCCCTTCCTTTCTCTATCATTAGAAAATAAACATACAGCTAAACAACCAAAAGGGTAAAGCACCAAGCAAAGAAAAAGCATAAGGAACACATACAAACACAGAGACATACACATCCGCACACAGAGAGATTCCACTAAAAACACTATATCAAAACTATAATATTTAAATAAAAGACCTGTAAGGTAAAAATAAAGGTGGGGGGAGGCTTGGATTCTAATGGAAAGGATTATACGTTAGGACACTTGCTCCATTAACACAAATTCTGTGACTCTTTTTTTTTTTTTTTAAAAGGAATTTCAGTATGCTTAGCTATTCTAGACTTCAGCTGGAGCATCTATCTATCTATCTATCTATCTATCTATCTATCTATCTATCTATCTATCTATCTACTCACTCACTCACTCACTCACTCACTCATTCATTCATTCATTCACTCATTCATTCATTTATTCTTTGTGTCTTTTACATCATGCCTCCCAATTTCACTCACCTCCCATGCCCCTGAATAAGACAAAATAAAATTTAAGAGAATAAAGGAAAAAAATCATGGGGGTGGGCAAGGAGAAAGGAAGAATCTCATCATGGAAGCACAGTATGACATAGTGCATCACAAAGCAAACCTCTTTATCCATACATTTTTACATACAGGCATTCATTGAAAAGAATCATCAGTCTGGTGCAAGGGCTCTGGTCTCTGTCACAATTATCAAAGCTGGGCTTGCATTGGGAATCTTCCTTGACATCCTGTTGCTGCCCTGTGTTGTGGATAACCTGGAGCCCTGGATCCAGAGGACCAACCCCACCCTCATCCCTGTGCTCCAGTCAGATCTTAGATGGGTTGGATGTTGGGGTGGGCCAACACTAATCCTGGTACTGGGCCTGGGAAGTTAAAGGGTTGATTAGCCCACCAACTCTCCCATTTGCCCTGACAGGCTGAGTACTCCAGCACTTCCCTGGTTAGTTCACCCCTTGTAGTAATGAGTAAGGGGTGGGGCTAGTTTTCTCATTTGCACATGGTTCTCCCATATATATGCTTTCAGGCTTTCCTGTGTTATTCAGGTGAGGTGTTCCCCTCCAGCTGTAGCTGGTGAGGCCAGGGACAGCTCTCTCCTACTCTTATGATTGCAGGGCCAGCTCCTATACCTGCCTCAGGCATTGTTGGGGGCATCTCTCTCCTATCCATGCTGCCACATGAAAGATGAGTAACGGGGACATCTCTCCAGTGCTCACAACTTCAGGGCTGGCTCACTCACACTTCTGCCAACAGGGTCGTCTGATGAGCTACATTGGACTACCCTTGGAATATACTCAGATCCTTCCTGATAGGGTAAAGAACTAACAAGCTGGATGGTATGGGTGGATAGGGGTCCAACCTTGAGCTGGGTGTATAAATGAATAAACTCAGCAATGCTGGTCTGTGTGGGGCATAAATTCTTAATTTCACTTTGTTGTTTAGTATCTCATATAGCAAATTAAGCCAGACCGATACTTCCTCTTTTTTCTCCCACCACACGAGAGATTTTGGGGAGGGAAAAAAACCAGGAGAGTGGCTACTGTCTTTTTGAGAAACATCAGCAAATTGAACAGGACACAAGGCTTATATAGAGCTTCTTTGGAAGGGGGTAAAATTTTCCAGGGTGGAAACTGGCGGAATTTCATGTCCATAGGTTGGGTTTTCTTCTCTGTAGCGTGGGGGCAGTGTCTGGCAGTTAGGGTAGTTAAAGTATTCTGCCATACTTTTTCTTATAGCACTTCCAACTTCACACTTCAATGACAATGCATTAGAATAATTACCAGATAATTACTATGGACTTTTAAGTAGAAGATTCAAAACCTTTCTTGTCAAGCAATTAGCTTGGCTGGGCACATGAACTCCAGTCTTCTCTGACTGATGTTAGCTGGCTTAAAATTCAAGGAGAGTCCAGAGAAACTGGTAACTCAGTGCATGACTTTTGCTTTCACTGTCCTTGCAATGTAGTTGGCCGGTTTGATATGAGGAAGCAATCAAGGTTCAAGAGAAAAATGGCCCTATGCCTCTTTGCTTAAATGTCTCTGTTGTTAGAGAGGTACTTTGAGGTATTCTCATGCTTTATAACAAGGACAGAAAGAGAAGATGTTCTGTAGTTTGTAGATGTAGACACTGGGATGAGGAGGCATGGCTACAAGATGAAGTGCTAAAATTTAATCAGGCGTTACCCTCATCAGAGTGTAGAGGAAGCAGGAATCAGTGTTGCAAGTAGGAGCCCAGAAGATTATCTAGAGGCACACAGTGGCAGAGCACAGTAGGACACAAAAGAAAGGAATGCTTTCGAACTTGGGAGCACAAATGTGGGCTTAAAGACATAGCTCCATATTTAATATTTAATGTCCAGAATTGAGACAGTAAGCATGGTACCGTTACCTCTGACATGTTGAAAAGCTGAGCGGGGTGGAGCCAGCAGTCAAAGCAGTGATTTACAGTTCAGCATTTTAAAAACAATCCTGGTGGATACACAATAAAACAGAAAACCTCTAAATGGGTTAGAATGTGTGTGGCAAAAAAAAAAAAAAAAATGTGTAGGCTGGGAGAGAAAAGTAAAAGGATAGAGAAAATCCTTAAGAGAAACAGAGAAATAAAGATATAATAAGCCACATAAAAATGGAAATTTTACAGAGTCTGGATTATGTTTGTTACTGTGCTTTCTTTTAATTTTTTAAAGTGTCAATGAGCTAACTGCAGAAAGACATCTAATTGTAAAGACTGCTAAGTTAAACAAACATATATTTTAAAGGTATTTTGACTTTGAACTTGGGTCTAAAGATATGTTGCTTTGGGAAAGAGGTTATGCTTTTGTTTCTACAGAAGATGAGAACTTGTAGATATCTTCTAGGCTAATATGGTTTGATCAAGGAAGACCCCCCCCCCCCTGGAAAAAATTTCTGATGTAAAGAGATGGTCACATAAGCTTCAATAATGTCAATTAAAATAATCCAGCCTCAGGACCCCCATAAGACTGCCAGCACCTCAAACATCAAGAAACACTTTATGGAAAGCTATGTCCAAATTCCCAAAATATTGTTTATAAATGCTTTCATCATAAATGGTTAATAGTCATAGTCAATCTCTTTCTAAGGAAAAATGACATAGAAATTATTAAAAATGATTATTGAATATACTTTAACCCCACAAAACAACTGCTAATCTCAAAATTGTTTACATTGGTATGGATTTGAGATTATTGGTACAAATTTAAAGTTAATTTTGTTATACTGTATGCATATTTCTACTCTTGTTTAAAATATTATATTTATGTGACTCATTTAAAATTGTAATATATAATTAAGAAATATAGATTAATAGTTAATCCTTTATGATAATCAAATGCATAGTCATATTAGTTAGGTTTTTTTAGGTATACAAAGATATATTTCAATTAGATAGGTAATCCTCAAACACTTCAAAGATCTATAGAATATGGCATTTAAAATATTTTAAGAACTTACACTTTTTTGAACAGTGAGACAGGTCTGATCCTGGCTGGACAAATATACTTCAAAAGGATGATGGGCATCAAAGAAACTGCATGTTGAGTTTACTTTCTTTGTAGCAAAAGTTAGCCATTGGACAAGAAACTGTTCTTGCCTCAACTGTCTAACAGTATGCTATATAAACTGGATAGGATCCATAGGAAATTGACCTCTTAACTTTGACAGAACAAGTCAAGATGATATTTCAGATTCCTGCTTCACAGTGAAAACTGCCAAACATTCTGTGGGACAAAGGAGAAGTTACTGATGAACTATGCCAGAATGGGGATAGCAGTCCTTCAAATTTCAAATTTCCAGCTTCACTGAAAGGTATGCCAGAGACTCTAGGCCTATAGGCTTAAGATAGATGCCCCAACATTAAAAAGAAACTTTGGGTGACTGTCCAGGAAGCCAGATGTCATCTCTGTCATTTCCAGAATTTGGAAGTTGCTTGCACTTCCTGTTTACTCAGGTAATTATATCTTTCTATGGCCTTTGATGGAGTTGAAGATTAGAGAGTTATAACTATAGTTTTCCTTAGTTATAATAAAAGTTAGATATGAAACTTTAGACTCAAGCATAAGAGAAATGATAGAATATTTTCTTTAATTTTTTAAAATATAAATAAACTAGAAATTGTAACTGTAATTCTTGCTTGATTGCTGTTTTGTTATATGTAATTTTAGTATGTTAAAATTGAAACCTCCCTTTTTGATTAGACAGAAAAGGGGAAGTGATTTGGGATCTATTTCTGTACGCTATGAATATGCTTTATTATTGGTTAATAAAGGAACTGTTTTAGCTAATGGCAAGGCATTTTAGAAGCAGGTGGGAAATCCAAGCATAGATAAAGAGGAAGGAGGGCAGAGTCATGAGAGATGAGATCCAGTTGCCCAAAAAGCAAGTATAATGGAGTATAGGTAAGGCAAGGGCCACATGGCAAGACAGACTAGTAGAGATGGGTTGAGTTAAGATGCGAGAGCTAGCTAGGATAAGCCTGAACCACAGGCCAAACAGCATGGAATTAATATAAGCTTCTGTGTGTTTCTGTGGGACTGAGTGTCTGCAAGTCCCAACCTTGGGCCAGATGAGTCAAAAATTTTTTACTACAGAGGGTAGACACATTATGAAGACTGCTGAAAAAGAGCTGTATCTGAGTTTTTACAGTTTTTGCTTTACAAAACCAGAACAGAGGGAACTTTATGACTGAATACTGCTCTTCCCTATTGTAAGAAAGTTAGAGGAGGCACTGAGGGTACTGTAGTCTTGGAGCAGGGAAATGCCACACTCACAAAGAAGGAATGAGAAGCCTGGCTAATTCTTCAGTTGTATAATACTAGACATTTAACCATACTAGGCTTTTACTCTTTCTTTTTCTGTAAAATGGAAAAAAATATTATCTGTCTTACTTGGTTATTTTGAAACTAGATAATGCATGTAAAATTTTTAATGTAATAGCTAGAATGCTGTAAAAAAGTGATAGAATTGTTGATGGGAGAGGGCACTATTATTTTAATATTTTAGAAAAGTGGAGCCCATAGACCAGAAGAGACTTTGAGAAGTGTTCATATTCTTCCTTACACTCCCTTTCCTCACAAAGAAAGACCAGGAGGCTCATTTCTTGTTGTGGTGGCTTTTTCCATAGGAGCAACCACACATGAATGAATGGTTTGCCAGAGTTTGGTTTCCTTTTTCTCTTTTGTCTCATAAGAGTTGATGCCCATCCAAAGAAATCTATCCCAAGTTTCACATTCCAACAAACACATGATTTAAGAGTCCCCAGTGGTCAATGGAGAAGGCCAACTCAATGGTAAAATCCAACCCATCCTGGATCCAGTGTTAATTGCAACTGAGAAACAGATGCTGTCTAAATCTAGATCCATCTGCTCCACATCTGTGGGATGTTTTCCCAGAGGAGAAGACAGAGATGGGGCCAATTTCTATTTTGCTCCAAGAAAGATTGAACTATTGCATTGAAGAAATCATCTTCCCTGTCATGATAAGATTTTCTCTAATTTACATAACCACAGAAACACTAGGTCAGACGTGTAAGCAAAGGAAAGTTGGTAGACTACAAATTGCTACCACAAACCAAAACACGAGCAGAGAGGAAGGGAAGTGTACAAATATGACTGGTCTACCAGTTTGTTACATGTTTCTTGCCCCAGTCCTTTACTACATATAATTTTGATAATTAAGGAGCTTATGTGGGGAAATTATTGTTAGATTCTAATACTGATAATAACACTACTTAAAAGCAACATAGTAGGAATCTTCCTTCTTTGAAACAGTTTACTAATTGATGGAAGAATGTTGGTCATGATTATTGGAGGGAGTGTTATACATTATTTAGTGGACACCAAAAATGCATCTTCTCAATTACATTTCTTAGTAAGTTTTTACAGACAGGTATTGGTGTCTTTGAATCTAGCTCTTGGGAAGTATTGGGAACATAAGGATAATAATCCCAGGCTTGAAGAATCATGTGATATGTGGTGTGGATGTATTTCTTGGCTCATTTCAGACAACAGAGAGCTTCCCACCTCACCTAAGGTTCTGTTTTTCTGCCTAAGGCTTCTACTAACGCTCTAGAATGTCCCTGAGTTTATCTCTAAGAAAGTCTAAAAGTTCCCATGTCTTAACAACTTAGGGAGAATTAAAACCAAAGTGAAGTAGGAGTCAGAGAATCAGTATCCCAGTCTTCTTAGCCCTTATTGGGTGAGTTCCAAGTTGTGGTCTCCACAGTGTGCCCCAGAGAGTTCTCAGTGGGACTGAGTCCAGTTCTCCACAGTTAGCCAACTATTTAATTTACCATTTGTTGGCTTTCCCTTTCTTCCTTTCTTGGTCTCTTTCCTCTCAATCTCTCCAATTTGATTTATGGAGATTAGTTCAAATAAACATGCTTTATGTGGTGGTGTGCTGGAGCAGTCTTGGGTCAGCTCATGAGAGCCAATCATCAAATTTTGGGGATTTTGTTAGTTGGTAGGTATGTTGTATTTACACCCTGGAAATTTACAAACACAAATAATTAGGACTTTAAAGAAAGTATTAGCTTTTTGAGGAGAACTAGTACTTATGTATTTACCAGCACACTCATGTCTTTGTCCAAATCCTTGTCTAGAGTTTGCAAATTAAGAATGTCAGGAGCAAGTGGAGTCATTTCCCAGGAGAGAATTAGAAGTTTCCAGGGTTATTACAAACATTTCTTCATGAGCTAAAGATTAATGATTCTAAGTGCAGTGAGCTGTAGAAGACTGGGGGTTCTTAGATTTAGAATTAAGTGAGCAGGAAGGTAAATTAAGAAGAAGAGATAGGTGTTAGGAGTATCATTAGAGAAGAAAACATGTAGTACATTGAGTTATACAAAGACTATTAGATAGAACACAAAAAGAAAGTACAAGAAAGGGGAAAATGATTGATAAACAATACAACACAATAAAACCTTTACTTTTTGGTAGAGCATAAGAAAATGAAAAAGGAAGGCCATAAAGTGAGAGAAAATAGTAGTGAAATATGTATCTCATGAAATACTTATATTCATCACAGATGGAGACCCCGATGAGTCCAAATTGAGAATAACACAATGAAAAGTGAACCAAACATTTCAGCAAACACTTCTCAAAAGGAGACAAATGGAAGAGAAAGACGCTAACAAAGACACATTCAAAATCATCAGTCATCAGAGAGATGCAAATCCAAACCACACAGAGCTACTGTTTGAGACTCAGAACAGCATGAGCAAGATCTTACAATACTGAAATATGCTGGCACATGCAGGGTTGAGTTGGAGGATAGCCTGGGATAATAGTAAAACTGTCTTGAAACAAGCAACCCCAAATAAACATGTAAACGAATACACAGACACTAATTATGCAATCACATCAAGCATCGGTGAGAATTGGGTACATCTTGAATTCTCATAATGTTGCTAATTCAAGTATACAAAAGTTTAGTCACATTGTTAAGAGGTTCTCATAAAACTCAGCATGTTATATACATATCACTCCCAATATTTACCCTAAAGACAGGAAAACATTTATAGACAATACTGTACATGAATGTTTATAGCAACTTTATTCATAACCCAGATGTCTTACAACTAGTGAATGGGCAGGCAAACTTCAACACCCACATATAGTTGAACTCTGCTCAGAAATTAAAAGGAAGAATCCCTCCTCTTTCACACAACACATGTACATAACTATACGGCTGAATTTCAAAAGTAAGAAATTGTATCCATATCTCATATTTATAGTATAATCATACTAAAAATGTACAATGTCATATAATATTAACTAAAAACATAACATCAACCCAACTACAAGAAGCCAGAGGACAAACACCAAATGGTAACTATTAAGGTCACAAAACTGTAACTTCTGAAGTTACAAAAATAGACCTTGGACCTGTCATAGATTTAAAAAAAAACAAACCATGGTGACTTAAATGCATTATGGAACCTTGGTTTGGAATAGAGAATTGGACCAATGGGGAAACTGATGAGAGCTGAATGTGGTCTGTAGTTCAGTCCATGGTGCTGTAGCAATCAGTTCACAATTTTGATTATGATGCTATGGTTATTTAAGATCTTCACACTAGGGAGAGTACATGAAGGCTATGTAGGAATTCTCTGTACTATTTAAAAACAGTTCTAGAACCTGAATTTTTATAGGAAAGTATAACTCAATTAAACTGATTGGAAATTAGTGTGTCAGTGTTTCTCAAACTGACCCAGAGAACCTGATTGTTCTCCAAAGGACCTATGGTAAGGAAATGATACAGTCTAGGTGCTCCACACTCTTTTACCACCCATCCCCTACCCATGATGTTTCATTCCAACATTTTAGCTATACATGTACTCATGTACTGTATTGTTCTTGGCTTCATTACAAAGGAGAAATACTAATCATGATAGCTCTTAAAATTTCCATAGTATTATATTCCAAATTATTCCATTTTGGTCTACCTTTCAGAAAGCTTTGTTTTTTGAGGCTGGTAACTACATAGCTCATACTGTCTGTGTGGAGGAGACGAAATACTATTTGAAGGTTGGATTATACTAAACTAGTCACTGAAAACTGAAAAGTTGTTCCAGCTAGGAATTGTATCATAAACTTTGAAGAAATGTACTTGTAGAAGTAAGTTACTGTTAAGTGGTGAAATTGCCTTTAAAAAAATCCATACTGGCCACTATAGCAACATTTTTACACTCTAGCTAATAACAATGCCTCCTTCTCAATTTGACATCATTATTTGGTGTTTGCCAGAAGAAAACCCACACTTATTAAATTACTTAAGTCAATGCTAAAATTATTCAGCTGACTCTGAATTCTCTACTAGTTTGGATGATAGGGTGGGGAAAAAGACAATTTAATAAGACAAACTGATTATTAACACTGTGAACAATTTTCCCAGAAGACTACTTTGTTAGCAAGAAAGGAATTTTATTTTGGATTTTTTTAAAAATGTCTAACACACACTGATAAATATAGAAGTTTATTGGTTAGTATTTTTGTCAACTTGACCCAAATTTGAGTCAATCGGGAAGAAGGAACGTTAGGAAAAGTCGATTGAGGAATTATTGCCTCCTCAGATAGACCCGCAGGCAAGTGTGTAGAGAGATTTTCTTGATTGTTAATGTGGGAGGACCCAGCCCATTGTGGGTGTATCCAAGTCATGGGTAGGAATTTTTGGGTTGTATAAGAATTGTATAAGGTTGTAGAAGCAATCCATGAGAAACAGGTAAGTAAACAATGGCCTTCCATGGCTTCTCTTTGGTTCCTGCCTTGAATTTCTGCTGAAGACATCATACACTTCAGAAACAGGGCCTAGAATGTCCCTGATCTAGAACTGACTTAATGTTTCCTCCCTGAGGCACCATGCAGGCTTCCAAAGGAGGAAAGCAACCACCAGTCTTATCCAGCTGTGATGCCTGTGAACTACATAACTGGCCAGCAAGACTCAATAATCCTAAGGGTGTGTTAGTGGTATGCACACCTTGATTATAACTAGTATCTCTTTAATTGGATTTAAGACCTGCTCACCGAGAGGGAAACCATGCCTGGTGCTGGAAACTTGGCCAACTAACTACCCAGGGATAGTGAAGTCACGGATCTTAGAGAAGAACCTACAACTGCCATTTTTCCTAAACCAACATCATACCTAACTGTATTCTAACTATCTATCTTTAAACCCACAGAGAAATGAAGACCTCATCATAAAGCTGTCTCTTCACAAAAGATGAAGACTGTTACAGAAAACCATAACCAGTCAAAATGCATATGTGGAACCCAGTTCCAGTAGATATATCTACAACACATCTGTATCAAAGGCTCAGGGATCATTTCTGAAAAGGCAGTGGGAAAATCATAAAAGCTAGAGAATCAGGGAATTTGCTATAAGACTATGTCTCCTAGGAATGTTAGAAACTACCAATGAAGTCTCACCAACATGCCTGCCTGAACACGAGCTGAAAAGTACAACAGACACGCCAAAGTAGACTGAGAAAACTCAGGGGACCTCAACCCTACATGAAGAATTGCAGTCCAATAAGAAATGCTGAGTACTGGAGAAACAATCTTCTGTAGGAAGAGCACACAACTTGGTTATCTAATACCAACTGGTCAGCCCTGAAAACATACATACAAGTAACATTATATGTACTTACTTGGCCAGTTGTATTTAGGAATTTAGGAATATATATATGTATATATATACACACATACATATATGTATATATATAATTATATACACACATATATGTTTGTAATAACAATTAATGAAAAGGGAGGCCATTAATTTGAATGAAAGCAAGAAAAGATAATGAGAGAGGAGAAGAGAAATGAAATGATGCCATTACATCATAATCTAATAAAATGAACCATTAAAAGATTTTTAACTCTAGAGAAAAATGTCCTAGAAGGTGCTTTGCCCTCTCTACCACATGAGTTCACATTCAGGTGTTCTTTACATTCCAGAAATCCCTCAGCAGACAGAATTTTATGGTAGCCCAATCTTGGATTTCCCAGCTTCCACAAGAAGAACTGGATTTTCTTTTATTTACAAGTCACTTATCTAAGCTATTTTATTACCAGAACATGAGCAGGCTAAGCCACATGGCAAGCCCTTCTGCACATTTCTCTGATTTCTAGCACCTTTTATATCGGGGCTGTTGAAACTCCTGGTGTGATGGTATTTGTCACAGAGAAGTCCTTTAAAGCTTGGAATCATTCATTATCTCCTTTCAATTCTTTGCAAGATGAATTTTGGAGATTATTTCCCCAAGTATAAAGTAAAGGAGCTAGTTTTTATGATATCTTGTCTCATAACATCTTCATTTTATATGTGAGAAGCTGGGGTCCACTGACAGGGACTTGATACTCCCAAGGGGAGGGAATTCACGATTGGAGCTTCTGTAGCAGAAACTGCTTTCCTTTTAGTTCTAAACCAGTTGATTTTACAGCTCTGCCTAGAGTAACTTGAGGATAATCTTCCATTGTCCCCAGTTAGGCATCCAACTATTTTTCCTTCTTGTTCAGACTAACCAACAGAGGAAGAAATATGCCTATTTTTGAAGTATGAATTCAATGGATTGGAAGTAGACAATGTAATTTCTCATCTATCAATTCTCCCTGGTTCCATTTTCCTTTATGAAATGTCAAATGACATCCAGAGTCTCTGAAATACTCTGCTCTTGCTCTCGCCATGGATCCTCTCTGGGATCTTAGGACATTCATTGTTATTTGACGACTTTTTGGCAGGTGACTTATTTATGAGTACCAAGGAACAGGCTCTTCTTATGAGTTACCAATCTGAAGACAGAGAATGAGTTTTACTGTTTTTTTTTAAATTATTTTTTTTGGAATGCTATGTTCTTTGACTGGGGGGATACATTAATGATGTCAGTTATTGAGGTGATGGCTAACTCAAAGCTAGTTTTACAAAACAGCAAAGAGTTAAAATAAAATCCATCCCTTTATCAATGGGAACTCTACAAGGTAACTGAGGGCAATGCTTTAGCAGAGCTGGGCAGGCATCTCCAAGCCCTACCATCAGTGGGTAGGATGCTCTGCATTGGGTTGATGGTTTTGCCACTGTGGACTGACTTCAGTCCTTGCTCAGCTGTTTGGTTCTCTGCTGGGCTCTTGACTCGCTTTTGTCACTCGTTCCTAAGACTGACATCTTGAACAGTAATCAAGAACAAACAACTCAGAGCTTACTAAACTTATTTTACTTCCCCCTGTAGCCCAGAGAGCCCCAGAGACATTGTCCTGGAAAGGGGGAGGAATGGAACAAAAACTATTGAAAACTTCTTGCTGTATGCAAGGTGTTTCATTAGAGGCCTCACATGGATCTCTACTTAGGTTTGACAACTGTCCCTTTAAGTAGATGTCATCATAAAGCACTGTCTGTCATAGAAATGAGGATTGTGAGACCTTCTGAGCTGAAATCATTTGCCCAGACAACAATCACCAGGAAGTGAACTCAAACATAATGTGACTTCTAGCATCATAATATTTTTTCTCCTAAGCTTTCTTGTCTCCCAAACTCTGTTAGAAGCAGCTCCACAGGAAGGTCACCGGGGAGTAAGAATACAAACCCTGTTTAGGGTTTGCTGCTTGCCAGGTATGGGTGTGGGGGGACCATCCTGGTGGTGAAATGAGGATATCCAGGGTTCTGTCTCGGAGCTGTTCTGTTAGATCATATTGTTCCCACTTAAACTATATTCTCTGCCTTCAGTGCCCTAGAGGTGCTTCCTGCCTTTTCTGAATCATTCCCTCTTTCCTTAAACCCCACCAGCCTACACTGAGGACTCTCTACAACTCCTAGGCCATCTAGCCTGCTAACCCACATTCTCTGAAGAGACACCCAAAGACACACATACTGCCCCCTCTTTTTTGGTGTGTTTACTTTCTTATATTTCCCATGTGGACATTTCTAAAACTAGCTGCAGACAGACAATTATGTTTCAATGCACCCACTTTTTCCCATTCCCAGGTGTTGCCCTTGACTTCCCAATGGCACTTAGAAGGATTGGGATGGGAATCACTGAGGCTAGCAAAGCTACCCACATGCTTATGCCAACACTAGTTTTATACACCCTCCCTACTCCCTACCATTCTGTTATTAGTCACTGAGTATCATGATGTCAAGGACATTCTGAGGAGGATTGAAATCGAAAAACCTGGATGATATGGTGGGTGAATGACACCACATCAGCAAAATGGGTTTGATGGCTCCCTCAGGTGAAAGTGTTAAGAGCAGTAGGACCTACAGAGACAACAAGAGAAGCAGGTCAGGAGTTGGAGATCCAGGGATGTGGAGGGGAGATGTTCATATTGCTTCAGTGTTTCCTTCTTTTGCTGGATGCAGTCTTTTAGGACAACTGGCTTGCCTTCCTACCCTGGCTGAAGCCTGAGAATTGGTTGGCCTTGACTGGTTTTCTAGGGAGAGGAATATTCTTAGGAAAAGACTTAAAGACTTAAAAGTCTGAAAGGGGCACCAAAATGTTTCCCTAGAGGCAAGAGGTAACTAAATTGGATATAGTTTGTAGGCAAATCTAAGTACAAACAGCTCAGGAGGGGCCCTGTGCACAGTCAGCGAAAGGCTTTGTTTTTATTTTTTAAAAACGCTTTGGCTTTGGAGAGATTTTGATATATTCTGAGCCCTGGGAACAGATCTGGCAGCTGAGATCAGCTGTTTTGGTCCTCTGGGGGTGGAGAGAAGTGTAACAAAAAGAATGAGCTGGGGGCTTGAAATTGACTCTAGGGCTTGGGAAGGGTCATGGTCTAGTGTGTGTCCCACTGGAGGTGAGGAACAGAAACTTGTGTGGGCCTGTATCATCCCTAGAAATCAAGGGAACATCTACCCCCAGGTGCCTCCAGCAGAGGGGGATGTGTGTTCTCTGAAGGAGACTTAAAGGAAACCACAAAAGACTCAGGACATGTTACATCAACACCACCAAGACATTTTCCTGTGGCCACCATGAACTCAAAAGAAAGTCATATGGATATGGGATGGGGGCAAATGTGAGGAAAGCTTTAGAATAATACTACTTATCTTTTGATTTCTGAGGATGTCAATATACTTGATATTGATTGTTTCAGTGTCATGGGGTCTTCCTTCACAAGGATCTTGTCATTTGTCATACCAAGGAGGATAATCTCCCCAGTCTTGCCTCAGGAGACCTTGTTATTAGTACTCACTGTACGCTTGCATTAGTTACTGCTCTCCTTGCTGAGATAAGATTCTTGACAGAACATGGGAGAGAAATGTGGAACCCAAGAGCCAGATGGTAATTTATTTGGGAGGTGATGGAGTATTGGAGGTAATGGGCCTGGTGGCCAGAGGTGGATCACTCACTGGAGGAGGAGCTTGATGGTTATATTTACCTTTGGTGGCTTTGCTTTCCAAGGCTCTGCTTTCCGATCTGTCCCCCATATAAGGAGCACTGATAAGCTCCTGTCACCACAGAGTCATTTTCCCACATATACTGGAAGTGCCACCCCAACCAAAGCTTTCCACAGTTGTCCTGTAGGGACCTTTGTCACAGTGGCATCTGCTCACTATGAGATGAGGGTCTGAGGTGGGATGATCAAGATCCTCGATTGCTACACCCTGCTCTCTCAGATGATTGGGTCCGATGTTCCAACTTCAATAATCCTTTTACCCTCCATTTGGAAACCATGGGAGCAAAGAGGAGCTGTGATAACTGAAATATGTATGGAGCAAGAAGTCAAGAATCCATGAAGGCCACACACTGACCCTTGAGCAGGCTCCCCTGGACTCCTTCCCCACCCTGTGAGGCAGGGCCACTGATAGTTGAGGCTTGAGTTGCCTACAGTCTGACAAAGTCTCAGTACCACATGGCTTCTTTCCTCTTTCCCTCAGACTCCACAGCCCACTTGAGGCCACGTTACATTCAACCCTTCCCCTCTGCCTCATCTCCTCCTAATTACTATCTCTCTTTTTTCAATATTGTTCCTTAATTGATCATAGCTATGAAGGCATTTCCTCTCTTAAGTAGACTTAGGGGCACTTTTCTTATCAGGTACAAAAGAAGTGTTCAGCAGGACATAAACTGAACAGCAGGAGCTGTTCTTATGTAAGGGCTGAAAGACGATGATTGGTTCTAAACCTAATTATGATATCATGACATGACTCTGCTTGGTTTAGATGGAAATCAAAGCAAAAATGCATCTTTCTTTTGCTTTCTATGCATGAAAATCTTCCCCCCAACACACACACACACACACACACACACACACACACACACACACACACACACACACACACACACACACACACACACACACACACACACGATCTTTATCCAGTCATGAATTTTATTGTGAGACACATCCCAATAAGGTAGAATTTCTTTCCATTTCTGACTGTTTTTTGCTCTTATTTTATCAACTGAGGAAAACTCCTCAGAACTGCTTGCAGCCTTGCAGTCTCTCAGAGAATCTCAGTCTTCTTCCCTTCCAAGATCTGTCAAGTTCTATAATACACCAAGTTTCACCTCAAGGACTATGTGTGTTGCTTGGTGTTTTGAAATGACAACAAGCAAAACAAATGGTTTTTCTCTAAAATGTTCCACCTGTTGTATGTTTACCTATTTTGAGACAAGGTCTTGCTCTGTAGTTCTGCTGTCCTAGCACTCTCAGTGTAGCCAAGGATAGCTCAAACATCTGTCAATCCTCATGGTTTAGCGTTCTGAGTTCAGGACTCATAGGCATTCAACATAACACACAGCATCTCCGTTCCTTTTAAAGAACCAAAGAAGATACACGAGGAAGAAAACAATGAGGGTGTATGTGGGGAATTTCTGTAATTCATTGGTTTCATCTAGAATAGCATAGAGGAAGTAACTTTCAGAAAAATTTCTAAACCGAATTCAGTAATTGTTGTCTTGGAGATTCAAAGCTTTGTTTGTATTCCTCTTAAACACACTTTTTCTCAGTAAGTAGGGCAAACAATAATTGTGACTAACAATGTAAGATGTTTGAGAGAAGATATCAAGTGAATGTCATGGATTTGAGGACAATCTGGCTGTGACACCTTCACATTGATGCCAGGATTAATGCTGCTGATCTGGCTGGCTAGGCAGGGGTCCCTATCCTCTCTAATCACTCCATATTTATCCCTTTCCAAACTATGAATCTAGTGGAAGAGGAGGGCCATTTTTCATGGAAGAGGCCCAGCCTTAAGCCAAGAATATTTGATTGACTGTCTCTGGATGGAACTTCAAACAGGCTTCAATGACTGTCACAATTCAAGCTGGTTATTCTGGAAGGTTGGCCAAGTTGTCTAACATTTTCTTTAGCCCTTTCTCTATGTGTTGTGTATGTGACACACACACACACACACACATACATACATACACACACATATATGTTCATGTACATGTAAGCATGTGTGCATATGTGGACACAGGAAGATGGCTGCAGAAGCCAGAGATATACATTGAGTGCCTTCCTCTATTGATTTTTCACCTTACTCCCCATTTTTTTTGAGATAGTCTTTTAACTAACATCAATTCTCATCAATTTGTCTAAAACTGGTTGACTAGTGAGCTCTGAGAATCTGTCTTCATGGCCCAGGTGGCAGGCATATGCATCTCTGTTTATAATTTGCGTTAGCGCGGGGGAATCTTAACCTAGGACCTCATGCTTGTGAATAAGCATTTTACCACTGAGCTATCTCCCCAGCTCATGTTCTATTTTTCAGAATGTGTTTGTGAGTCATATTTTGATGGCTTGTCACATATCATCTGAAACAACCCTAGTCATCTAACCCCTCATTGATTGCTAAGAAAAATCAATTTTTAGAAGTCAGTGGTTTTTGAGGTTTGGCTAGGCTCACTGGGTAAAATGCTTGCCATGCAAACATGAAGATCTGAGTTCAGTCTTCCAGAACCTACTAAGTAGGCATGGTTATGCTGATCTGAAGATCAATAGCAAGAGAAAGTGAAGACAGAAGAAATTCCAGAAGCTGACAGGCCAGTTAGCTTCACATATACAGTGTCAAACATGAGAAAGACCTTGTTTCAAATGAAGTGAAAATCAAGGAGTGACTTGAGGTTGTACTCTGACTGCCACACCATGGCATGACACATATGTCTGCACCCTCACATATCATACATACATATACAACACACACACACACACACACACACACACACACACACACACACACACTTCTTTAAAAAAGGAATTGAGGTTGACTTCAGTAAATACATTGTCTCTTTTGGTCATGCCTGCTGAATTAGTTCTGCTGTGTCAATTTTTGACATAGGAGAAAAATATGCATCACTTGGATGGATTAATTCTGGATTTTAAATTGAATCCAATTGAGGTAGAAACATACTCAGCTATCTATCAAGTTCTTGAGCTCCCTTGAACATGGAATAAAGATCTCAGTGAGAAGTGGTTACCAAGACCTGTGAAATATATTTTAGTATCTTCTGCAGTTATGAGCCATCAGATGATTGATTTACAACCAATCAAAAAAAGAGCTGGCAGAAGTGATGGGTGACATTCTCAGGCTTGGTCTATAAAGAGAACTTTCGTATCAGAGACCTTCATGCTTTACTCTTCAAAACTGCCTAAAAGGAATCAGAAAATGCTTAAAAGTGCTTCAACCCCATTGCTTTGTACTGAAACTATATTCAGAGGCTAAAAGAATGAGGGAAGAATAATTTTAAAGTACAAACTTAGCTGGGAATTCCTTTTTGATGCTGTTGGGAGGGTCAGGGATGAACAACATCATAGTTGCAATACTTAGTTATTTTGCTAAAGTCTACAGTGATCATTACAAAGATGCCCTGATTATAGGCTGAGCCCTAAGGAGACCACTCTAATTAGAGGAAGTTGAGAACTATATCCAGGGCTAAGGGTTATTAGAAATCATGCATCTTTCTCTTGCCTGGGCTCAGAGCACTTTCAGCATCTGCATCTGCTACAGGCTCAGGGCAGGGGAGGGTTGGGGAAGTCATTGTTGTGGTCATTCACCCAGCTGCTGCTGAGCACAGGCAATCCTCACCAGAAAGAAGAAAGCAGCGGATATGACAGTGGCCATGTGGCTACAGTCACCTGTGAGACTCTGGTATTGCATTCATTTTCTAACCACTTTATTGGGTTATAGTTTGCACGCTATAACTGTAACTATGTAGTTACTATTTTTAATAAACTTATATAATAATAAAACTCTGACCACAGTCCTAGAATATTTCTACCAATTTCCCAGTTTCCCCATATCTCTTTACAGAGAATCTCACTACCAGCCCGATCTTCAGGTAACCAAAGATATTCTTTTTCTTATTACTTTTCTTTTCTAGAAAAATTTTAATCCTTAGAGTCAAGTAGATCTGATACATTATACTTTGATGTTTTCTTTTTTTTTTCATTTATCTTAAAGCTTATGAGGTGCTCATGTATGATGTATTAGGTCTCCTGACAGACCCTAGGCATAGAATGTCGAATAAAACTGATATGGTCTATGGTATTTAGGAAATTAAGACTAATGGGAGAGACATTAGTCAAAAAATCCCACAAAACATGTATAATTTCACATGGTAACCATAGTCATCACAGGAAAGGTACAGAATGCTATCAGCTCATATCAATAAGAGGTGTGGTCGGGCTTGGTCAGTCAGAGGTGGCTCCAGGGAGGAAGTAACCTCTCAGCTGTTCTTAGAAATGAGCTGTCGATAGTGTTCCAGAAAGAATGAATATTGGATGGAATGGAAGGTCAGGAGGGTTGGTATTCAGTCTGAGGCATAGCAGGTAGCTGGAAAAGAAGGGATGGGGTGCTGTCTCAACCTGATCCCCTGGTAGACTTGGAGTGTGACTTGAACCAGAGCTGTCTTGCCCAGAGGTGAGGGGACTACAGTGGACTCAGGAAAAGGGATAAGGGCAGGGGTTCTCAACCTGTGGGTCTTGACCCCTGTGGTGAGTTGGATATCAGATACTCTGCATATCAAATATTTACATTGTAATTCATAACCACAGCAAAATTACAGCTATGAAGTAGCAACAGAAATAGTCTATTGTTGAGAGTCACCACAATTTGGAGATTTGTATCAAAGGGTCACAGCATAAGGAAGGTTGAGAACAACTGCCCTGGCCATGGGCAGCAGGAGAAGGAAAGGAGATAGCCACTCGGCTCCCACACTGTCACATGCAGGCATGCCCCTTCTGGAGATCTCAGAGATCAGGGTGGAGCCTGAGATTTTGTATCCTATTTAGCACTCAGATAATATGCAACTGGGTTTAGTAACCACACTGAAAAACCTACCAAAGACCCAGCAAGATAGATGTTGATATTACAGATGGTAATTAGGTTTCCAGGCTCTGTGACTTCAGGATGAAAAGTCAAGTTTTAGAGCAAGGATAAGCTGTAAAGGGACCAGGCTAAGGGGCAGATGGCGTGAGTATTGTGCAATTGTGTGAGAACAGCCAATTTGGAAAGGGCCCTAAAATGCAATAAGATGGCTGAGTAGAACAATCCATGCTAGTCCTAGGAAAGATAGTGAGAATAAATAAAATAAAGAAGCCATTAGTCTGACATTCCAGTAAAATCAAGGCAGGATTTTCAGACTCTAATCACCATTCCTAATATTTCATGAAGTGCACTTGATGGATGAGTGGGTGGGTCAGGTAGAGGGGAGAAGTGATGAGGTATAGTGAGCATGTCTCTTGTCCCAGCTGAGAGTTCTTTTTGACACCTCAGTGAGATTTGGCCTACCAGTTATGTCTTCAAAACAATAATAACAACAAGAAGATGATGGCAGGATGCACTGAAGGGTGGGAAAACATCCCACTAATCAGCCAAATTGTATTGGTGGCAGTGGAAATGGAGCGCGTACAGTGCAAGTCTCTGTGACTCTGAAAAGGCACAAGCCTCCAGGCTTGTCATTGCTCTTGGTCCAGAGACACAGAAATGCTGCATGATACACCCCAGCGGGGGCTAAGGGATCTTACATATACCAGGGGCATGGGTGAGGACTGCCATAGCATTGGGACCATATCCTTACCCCATCCCCCTGCCTCAGGGAAACCTGCTAACATTCACTCCCCTTCAGGGCCCAGGTGCATAGCTGATCTCATTGTTTAATTCCTTACAACTCCACATGGGAACAAAACAAACAAACAAACAAAGCAGACATTTTACCTGATCTTAATTAAACAAGATACACATAGGGGATAGTGACTCCGATTAGGTACAAGGAGAAGCCAGGCCAGCTGGTTCTAGGGGGAGCACCTCTAAAGAGAAGCCCCGCAGAGGTTAGGAGCTGAACACTCACTCACCCACATGGCCTCTGGAAATTCCTTTCTTGCATCTGTTCACTCAAGCTCTCTCCAGTGCTTGCTAGCTCAGGATCTGTTCCTACAGAATTCTCTCAATATAGAGCCTTTCCCTAGGTACACTGCAAGCACTCTGAGTTAAAAGCTTTGGCCTGCTTTTTTTTTTTTTTTCCATAAGTGTTTCCCACTTCTCACCTCTTGGAACCCAGGAAGCAGTCAGAGCCAAATGAGAGGCCTGCATTGTTCTTAAACCCCATGTGATTTTTTTTCCCCCCATCAGATCTCTGAAAGAAAATAGTGAAGCATCCATCCATTTCTACTTGTTCTTAATCTTTGGGTCTGGTGCCAATATGAAGCAGCTATATCACTTCCCCATGCTTCATTTTCCAAGGAGGTGAATCTGAGGTTGGAGTCCAAGGGCATAGTGCTTCCCTTAAAATGATCCTCTTTTGTAACTTTCTAATCCATGGTCATTTTGCTTACTGCTTGGCTGTGGTGGCTACAGTGAAGGAAGGGACATCTGAGCCTTGGCTTGGGCACATGAATCCAGCTTTTATCAACATTTTCACTAGTGTACGTCAGATGCATGCCTCATTTCAAAGTGTGCTATTATCCTTTGCTAAGAAATGCCCTGCACCTGGAGGAGTAGATGTGATGCCTACTTATCTCTCTTCCTACTACCTTTAGTCCTATGAGTTTTAATCTTAGGGTGAGAAGCTGCTCTTCCTATTGGACACATAAGAGTTAGAACATCTACAGTCCCCTTCAGGCTTCTTCTGTTTCCCTTCAAGCTATTCATTGGTTCTACTGCAGTGCCACAGCAGATGGACTCTCAAAATCAAGGCAGAGGATAGAAGGTGCCTTCTCCTGGCTGGTCCATTTCTTATCTCCCATGGGTCTCTTAAGGATCCTAATACAAACTGTCTTGGAGGTCCTTGCTAATATTGCACTTTGCTTCAAAGCCCAGCTTCTGCATTCTAACAACTTCAACATAGAAAACTTGATATTTAAAGGGTGGCTTGTCTATGCATGACTACCCTCTATGCACCAGTATTACAGCTGTATGTCACAGTGTCTGGTTTTGACATAGGTCCTAGTGATCAAAACTCAGGTCTTCATGTTTTCACAGAAAGTACGTTATCCATGGAGCCATCTTACCACCCACCCAAGAGCTTACAATAACACAGTTAATTCACTCACAGTGATGGTTTTAGATTAGATTCCCAGGCTCTCGATCTAGACAGCTGCTCACGGTAGAGCCTCTGCCACACTAAAGAAAGAATGCTACTTTCACATCAAAAGATCTGGGCAAACACAGTCAGATTTCCAAAATATCATCAATCTTGTGGAGGATTTGGGGAGAAAGGAACAAAGGGAGGACCAGACTGGTGGGATTTTAAAATAAATGCCTGGTTGAAGGGGACCACTTAGACCTATCTGTCTATTTCTTGCATTCAGTCCTTACATTTTGATCTATTCAAGTTGTCCCCCCCCCCAGGGTTCAATAGTTCCATTACCAAACGATACTTTATCAAGGCTCGTAGCCTCTTCCATCTGAACCCCAGTTCCTTTAATCTCCTAGATTAAGCACCGTGGACCTTCTAACAAAATCACTTTTGATTATGGTTCTTTTTTCATGGCACCCTTCCCTAAGGCCCCTCCAATAGCACATGACAAGTAGGCAGTGCTGTATGTCACTCTTATTAAGCTTGAAGAAGCTACTGAAGAAAAACCAGTGGCTCTTTCTAGATAAGCCATGAACTAGCATGATGTGACTGAGTGCAGCCAATCAAAATGAACCAGGACTCGGTACTACAGGGCTTCTGTCTGGTAAACCCAGTCTCAAAGCAGAATTACACCTTGATCAATTGTCCCTGCCTCTATCCACATGCTAGGGACTGAATGAAGGAACTGTATGGCAGGCCACTAGAATCCACAGAAAAAAGCAGCCCAAACCCACCACCTTGTTCTGTCACCGCCTGCCCACTATGCTCTAGCAGTGTACCCAATAAACTTATCCTTCTATAGCAGCAGCTCTTAACCTCTGGGTTGTGATCCCATTGGGGGTTGTATATCAGATATCCCATATATCAGATATTTACCTTAAGATTCATAACAGTAGCAAAATTACAGTTATGAAGTAGCAATGGAATAATTTTATGATTGAGGGTCACTATAACACAAGGAACTATATTAAAAGCCATGGCATTAGAAAGGTTGAGAAACACTGCTCTATAGCATACAATTAAGCCATGAAACTTTACCTTTCTTACTTAAAGGAAATACTTTATGGCTTTCCCTTGGTAAATCTAAATCATCAGATTCACCACTCTTGCACTTTGGGGCCATTAAAATGGGACTCTTGAACATAAACACACAGTAACAAAGTGATCCATCTGCTAACCCAGAAGGCTAAGTCATCAATGGATACATAAGACAGACATTGATACAGTATATAGTTGACTCATGTCTTCATCAGGATGAGAGGCTCCAGATTTTTCCTGTATAAAACACCCTGATACTTATACCTCATAACTTGTTTGTACACCAAATAGTTAATGCTTCCAGCTCATATTTTTGGATCCTGATTGTCCTCAAGTAACTCAGGAAGTGGAATAATTGGAACTAAAGGAAACTAGTTTATGCATTTTCAATGTCTAACAAACACTTAGAAGCACAGTTTCCAGACTTCTTATCTCTAAGTTTTCTGAGTAGGCTGGAGAGCATTTTCATTCTGGTTTCAATGTTCCACACCTGCTAAAGCACATTTCTTTTTCTGGGCATTGTGTTTGGCTATTGCCTGACGCATGTCTTTCTCTTTTCTCCATGTTCCCTTCAACCTGGCTGCAGGTGCAGTATGTGAATATCAATAATTTCTTTTTGATTGGCAGATGCTTTTCTGGGAGGGGTCTTCTGGATTTTCATATGGTACTGCTATGGGCTTGGATCTCCCTGAATCAGGATGCTTACTTCTAAGGAAACAGTAGTTAAGGGTCTTTCGTCATATTCTTGTTCCCACACCCACAGGAAAGCCCAGCAGCCTCTCTATGGTAGAGATACCACAGGGCATGCTGTAGTTACTGATCTTAGTGCTAAGAGAGAAAATCTAGGGCAGGCCTGTTGCAGCATATAGCCTCCTGATGTCCACGTGGGAAGCCTATCTGGTCTCTGATCAACATAAAATGAACACACACACAAACAAACAAAAAAACAGGTCATATACTCTTTTTCAAAAATCTGAATGGAGGCCTTCTGGCAAAAACAAATGTGGGGTCTAGAAACTGTGTATACTAAGAGTTTTCCTAAATCCTAGGAGCTAGGGGTCTGTGGTTCAGGTTGGAGTGGAATCTATGAAGGAAGATGAGGCATTCACACCCATTCCTGGTACTTGTGAATAAATGAATTCCATCACTGGGAAGAGTAATGGAGGAGGTACTGCTGTTGGGCAGATACATCTGAATGTTCAGACTTGAAGGCTGGAGAGATGACGTTCATGGTTGAGAATGATGATCGCTCCTCTTGCAGAGGACTCAAGTTCAGTTCCCAGCACCACAGCTTATGATCGCTTGTAAGGTCATCTCCAGAATATCCACCATTCTCTCATTCTTTTCTGGATTCACTTGTGCACAAACTAACGTGTGTGTGTGTGTGTGTGTGTGTGTGTGTGTGTGTGTGTGTGTGTGTGTGTGTGTGTACACATACACACTAATAATTTAAGGCAGAGTCTTAAAGCTCTAACTTTACTATAAAAGGCAAAAGGAAGGAGAAAAGAGGAGAGAGAAGCCAGCATTGCCAGAATGAGTAGGGCAGGAGACTCATTTTCCAGGCCACATAAAGTGAACTGGCATCCCTGGGCTTCAAAGCAGCTCCAACATCTACTCTGGGAGGTGGGAGTTGGAGCAGCTTGAGTACTGTAATTATTGTAAAGCCTTTCACAAGGCTGTGCTTTGCTGTATAAAAGGATTCTATCATAGGTTTTAGTCTATTTAAGTAAAATGCATTCTCTATAAAGGAAGTATAGAGCAAAAAGCTGCTTCTAAGTCAGAAGAGCATGCGAGCTATATGTGCATGAGTTTTTTAGAGGAGCCCCTTCCAAGTCTTCAGCTGCCTCCCCATGTTCTATCCAGGATAGTTTTGGAAGGTTACCTCACAAGAAGCAGGAAGAAATAGGAGAGAATATTAGTTTTAAATTGCTTCAAGGCCCTATATATTGTAAATCCATTTAAAATGACATGTTACTAAAATAGATTCTCTTTTCCTTAATCCTTGTAATTGATCTTTGGGGACTGTGACAAATCTCCAAGGACTGTCCAGTGAAGGGAGGAAACATCACTGATGGCTTGTTTCTCTCCTTCCTCTCAATTTCCTTTTCCATTGCAGAAAGAATTTTGGAAATGAAATGAATCAAAGGAAAACTTACCCGTTAATGCAGCCATGATTAAAATGTAGAGCAGAAAGTCAGGAAGCAGGCCTCACCCAGCCTTCACACACTATTAGTATGCCCACAAATAACACATGTGATGTGTATTCCTCACCATGCCACTACCTCTACTCATCACAGGCTGGAATTCAGGATTTATATGAGGGAGTTCATGTCACTGGCCTCTGAGAACCTTCTGGAATGAAAATGCTCGCAATTTAGAGCAGATAGAATAAGTCATTTGCATTTAAGATGGGTGCTCAGGCAGAGGGACTGTATGTGCTGAGGGCTTCTCTCAGCTGTGGGTGGCTCAGGTTGGGTTAGGGAGAATTGCCTGTTGACTTCTCTTTCTGGCTAAAAGGTCACATCCTTTAGAAAACAACTCTGCAACTTGGGAGACCCTGGTCCAGGTAGAACTCTGTGCTGAATGGTTCACTCTGTGCTCTGTGTAAATCTTTAGGCTTCTGAGCCTTTGGTGTTTAATCTATAATAGAGCAGGGGCTAACAGCACATATGTCTATGGTCCAGCTGTGCTATACTGCTCCTAGGACAGATGTGTGTTAGTCATCAGAGCTGCACCCAGGTGGGCTCTGGAATACACAATCACAATCATGTCGTCCACATGCTCCACCATGTACCTGCCTTCTTATGTGTCAAATGTCCTTGCCTATGGCATGGTCTTTAACCCCAAACTGTTGCCCAGAGGTGACAAGTGGTGGGAAGCAGACAGGGCTCTACGTGTCTGAGTCTACCATGATACCAAAGATGTGTTGAGCTTATCTCATATTTTTTAATTAGAATGAGCATATTACTTATATTACAAAATAATAGCATGAATGAATTCATACTAGAGAATACTCCTATGCAACTAATAACCAAAGGAGTATAACATGGCTAAGGATCCTATTACAGTTATCAACACCTAAGGCCTGCCATCATCCTAACTTCTCTGTTTAGCTCTGGGATATGTCCCAAAGCCCCCATGTTAAAGGCTTGGTCTCCAGTGTAGGCGATGGAGACTTTGGGAGGTGGACCGAGTGACCTATCTTCTAATCACTGAGGGTGTACTTTCAACTGTGGAGCCCTGGTACATCCTGAACATTAGGTGAACAAGCCTTGCTATATCACATGCACCCACCAAGATGTGTTGTCTTCCATATGTTCAAATATAACAGGGCCAATTGATTGTGGACTGGAACCTCTAAACTATAAACCAAGACAAACATTTTCCCCTTGTAAGTTGTCCCAGCTGTCATTAGTCATGGAACAGTGACAAGTGTGCCACTTTCTACCACTGCTCTAAATTCTACCTGTTTGTGTGCATTACTATATGTGATGTTCTAGCCACAATACTGTGTGGGAGTCAACTATATTTTATGTTATTGATGACTATCACTGTGTAGTGTTTATATGAACATAATACAGCTTATCATTTATATTACATTTTTATATAATAATGCCAATTGATATTAGCCAATGGTGTCTGGCTACTATGATCAGTATTGCCTTGACTATTCTAATATTTTTGGTAGGTCTATCTGCACACTTCTGTTGATGTACAGTTTTTGTGTCAAAGGATATTAACAAGTTCAGTTTCATACTGTCAGATAATTTTACAGAGTGATCTATTTATATTCTACCACCAACAAGTAAGATCCTTCTCAACACTTGGTATTGACTGTCTTTCATCTTAGCCATCAGTATTTTTTTTTTAAAAGGAATCCTTAGTTTGTGCATAATACCTATGCATATTTCTTTCACGAGAATCCAAAGAAAATACTTTGGGAAGTGCTGATCTACACCCTTAACCAAGATTTGGTTTCTTCTGTATGTTATAGACTTGCTTGGGGGAACTCCAGGTTATTTGGAGGGAGTCAGAAGTCGTTACACAGATGCTGAGAAACATTGAAACACTTTACTGGGTGTCAGAAAATAGTCTCTATACGCCAATGAGATTACAGATTGCTGCTTTTAGTTTCAGATTGTAAATTGCTTCATGAAATAGAACCCTCTTAGAAGACTGGTTTGGTCATAGGTAGTGCTCTTATGTTTCCCTTGCAAGAGCTGTAAGATGACAAATGCTAATTCTCAGGTTTGGACACAGTGCCTGAAGTAACAACCAAGGTTCTATATTTGCAGAAAACTGGCACTCATAAATACCAAGCTGTGCTATTTACGTGGCTGTTGCTCATCAATATATGTAAAGATTCTGTAATTATCACAAGTGCTATCCAATGGTTTCTGGAACCTCAGACAAGTGAGTCTAAGAGATAATTGGCCGAGTCCTACTGATACCACTACCCTGGGCTTTTGGTCTTTTATGTGGCCTATACTTAAGTGAGAGCCCAGGCTATGGGTAGAGCCAAGGTCTGATATGTAACTGGAGTCCAGTCTGATGATTCTCTTCCTTGAAATGTGAGTGAGCCAAGAAAGGTATCTGGTTTACCTGTTCTTGCTCAATTTCTCTGTGCTTTGGTTTCCTTTTCATAGTATTAAGGACTAAATTAATATCTTCACAACAGGGAACAAATTGTTTGACCTCTCTGAACCTTAATTATCTCTCTGTAAAATGGGTATGTAAGAAACTACATTATAGAACAACAGGCACCCATGTCATTGCCTAGAGATCTGAAACCTCCTTCTGCTAACATTTCCGGCTTCTAACTGGGAGAGGCAAGGCTCACTGACAAAGAGGATTATGTCTTACAGCTCCATTTTTGTCTGTATTGTACCCTACTCCCTCATTTATAATCACCTCTGATGATATTTCATCTTTATTGAACTTGAGGTATCGACGCACATATATCCACAAGTCACATTTATCTTTATTCCACTCTCCCTTATAAGTATCTCATAGGAGAGATAAATTTCTAATTATTGTTTATTCTGGAAACTTCAGGAAGCCTTCTGGTGTACTGCTAGATCCTTTGTGGCTATGAAGTGAAGCAGAAGACACATGATGTGGTTTGGGCAGAGTTTACAGAGGAACAAGGAACATGCAGCCTTTTCTCTCCACCTTCCATTCTTATAGATCTAGAGCAGCACATAGTTGTTGTAACTGTGGTATGTGAATTAGTAAGGCCACGGGCAATCAGAGTGAAACATGGGCCAGCATGTCGCTTCTTGCTTTCAAGATTATTACTATTTTTTGACAGCTGTTCTTACATATAACAGAACTCCTACTCGTTACATAGTAGAGTTAGGAGCCTTTGCTCTGTATTTACTGGTCATGTAGCTCCATGGCTTTGGAAATATACCACTTACATAGAAGAAAAAATGCATAGAGCCTTCCTCTGGGTATGCTAGCCATACCTAAGTGCTCAAAATCCCTAATAGTGCCTGGTAGGTTGGAGCTGGGCAATATTAAATCCTTGGCTGTGTTGTTAGAACTCCAGTCTTTCTAGAGTACTGTGCTCTACTGAATCATGCCAGCTCACATTTATCTAATGATAGAGTATCAGGTGACCAGTCCTTTTCTTCTTTGACTGTATGAACCATGAATGTAGATTCCTTAATTTTACTAATGGAGAAACCAAGATCCTAAAGGGCAGGAGACTGTATCATGGTCATGGAGCTAGCCAATAGGAGATTTTGAACAGAAAGACCCAATACCATTAACTATCACAGAAACCAATAAGACTAATATCCTCACATAACCAAGTTGTTTCTCTTCTGATGAATGCACGCACAGTCAGAACTGTACTCCAAAGAGAAGAAAAAGAGACCCTTGGAAAGTGCTCAGTTGATTTAAGACATTCCAAGCAGCATAAATATATAGCTCAGTAGAAGAATGCTTTCTTAGCATGCACAAGGTTCTGAATTTGATTCCAGAACCAGAGAGAGAGAGACAGAGAGAGAGCGCAAGAGAGACAGAGAGACAGAGACAGAAACACAGACAGAGACAGAGAGAGAGACAGAGAGACAGAGAAAGAGAGACAGAGACAGAGAGACAGAGAGACAGAGAAAGAGAGACAGAGACAGAGAGAGAAAGAGACAGAGACACGCAGAGAGACTGATTCTTCCCTTGGTGCCCGACAGATAGAGTTTTGCTGTAGCTTGTTCATAAACATCAGATGGAACACAACAGCAGTCTTTCTACAGCTTATGGCACAGGACACTTTCTTCTATTTCCATGCTATGCCTCTATGCCAGCATGATCACTAAGCCGAGTCCAGATGATCATATTCACAGAACAACTTTCTACTTCCTTTCTGACACTTTTTCTGGTGAGGGCAAGAATATCTTATGAGGAATGCCATAGCACATTAGTCTTTAGTCACGCTGGGCTTTTTCTGGTTTGAATGGATTTCTCTCCTTATTGACTTGTCTATTTACTATAGGAAGGGACACAAAGGGTAGCCATTTTTAGCATAGAAAAGTCAGATTCGTTTGTCAGTAGGGCAAAGAGTGGGGTCGAGTGTTTGGCTATTGATGAAGGTTCTTATGAAAACAAGAATTGGGCCATGTGACAGAAAGTGCATATGCGAGCACTCCTCAGAGCCAAAGAAGAGTCAAAGGAATGGATGGATGTTGCCCAGGTGTCTAAAGAGGGACAAAAGTGGAGTGATTGAGGGATAAAAGGAAGGCCAGGGGACTCAAGATGAAGTTGGAAACCTGGGCAGGACCAGATCATACATTTCTGATTCTCAGGTATGCTCTTAAACTATACTGGATTTCTTCATGAAATATAGATGTCAATGTGGCCCAGAAGAGATGGCAGTGGTCTGAACCAGGGGCAGACCGATAGAAATGGAGAGAAAGAGATGGGATTGATACATAGATCTTACTGTTGTGTGGAGAGACAGAAAGGAAGTCAGTCCTGACTTGGAAGTTTCCAGGCCAGGCAACCCAATGCTAAGATGGCAAAGCCAAAGCATAAAAAGTTTTGTGGGGAGAGTAAGAGACTTTTGCCTTTTAAATCTCTCAACTCCATTTCAGATTACATCTGACTCTGTGCAGATATGTAGATCCAGGAAAACTTATTTGAGTTGCCAAGGGAAATACACACACATACACACACACACACACACACACACACACACACACACACACACTCTCCCTCATACATGCATGTATACAGTTATCTTTCACACACTACAGTTATTGACTGGTGTGATACACAAAAAGGTTACAACACCATAGAAGCACATGTATAATATGTGTGACATGTACATTCACATATAAGCATAAGCATAAAATTATTCTCTAGGACTTCCCTTTATAGAGGATACTAAGTAGTCTTTTCTCAAGTAAAGTTTAGATTCTGTAAAACCAAGGTGATGAAATCAAATCAACTTGGGCTTGTGTCCAGGAGAGGATGGGAGGACTCAGCATCAGCCAAAATGGCTGATTCTGTTACAGCTTCAGATGCTGAGAAGCATTATGCTCACTGCCAAAAATATACCTCTGCTGAATCCCCATGGTCACAGCAGAGGAAAGGCAGTTCTAACAAGCTCAAGAAGGGAGGGAAATCTACAGGCTTCCACCTTTGTGCATAAAACAACAGCAATCAGAATGTTAATGAAGTAGCTGACAAGACAGATCCCATGATTACCTTTGGAATCATAGGGGAAGCAGTGGGGAGTCAGCAAGCCTTTCAGTATTACTAGGGTAAGCTAGGAGAATCAAGGATAAGCCTGATAGTGAGAACCACCTTTGGACCTAATTAGCATTTATGCTTGGTGATTTCTAGGTAGAATAAAAGAACATGGTATTAAGGGATCTGTTTGCAGATGGTTTCTGAAGAGGTCAAGGGAACTTTAGGGAAGTAAGACTCTCCAATGAAGAGTACCATCCCTAGCCAAGTATAGGATGGTAATCATGACAACAGACAAATGGGCCACATCCCATGACATCCCATCTCATCTCTGGTCTTATCCCATGTCTGTGCATGAATTGGTAGCTGACAGCTACTCCCAATGTCTGCCCTCCACCACCTCCTTTGGATGTGGTTCCTAATTCCTCAAGAAAAGCTGAACAGACTGAAAGGACATTCCTCAGTGGGAAGAGATCCCTAGACATGTGAAAAATATGAAAAAGTCTTCAGGAACTCCGAACAGGACAAGAGGCAGTTGAGATCATAGGGATATAAGTGTCACCTAGCATGTGGCTTCCCAGGGCCATCACTGACTGGGGTCCCAAAGTCTTGAGAGAACACAACTGCCCGATTTCTAGTTCTAAAAGTAAGAAGTCCAGGCAGTATGACTCTAAAAACCCAGTTCTTCCCTAATCCACCCCCACCCCCAATATACCATCTTAACTTGTTGATGGCAAAATTGCTGGAAGAAAACTCTATGCAAAGCATGTTCTGGGCATCGCTCTCCAGAGGATGATCTGGTGCTTGTGAGCTAAATTTTAAAAGAAAGGAAATAGATAGAATCCAGGAAGATACCTTAGATGGCTACAGTCTGAATAAGAGGTGATGACAGATTAGCCCACGATAGGAGCTCTGAACATGGTTGAAAGTTATTATGCACCAGACACCGAAGTAAGCATTCATTGTGATTTGAGGTAGTCTCTTTGAGGTAGGTGCTAGCCCAGTTCTCAAACATAGGTAGGGAGACAGTATTAAAGGTCAAACAGGAATTGAATGGCATTGCACTCTTGGCTCTTACACTAATGCTGCATATGATGGTAGAATGGTTTCAAAGCAACCATTTTCTGCATTACAAAGTAAGACACAGGGCTGGAGGAAATGCATGAAGGGAACAGATGTTTTAGGATGAGGCAAGAGCCTTACTAGTCACAGCTCATAGATTAGAAGAGGAAATGTGTGGGCTACGTGGAAGAAAAGCTGTCTGGGAGAGGATGGCCAGGAAGCTGTCACGTTACACACCTGAAGAGAGTGTTGACAGCTCCTCCATCTGTTTGTCTATGTTAGAGCTGTGTGGCTAGAGACTCCCCACTGCTCACTGATAAGAGGCATGGCATCTTTTCTTCTTTCTCCCTCTAAGTCATTGTGCAAAAAGCATTGAGAGCCTGTCTAAATAACTGGCCTCAGGAGATTCCAGGGCACACTCTCTGCATTTGAGTATTCCCTGATGCTCTACACTTATGGGACATGGAGACAGGAAGAAGACACAGAGGAAGTTACCTGTCTAAATTCTATAGGATAAATCCACATGTGGGACAGGTATGGGTCTATTCTTGCTTGGGCAGACCATTTAGAAAGATCTGGAACATGACAAGCAAGTGGAATCTGCAGCCATCATTATCCCTGGGCACTTATCCCTGGGCATCATCATCCCTGAGCATCCCAACACAATAACTGTCCATTTGCATGAGGGCTTTGGAGCCTCCCTGGCTACCTTGGCTGTGGAGCTGAGTGGAAATGTAAGGAGGTGAGGTCACTTCAATCGACAGGTGACATTGAGAATTAATGCTCTAGTTCCCTTAGACTAAGTTTGGGACATAGGAGATGGTGTCTTTCAACTTCTGTCATGCCAGCTTTCCAAGAGGGCTGCCCTCCAGACTGTCTGCTCAGGAGTCTCTGGCTTCACTGAATCCTCTTTCTTGGTTGCCACCACTCTATGCCTTTTCCTGACAGGATGCTTCCTGAGAACATCAATCCCCAAGGAAATGGATTCCCCATCTCAGGGTTCTTAGCTGCACGAGCTCTTCCCCTATAAATCCTGGAGGAATAAATGATGCCTAGGAAAACTGACTTTAAAACACATTTAGATTTCTGTGGGTGCCAAAATTTCTTTGCTATATGGTCAGATTTTTTTAAAGTTACACTAGAAATCATTACTTTACTCTGTTTTGTACTAGGGCTGTGGGGTGAGTAAAGAAGGCTGATAAACACAGTCTTGTACTGAGGTTTTCCAGAGAAAAGAATAGTCAAGAAATTATTGTCAAAAAAACAAAATGTATTAAGTACAGCATTTAACACACATGGGTATTTTCTCATTAGTTACAGCATTTGATTATTTTATTCAAAGAGATTTAATGAATATTTGCTGAAGGTTAATTCTTTAAGTGATGAAATATGATAAACCCTGAGGGCAGGACCTCATTGTTGGCTTAGCTTTTGTGTTTATATTTTTCAGTGGGGAAAAAAATCCCTCTACACATTGCAATCAACAGAGAACCACTATGTAATTTCTATCAGGGTTGGCCATTGCATCTCAAGAGAACAGCGAGATCATGTTTAGTTATTAAGCAACAATAAATACAAAATAAAATACTGGGGCTTGAGGGATGGCACAGTGGTTAAGAACACTAGCTGCTCTTCCACAGGACCTGGGTTCAAGAGTTCAATTCCCAGCACCCATATGGCAGTTTATAACTTTCTGTAACTCCAGTTCCATAGGACCTGTCACCCTCACACAAACATATATGTATGCAAAACACCAATGCACATAAAAACAAAAATAAATAAATTATTTTAAAAAGAGAAATAATTAAATACTTCAGTGGGTGGCAGGTAGACAAAGCAACGTATTAGACAAATGATATGAAGGGCCGTAGTTATCACTGTGCAGGTATTTAGTGTTTGCATGTAAACCTTTGGTATCTAAGTGATGTGTAAACTTCTTATTGCAGAAAAATGAGCTAATGAACATTTGCTTTCTCCTGCTTCTGCCTGGACTCCAAGAAAGTGAATTTAAAATCTATGTCCTCCTTCTTGGAGAAGTTTACTTCCCCAAATGCTTTTCTGTGTTGGCTTGGGGTCAGGACCTGAGCTGAAGTAGAGAGGGATCAATTTACAGCAGACACTTTTCTCTTGTCACAGGGGAGTGGAGATGGGAAAAAGCTACATCAAGATTAATATATGAAAGTCATTTTGCAGAGGGTTATGAAAGGCTTCCCTTACACAAGCATCATCTAAGGAAAAAAAGTATGTGAAAGGCAAAGTAAAGAGGCAAGGGGCAGGGTGGCAGGGGCAGTTTAAAAAGGCTTCAGGCTGCACGCCCAGAGGCTTCAGGGCACTTTCCTCAGCCACTAGCCCACTTACATCCTGGAGAGTGATTTTTCCTTACTTAGAAAGCTGTCTCTTCTTCTTTCCATTCCACATTTAACTTAATGGGCACGGCTTTTCCTTTATCTCTCCTGGAAGATGCTGAAATTTTCAACTAGCCCGCTCTACTGTTTTTTTCCCTCAAACTTTAATAAATTTGTGCTCAAGCATCCTTTTGAGTCCATTCGAAGTTATTTTGTTAATGACACTTAGAATCCAAAGGAGTAACCTCAGTCTCATGTTGTAGGACAGTCAGAGTTTCTGTATCTCCTATAGTCTGAGGAGGTGGTGGGGTTAACTCACATAACAATAGTAGGCCATACTGGTGGGCTGGTACCTCAGAAACAGCACTAAAATTCTAGTGTACATTATGAACGGGGTGGGCTGGGACTTCCCAGGAAATGGAAAGTGGATCTGTGAACAGGGTGAGGATAAAGAAATTTTGTCAAGTGAGACATTGAGGTGGTGACTAGAACACATCCCACTAGATCACAGGAGAAGACTGAGGTAGGACCTGTGACCTGCTTAGTCCAACTGAGGCCAGGTGGCAGCAAACTATTTATCTACAACCGAAGCCCTCTTCAGAGGCTACTTTCAAGGCTGTTATTTTCTGAAATTTACTAGAGGTTTTCCTGAAGTCTAGAAGAATGAAATTTAGGAACCAGAAAAGTATCAGACTTTGTAGGGGGTGTTGAATATTAGTTACTGGGGATACACACAATTACAGGTAGAGGGTGTACTGGAGCCAGCGTCAGATACTCTGCAAAGAGCATCACATATCTCTTTGCAGGTACCCCCAACACAGCCCAAGGAGGTGAGTGTTAACATTTATCTCCATTGACAGATAAAGAAAGCAATGGTCTGCAACAGTAAAGTAGTTTGCCTCTGATTACCAGCTGCTAAGCAGTAAGGCCACGACTGAGGCTCAAGTGTGCTTCATTGAAAGTGCAGGCTCTTGTCACCATGCTCTGTCATCATCTCAGGGAGCTTGAAGAATGAACCTTGTAGCAGGCCTACGGGGAGACTAAGAGGCCCAGTGGTTAGATGTGGGCCTGGTGACCTAAGTCTCATGAGCAGGAGGAGAGAGAATGACTTCAGATCCACATATCCACATAATTTACCCTCCTTGTTCTAATCCGCTCTGGACACCAGCTTTAGCTCCCTGTTGACACTGATGAATTAAGAACATGTTCGACACTTTCCAAGAGTAAACGGCACATTCCACACGCTGCTTTAATCATTTTTTTTCTTTTTCAGGGTGAAATCCCTTAACTAAACATGTCTGTCCAGAGAGTGAGCTGTGGCTGGAACCTTTTTGACTAGCCCATGCAGTTTCTCTTCAGTTTCAAAAATCCTGTGACTAAATTTATTCCTGAGAATTTTATTAGTCCTACAATAGGACTGTGCTCAAAATTTCTTTTGGAATAGCTTTATGGCTACTGTATGGAAATGCCACTCATTTTTTGCAGGTTGATTTTGTCACCTGAAACTTTAGAATTCCTTTATTAGCTTTCTAAGTTCTTTCTGGTAGAGTCTTAAGGGTCTTAGCAGTAGATTCTTCCACTTTGTTCTTTCTGACCTTGTAGTTAATAATGATGTTTATTTTAAAAGGGTAAATGAATGTATTTTCATTACTTCAACTTTTGGTGGTCCTTGGACATTGTAAACACAAAGCAAGCAAACATTCCACATCTGAACTACACCCACAGCTCCCAAATAACTGCATTTCAGATCTTATTAACACAAAGAAAATTTAAGTCTGTAAAGTGACAGGTATGTTAACTAGTCCACTTTGATTATTTCATAAACAAAACCTTACATCATACTCCAAGACTATATGCAATTATTATTTGTCAATTAAAAAAAAATAACCCTTTCCCCAGAAAATGGCAGTACTCTTGAGTCTGAGCCCTAGGCATGAAGAAAATGCTCATGCACATAGATCTGCTATGGCACTTTGACTGCTCATAAGAATTGTGGCTTTGCAGAGAGAGAATATCCAAATTAACAAAATCAGAAATGAAAAAAGGGACATAACACAGACATCGAGGAAATTCAGAGAATCATTAGGTCATACTTCAAAAACCTGTACTCTACTAAATTGGAAAGTTTAAAAGAAATGGACAGCTTTCTTGATAAGCACCACTTACCAAAGTTAAATCAAGACCAGATAAATGACCTAAATAGACCTCTAATGCTTAAGAAAATAGAAACAGCTATTAAAAGTCTCCCAAGAAAAAACAGTCCCAAGGCCAGATGATTTCAGTGCAGAATTCTACCATATTTTCAAAGAAGAACTAATACCATACTCCTCAAATTGTTCCATATAATAGAAATCGAAGGAACATTGCCAAACTCTTTTTATGAGGCTACAGTTACCCCGATACCCAAACCACACAAAGATATGACAAAGAAAGAGAATTATAGACCCATCTCCCTCATGAATGTTGATGCAAAAATAATCAATAAAATATGGGCAAACTGAATTCAAGAACATATCAAAATTATCATCCACAATGATCAAGTAGACTCCATTCCAGAGATGCAAAGATGGTTCAACATTAGAAAAACTGTGAATGTCATCTATCATATAAACAAACTGAAAGAAATAAATCACATGATCATCTCCTTAGATGCTGAAAAAGCCTTGGACAAAATCCAATACTCTTTCATGATAAAGGTCCTGGAGTGATTAGAGATACAGGAAGAATACCTAATCATAATAAAGGCGATATACAGTAAGCCAGCAGCCAACATCGAACTAAATGGAAAAAAAACTCAAAGCAATCCCACTGAAATCAGGAATAAGACAAGGCTGTCCTCTCTCCCCATACCTATTCAATATAGTTCTCAAAGTTTTAGCTAGAACAAGACAACAAAAAGAGATCACAGGGATACAAATTGGAAAGAAAGAAGTCAAACCATCACTATTTGCAGATGATATGATTGTATACATACGTGATCCCCAAAATTCTACCAGGAAACTCATACAGCTGATAATCACCTTCAGCAAGGTAGCAGGGTTCAAGATTAACTCAAAAATATCAACAGCCTCCTGTACACTAAGGATAACAGGGCTGAGGAAGAAATAAGGGAAACATCACCTTTATAACAGCTGCAAATAGCATTCAATATCTTGGGGTAACTCTAACCAAAAAAGTGACAGACCTGTAGAACAAGAACTTTAAGTCATTGAAGAAAGAAATTGAAGAAGTTATCAGAAAATGGAAAGGTCTCCCGTGCTTTTAGATAGGTAGGATCAATATAGTAAAAATGGCAATCTTATCAAAAGAAATCTACAGATTAATACAATCACCATCAAAATCCCAAAACAATTCTCCACAGATCTATATAGAACAGTACTCAACTTCACATAAAATAAATCCCCCCCCGAATTACCAAAACAATCCTGTTCAATAAAAGATCTTCTAGAGGCATCACCATTCCCGACTTCAAACTCTACTATAGAGCTAGAATAATAAAAAGAGCTTGGCACTGGCATAAAAACAGACTTGTGGATCAATGGAAGCAAATCATAGACCTGGATATTAATTTACATATCTACAAACACCTGATTTTTAGCAAAAAGGCCATAATATACAATGGAAAAATGATTACGTCTTCAACAAATGGTGCTGGCATAACTGGAAGGTGATGTGTAGAAGAATGCAAATAGATTTGCATCTATCACCCTGCACAAAACTCAAGTCCAAGTAGATCAAAGACCTCAGCATAAACCCAGTTACACTGAACATGATAGAAAAACAGTGGGAAATATCCTTGAACACGATGGCACAGGAGACCACTTCCTTCCTTAATATAGCACCAGGAGCACAGACACTGAGTGTAACAATCAATAAACGGGACCTCCTGAAACTGAGAAGCTTCTGTAAGGCAAAGGACATGGTCAATAAGACAAATAAGAGCCTACAGAATGGGAAAGATCCTCATAACCCAAAAAAATGGGGTTCAGCACTAAATAGGGAATTCTCAACAGAAGAACTCTAAATGGCTGAAAGACAAAGAATTGCTCAAAATTCTTAGCCATCAGAGTAATGCAAATCAAAACAACTCTTACACCTGTCAGAATGGCTAAGATCAAAAACACAGGTGACAACCTATGCTGGAGGGGATGTGGAGCAAGGGAAATAAACACTCCCCCATTGCTGGTGGGAATGTAAACTCATATAGCCTTGCATAGCCACTTTGGAAACCAGTTTGGTGGTTCCTTAGAAAACTGGGAATCAATCTCTCAATGATCCAGCAATACCACCTTTGGGCATATACCCACAAGATGCACATTCTTACTTCAAGGGCATTAGCTCAGCCATATTCATAGCAGTATTATTTGTAATAGCCAGATCTTGAAAACAACCTAGATGCCCCTCAACTGAAGAATGGATTTAAAAATTGTGGTACATTTATACAATGGAGTACTACTCAGTGGTTAAAAAAAATAACATCCTGAAATTTGCAGGCAAAATGGAGGGATCTGGAGAGTAAGGTTAACACAGGCTCAGAAAGATAGACATGGTATGTTCTCACTCATAAGTGGATTTTAGACATAAAACAAAGGACAGCTAGGCTGCAATCTACTTCCCCCAGCAGCCAGATAACAGAAAGTTAAGAGAGACATCCATAGATACCCCGGAAGGGGAAATAGCAAAGATATCTTGAGTAAATTGGGATCATATGCAGGGGGGAGGGGGGAAGGGGAAAGGAGATGTAAGGGGAGGTGAGAAGAGAACATGAGAAAATGGATGGTGGCATGGGGGGAGTAACAGAGGGGGAGAGCAAAGAAGTGAACATCTTGACAGAGGGAGCCATTGTGGGGTTAGAGAGAAACGTGGAGCTAGGGAAACATCTAAGAACCCACAAAATGAGCCCAGCTAGGACTCCAAGCAATAGTGGAGTGGGAAGCTAAACTGGCCTTCCCCTATCATATGAATGACCACCCTAGTTACCATTATAGAACCTTCATCCAGTAACTGATGGAGGAAATGCAGAGATCCATAGCTAAACACAAGGTCAGAGCTACTGGTTCAGCTCAAGACAGGGAGGAGAGATTATATGAGCAAAGGAATCAGGATCATGATGAGACTCACAGAGTAGGCTGTTCCTAGCTATTGGGAGCTCTGAAATGACAGCTGATAAACCTTCGTGGAACGGATCTAAACTTTCTGAATGTAGATGGAAGTGGAATGGTGTGGGAAGCTTGTGGAGCCTCTTGCACTTGGACCAGAGTTTATTCCTGGTGCATGAACTGGCTTCTTGAAGCCCATTCCCTACAGAGGAACACCTAACAGCCTTAATACATTAGAAAAGAACTCAACCCTATTTCAATTGGATATGCCAGACTGAATTGACTCACTTTGGGATTCTTTGCCCTTTCTGGGGAATGGATATGGGGTTGGGGAGGGGAGAGGCCAGAGAGGACTGGGAGAAGGGGCAGGAGGGGAAGCAGTGGTGGGTATGAAAAAAACAAAAGAATAATGGCTTTGCCTGAATGGACCTAGGTCTTGTTCTATGGCAGAAGGTGCAATGTAATAGGCTCTGTGACTTGTACCTTCTGAAGGGCACAGGGAAAGGAGAGGGTATAGACCTAAGACCTAGCCACATAGAACACCTACTGTGTGCTAGGAGACATAGGGTATTTGTTTCAAAATACTAAATGATTAAATACCACTTACCTGCCTCCCACTCCTGTCTCTTTGAAAGCCTAATAATCTGGTGGTACCTCTCTTGCACCTTGCTTCCTGGGATGACCAAGCCCAGGACCCTCTTGAAAGGACCAAGTAGAAAAGCAGAGCCTCTTTGCCAGTGAGAGATCTAACTTTATCATGTTGAGCAGAAAAAATGGGAAGGGAGGCTAGCTGCTGAATGAGAACTCATGGCTAGGACTTCCAGGGTAATATCTAGCCATATATGGGATTTACATGTAAGCTAGTTAAAACTAAGTGGAACAGACAAACAAAAAGCTAGTGCCTCACTCACATTAGCTATACTTCAAGGCCAGTGACCACCATGTTAGAGAACACAGACTGACTAAGTATGAACAGCAGTTTTGGACTACAACATGATAGATTTGGGAATGCAAGGCTGGGATGCAGTGCAAGCTTTAGTAGAGCCTTGAAGGTGCTAGCTAGGGGAAGTGGAAAATGGAGAAGGAGCTGTCTCCACCACCTGCTAGGACTCCAGATCTTTGGTTCCCTAACAACTAGCTAATACATGGAGATAATTTTGGATTCATTTCAAAAGCAATCTGGGCGCAGAGGAGCACATTCCAGGAAACTATCCTTCAGATTTTAAGTAAACAGCAGAAACTGGGAACACGATCTATTTGGAAGCCCCATTCAGACCAAAGTCTTCCCCTTTCCTCAAAGAATGAAAGAAGTGTAAAGTAGAAATATGGGCATTCCTGGGGACAGGGGCTCCTCCAGCTTTTAGCTTCTTCAAGAATACAGCTCAATCCATCCGTAGATTTGATTTGGCAGAGAGCTAAGGGTCAGGTAGGGCTGGGACTTCCTCTTCTGGTACTACATCATACTCCAGGCCTCTGGTAAGGAAGCTTCTGTATTAAGTGCTGGTGATCTGACTCCGAAGAGGCAAACTTATATGGGCTGGTGATTCATAGCCAGGTGAGAAAAACATGAGTTGGCTCATGGCAGCCTATAGAGGTTGTGAATATTGCTGGTAGGTGGTGAGGAAGCAGAGCAGGCAGTCAGAAGAACACACCAGGAAGTCAGGGCCAAAATGAAAGCAAAGACACACACCTTCAGAAGGAACACAGGGAGTGTGGGAAGAAGAGACGCATATCAGCAAAGCTAGGATGAGAACACGGAACACGGAGGAAACTATTTACAGCACCAAAATCAGAGCGAAATACTATTTGAGAATTTTCTCTCACTAGTCAATAACATTCCATCATATCTATCCCAGAGGCTCCATCCTCTGACAGTGATTTCCTCTGCAGCTTTGAGAATAAGGTAAGGTCATAGTAGAATCCTGAGGCTGGAATTAGCCCATTTTTAAACTTAGAAGCTAATGGAAGAATTAGAGAGAATGGATGTGGACTTACAGAGTATGGGTTTCCCCAATCCCCACAGATCATAGTAACTCCCTGAGCTAAGGAGGGAGAAAGAAATGTGGGCAGTAGATGAATGTGACAAAGGAGAACACCACACCAACCTTTGACTCAAACCTGTCAACTATTACATGGGGCTGGCGAAGGAGTGACTGTAGTGGTCTTCCTTGCCAGTCCCGGAGGGCCTTCACCCACGGAAGTTCTGGCTCAATGGCCCAGCACAGGATTTTGGATTGACTTCTGGGATGGGCTGCTATATAAGGAACTCACCCCACTTATTATGAGGTCCTAAAAAGCAACAGGCTCTGAAGTGCAGAGAAGCTGGAGTGGGCACAAGAAGATTCCCACTAGTTGATGGAGTAGGCTAAGCCAGATGAGTAGGGATCAATTCCCTCCAGGGTACCCATAACCATTTTGCTGTCTAGAGAGGCAAGCTGGGAGAATGTAGATGGAAGCTTCCCAGTTAAGATCTGAATATAAAATATCTTTCATAGGTTCATGTCTTTGAATATTTGGTTCCCACTTATTGGCACTATTTTGGAGGGTTGTGGAAAATTTGGGAGGTGGGACCAACCTGAGAAATGTTAACCAATGGGGGTATGACTTTCAAAGTTATATAAAGCTCCCAGTTCTCCTGTATCTGACTATCTCTGCATCCACCTCTCTCCTACCATGACATAAGCTGATTCCTTAATCCATCTCATACCTTTCTTGCTATGATGGTCTAAACCACTGAAACTGTCAGCCAGATGTTTCTCTCTGGCACTTGGTCACAGTGATAACTCTTACTAATGTATAGCTTAGCAGTTCCATAGAGGAAAATTCTTTCCTCCCCTCCACCCCCTCCTAAGATTCCTGTGAAACCCCTGGAGTATATCCAGTTTAGACCTATGAAAATACTCAGGAGAAGAAGCATTCTCAATTTTTTTTTTTTTTTTACAGCCCTAGGGCTCACACCTAGCGTCTGTCTGTGGGGAAAGAGGAGCCTGTATGGGTCTAAGCTAGGTCCTTTGTATATATGATGTTATAAGTGCACAGCTTGGTCCTCTTGTGGGGCTCCTAACAGTGGAAGGGGGGGCTGTTTCTGACTCTTCTGCCTAGTTTGGGACCCCTTTCTTCCTATTGGATTGCTTCACCCACTCTTGGTATGAGGGCATGTGCCTAGTCTTACTGTAACTTGTTAAGATGTGTTTGATTGATAGCCCTGAGAGAAGGGAAAATGAGAAGGAAGGATCTAGGGGAGAGGGGGTTTTGAGGAGGGGCTGGATGGAGAGGAAAGAGGTAAAACTGTGGTTGGGATATAATATATGAGGATAAAAATAATAATAAAAAATAATGTGGGAAACAAAATTGGGAAAGCCTCAAAATGCTTCCACAAGATACTTTTGAGAGCTTATGAGGTACAGAGGAGTTTGATCCACCAAAGAGAAACAGCTTCCTAAATTCACTTTGAGAACTTCAAGTATTGATTATTTACGGCTCCCCCCCCCCCCTTTCCCCTGGCAGAGAAAATGCCTGGCTTGGTTGATCATCCCAGAGATTCAGCTTTCCATGTCAGGCAGGATAATTAGCAAAAATTTGCCAGATATTTTTAAACCACAAACAAATCACAGCCCTAGAAAATAATCCCCAGCTTCTTCCTCCACGTGGGGGCAGACTCAATGAGTTCACAAAGAACACAGATTTCTTTCGAGACAGGAAATCCTCCTTCTAACACCTCCGCATTAGAAAAGATGAAGTCATAAAGGATTTCTAAGACATGCACTTTCCCAGGAATATTTGCTGGTGACTGAAGCTGTATGGATGTGGTGGATTTGTCCACTTGCAGGGGAGGCATACACACTCAGTTGGAAGAAACAGAAATGCTTTTTGAAGTGTAATCTCAGAGTTTAGGCATTCTAAACCAGAAGGATCCAAGAGGGGAAATTAGAGCTCTGGATACTTAGCAACTGAGCTAAAAAGGGCTGTCGTGTGATCCACAATCACACAAAAAGAGAAATATTTCCAGGAAAGAACAATAGAAGCAAGCTCTAAAAGTTTGCTCTGGGGCTGTCTTTGGTCCACAAACCTGTACCAACTTGAGCCAAAGTTAGTGTTCCAACTTTGTTCTGCAGACATCATGTAGAAAGCAAACACCTGTGGCAGGCATCATTAATGGGCAGTGTGGGTTTGGATGCAAGTGCTAGTGTGATTGGGCTTCACAGGGAGACCTGAAAATGTGTGCCACTGTGCCTGCAATCCACGACTCTGGTCAGTTAACTTCATGAGAAGAACGGTCCTGTAGCTCTATTCATAGGAAAACTGTCCTAGGGTATCTATTGCTGTGAAGAGATATCATGACGATGGCAATTCTTATAAATGAAAACATTTAATTGGGGGTAGCTTATAGTTTCAGAGGTTTCTCTTATTATCATCGTGACAAGACATGGCTAAACACAGGCTGACATGGTGCTAGAGAAGGATCTGAGAGTCCTACATCTTGATCCACAGGCAGCTGAAGGAGACTGTTCCACTGGGCATGGCTTGAGCATATATGAGACCTCAAAGCCCATCTCCACAGTGACACACTTCTTCCAGCAAGGACATACCTACTTCAACAAGGCCACACTTCCTAATAGTGCCACTTCCTGTGGTCACGCATTCAAACACATGAGTCTATGGAGGCTATAGCTATTCAAACCACCACAATAGCTGAGGGCAACAGAGTACACTTATGAGGACCCACTGGCAAGAGACCACACTTTTCTGACTTGGTTGGGGGAACACCAGGCTCTGCTACTTCCAGATAAACTCTCACCAGGCCTGGGGTATCTCTCCTCATACCTGGGAGTCTTGGGTGCTTTTCCCACATGTCTTTGGGCCATTTGCTGTGACCTTTTGGGGATATCCTCAACTCAAAGGAGAGAGGTCTACTCTGATCCGATGTCTTAACTTTTGCGGCCCTAACCCTAAGCAAGGAGGTATGGCTTAAGGATGGGGAATGAACAGTGCCTCTGCACCACAGTGCAACCTCCAAATCTCCTCATGGTAATTTCCATGTTTGTTTCATGATCTCGCCACTCTCCCACCTATGCATTTACTGCTACCCAACCCTCCAGTCCTGCTTCCTCTAGGTGCTCTGAATTTCCACACACCTATATCCCCAACCATGTGATTTCTCTCTATTGCCTGGAATTAGATCTATTTTTCTTCCTAGGTCTCCTTTAGTGACTTCCTGTCTACTCTTCAAGACCAGCATCATTTTGTTCCCAACCATGCCTCTACTGAACTCCCTCAGCAGAGAGAACAAACCATGGTTAGTACTTCACACATGTCAGATTCCACATCTCGCAGTTCTCCTCACAACATACCACCTTCCTGCAGGGTAAAGTTGTCTTCCATGCATCCATGCATCCACCCAAGAACTATCAAACTGTACAAGCTCCAAGAATATTTCTAGGTGGGTGGTCATTTAACTTCTTATAGTTTTGACTTGTGCATCCATCTGTCCATGCTGGCCCCCAAAACACTCTTTGTCATTTTATCAATTACCCTTACATCCCAAGGCACTCATGGAAACATTTCTGAGCAAGCTAAACTTGCTGGGTAATGTGTTAGTTAAGCAGCAATAAAAAGATCTGCCCTGCATTGAGCAAGTAATAGCTATACAACTCATGTTGTCCTGTGAGTGAAATGTGATGGAAATGGCTCCTCTCATGAGGCATATTTCATCTGCAGTCTCCAGTGGTCAGAGGTGGTCCTCAACAATGCAGCTGCAACAGCAGGTCATTTCACTCTGCTATGTAGAGAGACTTTCCCCTCATCCTATCCACCCTACTCTGTCCTGGGCTATACACACGCTTGTGGGGTATAGCTGGCAAGTTCAAGGTTAATCCACCTGGGTCCTTTTAAGATGAGGACCCTGGAAAGGGGCCTGTGCAGACCTTGGTGGCCACCTTGAAGCTATGTATTAGTTACTTTTCTGTCATGATAAGATACCAAAATTAAGGGAGGAAGAGTTTTGTAGGCTTATGGCAGAGGAGGTATGGAAACAGGTAGCCAGTACAGGGAGCTGAGAGATTATGTCTTCAACTACAGACAGGAATCAGAGAGAGTGAATGAACTCTCAAAGTCCACCCCAGTGAAGCCCTTCCTCCTGCAACGTTCCACTTTCTAGCAGTGCCACCAACTACAGGGACCAAGTGTTCACATAATATGAGCCCGTTTCTCATTCAAACTAGCACAAGTCGTGTAGGTAGATAATTCTTGCATGTAGAAGAGGATGGCGAAGGGATGGGCCCTGATCTTGGTCTTTGGATTTCTTGCCTTATAGATTCTAAAGTGTAAACTCGGGGCAAAAGCAAAAAACAGCACAGGTTGTCCACTTTATTTTCATACCAGCTTGGAACCATTGCCGCAGGCACCACGAGCCTTTTTGAGTAGCCTGACCTCATGAAGAGCAAAGGAAACTCAGAACTCCTGGCCTTCTGCTGGGAATGTAGAGGTAGAGAGGAGGGCTTTGCCATATGCAGCTAGCAGCTCCGCAGCAGGAGGAGGAAAGTCACTGTTTGGGCCAGGATTAGGACTCTCATATCTCAGTTGTCAAAGCGGCAGGGTGCTGCTAGCTGCAGGGGGGAAGTCTGCATCCCACTTGGTGCCTGGGACGCCTCAACCTGGTGACAGAGGAGCCTCTGTGGTGCCAAAGATGGCACCCACATTAATTGTACATGCCTCTGGAAGGGCAGGGAAGACAGGAAGGTTTCCAGGAATCTTATTCATTTGCTGTTTTCAGAGACAGTCTTTGCTAAAAGTCAGGTTTTGTTTTTCTTTTCTTTTCTCTCTTCTGTTCCTTTTGCCCCTAGGTACGAGTGCATTAGAAAGAGAGCTGAAGAGTCAGTTGCTTGTTCTAGAAAAGGGGTCAGCTCAATGACTCGTGGCTCTAGAGAAGTGATGCATCTCATCAGAAACCATGTGCAAAGCAAAGACATTAGAGACTCAAACCCATCTCTGCTGTGACTCCAGAGCCCAGGATATACCTACAGATCAGCTTTCGGTGTAGATTGAGAATTAGTTGTTGAATCCTCTTTTTGGAGCATTGTGGGCTTGTGACTCAAACTAGTAAAATGATACAGTGTGGCTCCTGAGGCCACATTCATTCTAAAGACTATGACACTTCTGCCTTGCTTGTCAAATCCATCCCCATGCTAGAGTCCATGGCACCCACATAAACATCCAACTCCTGGAGGCTACTGCACTGCAGAGACACATGAAGCAGCCTTGATTGATGGGTCCAGAGGAACCCAGAAAAGCCCAGGCACAAGACCTCAAAGTAAAGAAACACACTGCAAGTATACCATGCAGCCCAAGCTACCCAAGTCAAGTTGCACCCCTCACATGGAAACACACTCCCTTCATGCTCTTTCTAAACGTTGACACACAGAACCTAAGAACAACGGATGTGAACAGAATTCACTAAATTTAGGAAGCATATTTCATAGCAATAAATAAAAACAAAGTGGATGGTAATGAGAATGTTTTGAGGCAGTACCACACCTAGGCTAGACTTTGGCTGGAGTTTTCATGTTCTGCAGCTATTTCCTTAGATACACACACACACACACACACACACACACACACACACACACACACACACACACACACACACGTGTGCATCCAAAACAAACAACCACTTCTCCAAAAAAATTCTCTCCAAACTGGAACAAGGTGAACAAAGACTTTAGATTCACTGTATCTTTAGAGGATGCTGTGGGATAATAGAGGGACTTACTAAATCAGAGGAAGGCTCAGCTATAGCTAATCACCTGTTAAGGACCAGACGCTGGTGGTCATTACATTTAATCTGCTGACTGATTGCCTACTATGTGCCAAGAATGAGTGTGAGAATGAAGTCAGGTAAAAAAGTCAGTGTCTGCTCTCACAGGGCTTACGTGGGAAGCTGACAGGCAATGAAAAAGATAACTGTACAATAACAGATTACACAGAGGAAAAATTAAGCATGGTAAGGGGAAATATGTGACACATGGGCCACCTTGTCCCCAAATGGCTCCATCTTTCCCTTAAAGGGAGCAAGGTGAGCATTAAAAGGTTAGTTATGAAAAAAAGCGTTACTTGAGAGATCACTCTTGGGCACTAAATGAGAGACTACAGACAGACGTCTGCCAGCCAGTCTTTAAGAGATGGTGTATTTGAAGATGGTCTACTAGCAGGCATGTAGGCAGGAGGGAGTGGAGCCTCTGTGGGCATTTCTCATGTCCACCTACCTTCTGCCCTTCAGGCCCTTCGGGCAAAGGCATAAGAGGGACTACTTACACAGAGCACGTGGAGGACTACTGCCCCTTGTCGTCGGTCCTCATTGGAGAAGATATCGCTGGGGAATTCATGCAGGGCTAGAGAACAGAGAGAGAACCAGCTCAGTACAGATGACCTTTTGAGGCAGATGGAATAGGCCAGCACCTCCAGCCCTGACTTTAGAGTCCTGTTGATTCTGGGTCTAAGAACGTGCGTGCCGAAGACTTGAAGGTCACAGACCTTTTACCAGAATTTAGTATTCCCTCCAAACATAAAGTGACCAACTATGATAGTATTAGTATGACCAGAACCCCAGCTGCCAATAGACTTGTCCTTTGATGTCTATGAGAGATTAAATCTAAGATTCCCAGGACACTGAATTTAGGCATGCTTAAGTCCCTTCTGGAAAAATGACACAGTATTTTCATATAACCACTAGATGACTCATAACTCTTCCTACAATGCAAAAGGTATGTAAGTAGTCATCACTCTGTGATGTTTAGGGAATGATAAGAAAAATCTTCACACAGGAACAGTTCAAACATATTCTTAACTGTAGTTGGCTGACCTGTGGTACAGAATGCATAAGGAGAGAAGGTGTATTCAACCCTACTCCACTAATTTGCAATAGTGTAAAAGGCAGTAATACCCTCATTACTTCAGTGCTAGAGTAGTTCGTAGAATATTGCTTGTGACTTTAAGTAAGGAAGATGAGTATGGTGGCACACATCTTTAATCATCTCAGGGAATGCAGACAGATCTCTGTGAATTCGAGGTCAGCCTAGTCTACGTAGTGAGTTCTAGACTAGCTGGAGCTATACGGTGGAGGTGGCGGGAGGCGGGGAGGGTGGGTGCTTGTTCCAAAACAGTGCTAAATAAGGAAGCATGGAACTAGCATTACAAACTTGTTTTATAATATTCTAGTATACTTTCCTTCAATAGGGCCAACTTTTATTTGTAATCTTAAGCTTTGTGTTTCTGAGCAGCACATGCAGGCTTTACCTCATAGACTGGTGAAGGGGAAGACTCAAGCTGCCCTTTCCCTCCCTCATATTCCCCTGGCTTGGGGACCTCCAGGTCCTCTATGACATTCTGGAACTCTTCTGTCTTTCTGCTGACCTACATTTGCCATGAGACCGTGTAACTCAGGAGGCAGAAGACACCCTGCCTGCCCTCATCCAACCTTGGCAGATGTCAACAACCATTGAGAGTATCTCCTTGGAAGCTTGAGAATGTCTCCTACTGTTTCTCTAGTGCACAGTCAGGGGAATCATAACCAGAGGAGAGGGACTGCATGCCGAGTATTATAAACATAGGTTTGCCGCTCATCTTGTCTTGAGTTTTCCCCAAAGCAGAGTGGGAGACAAGGATTTAGGGGTGTGGCACTTATCGGGAAAGTGACTGCAGTGTACATTGTGAATGAAGAAGACAATAACACCTGGAAGGGGAAATAATCATTGAAGACCATAGAGGATGACAGGGTTCAGTCCTGCTGGACAACCCCAAAGCTCTCACAGAAAATATCTCAGGATCATGGCTCCCCAGCTAGGGGATCTGTCAGAGACACAAGTCACTGGCCACTTCTTCCAAATATTCACGTTTCTATTTCCAAGATAGTATCAGGACACAGGACACTAAATACCTTGTAGCCCTGGGTATTTGTGCAAAAGAGTCCATCTGTAAAGAGAATATGCCTCACCTTCTAAAATATAACATGGAGAACAGTTAAAAGTACTAATTATTTATTTTCAATCTGTCCATTCTCCCATTATCTTAGCTAAGAGATATTATCTTGGATGTATGAATCATTTCATAATTTATAGCTCACCTCCTGCTAGCAATGGTGCAAATCTTCACACATTTAGTACAACTATGTTTTGAATTCTGAATGTTGGTTAGATCTTGGGTTATTGATATGTGGTACATATGAACACATATACACATGTATGTACATATGTACATGTTCATACACACACATATATATGTACAGCAAAATATCAAGGTATTGATATATGTTTGTGTATATCAATGAGCATCAATGAAGTTTCCCTTTTTTCTAGGCTTGCCAGTATGTTGCGAGTTAATCACCTTTGTTACTTATATCCTATCCTTAGGTTGATGAAATGGTGAGGTTAGGAATGACAACAATGTCCTGGATCCCTTAAAGTGTGTTTCTACAAGGACACTAATATGCCACACTGAATTCTTCTGATTAATGATAAAGGGCATTGGAAGGTGACGCCATTGGAAGGTGACGCCTTATGGGGGCCACAGTGAAGCTACAATGTAGAAATGGCAATCAGAGGTCAAAGGCCTCAAAATAAGCTGTGAGCTGATGTCAAGCCCTAGGCCCTGAAATGCTGCAAACGATTATATTGGACTGTCTAAATTCCAGAGCATTTCCTCCAAAAGTCTGATAACTCTGGACTGCAGTACCTTTGCTGGTTTGGGTACCATAGAGGATGATCCAGGGTCCCTAGAATGAAGCTGATAGCTCTGAAACCCCTCTGTTGATGACAGGGTCTGCATATAGGATTTCTTATGCCATCCTCAGTTTTGACCTTTCCCAAGGCAGATGGAGCCCTAACAATCACTTGGCAGCTTCCACATTTCCCTGCTTCCCACTAAAAGTGTAGAAAGCATGAGTCATGAATGATGAGAAATGTTCCTTTATGCCCACTATCCAAACTCAGGAGAGTGGGAGGGAGGAGTGGAGAGGAAAGCCCTCTAAAGACATCCTGTCCCATCCCCTCCTGGAGAGTCCAGACCTTTTTTGCAAAGTGACCAATTCCCATGGTTCCTGCTTGTCCAGAACCTGGGCTCCCATTTTGGGCTCGGAAGAGATACCAATCATTCTCCATACCACTATAGTCCCTCCTCCCAGAGACTCCTGTTGCCTTTCTTAGGTTTACTTAGTTTCATATAAATTCCTTGGCAGCTGGACTTTGTATTAGGTTGGCTAGTGATAAACCCAAATGAGTCAAGACCGTGGCTCTGGGGAAATGAGGTAAGACAAAAACCATGCAAGGAAGATAGTAGTTCACATTCATTGATCATACATGCACCATCCCTCCACCACCATTTTCAACCCCACAAAAGCCACTATATGCGTTCTGTACATAAGAAACCTAAGGGACAACAAAATCAGGTTGAGTACATGAGGACTCACAGCTGTATATCTACAGAGAAGGGCCCTATTCCAGTTAACTCAGAGCCAAAATATCCCAAAGGGCTGTCTTCTCCACTTCCGATATTTGTAGTCTTACTCTGTGATCTGTTTCTTCTCAGGATGTCCTTCTTCATCAGGTCTGAGCTGATGTAAATTGTATTGCCACATCAGCAGGGAACAACAGATGGGTTTATTCTCCATTGACTACTCTTTTCTCAATGTCGCTGACACAAGATGTTTCAACACCGACTAAGGTTTGCTGTGTGCAGTCTTCCCACCCTCGGACTGAAAGGATGCCAAGTTAACGTACTGATCACAGCAGCTATCATGGAAGAGTTCAAAAGCCAGTAGATTATCCTGAGAGGCAACCAAAAAATTCTCATGTAGGAGCTGCTGAGTAGACAGTAGAGATGGACACAGGTGGTGAATGTCATTTTGTCAATGTGTGCTAGCCATCTATTTCTTTACTATCTCTTCAGCAGAAACAATATGGATTTAGTCAAGAGAAGGCTTAGGGCAACATATAAAGGGAGCTAAGGCCACATAGGGGATACCATAATAAAGGAAGATGTTGTGAGTCTATATCTGTCATTGTCCACACCAGGATGTAGTATTAGGTTTCTGTCCTGGACTTTTGGGCCTAGCCTCAAGGTTTAGACCCGCGGACCCATAGATCCCCAGAGACACACAGATGCTTTCAATAGTTTTAAGCTGATCAGCCTAAGGCTCAGGCATATAACTTGCTAACTCTTTACCCTTAAACTAACCCATGACTCTTATCCTGTTCAGCCATGCAGCTTGGTACCTTTTCTCAGAGCAGCATAGTTGTCCCCTGCATCTTCTGGCTTCTCTCTGGCATTCTGTTCTGTTCTTTCAGTTTCCAGAGTTTTCTTAGCCTGGTAGCCCTGCCCACACTTCCTGTCTGCTTTTGGCCAATCAGCGCTTTTTCTTAAACCAGTGGGTGGGACAATTATTTACAATGAAACAACATAATCCCCCTACACCAGGAAGCCTCCTTACTGCTCCCTGTGGTCCAAGCGCATGTGATGTAGAACACATAGCAGATGCCTATCTTCAGTGAGATAGACAAAGAGTCCTGAAGAGAGAAGCTGCTGGTCATGGTGTAGAAAGAAAGTACATCAGCTTTGCTCCACTAGCCAAACAGAGTAAAGGGAAGAATCGCCAATGGTGGCTGAATCCTTTTACAAAGAGCAGGCAAACTGTCCATGTGGACAACACTCTGGTGCCTTGTATGTGTGTGGGGAAAATGGTGTTCACAGAACATCTGCAGCTTTTCACAAGGAACATATGGAGGCAGAGGGCCACACTCAGTTGGAAGATTCTGCCATTGGTCTCTGGTCTTAATTTCTTTCTTTGTAAATAGGAGATCAGACTGTGAAGGCCCCCCAGAGAGTTGATGTTTGGGTGCTAGCCACCCTGTGAGAGTGTATTTCTTATGCCAAATCTAAAAGAACTAAAATCATTTCTTGTGGGTGTGGTAGGATACTTGCTGCCTGTGGGAACATGAAAGACAGATGGCTATGGTCTGCACACAAGTCTATATTATGAGATGCTGACTAGGGTTTGACCTCATTCCTGCTTCATATATCCCTACCTCCTTCATCAGTAGATGGGCATGTTGGTGTCATCTTTATATAATTTTATTGTGATGAGTACAAGCCATGTATGTGAAATACCTACCATCAAGCTTCCTGGGTCTATCTAGCCTATTTTTAATACAATGAAAACAAGCTTCTGGTATGGCATGAGGCAGAGGGTGCATTCATCTCTGATTTTGGTATGAAAACTCACCTATTGCTAATTATATTTTGCCTTTTCATCTGGTTCCAAGGATGGTGGCTAGTACATGAAAGGTGTGCATGTGATTACTATCTTAAGGCTATAGGGACCCCCATGGTATCTGGGGCATGCCGAGGACGTAGCCTCAACCAGTCAAGAGCTTCTCCCTACATAACATCCATCTATTTTATCTTCTTTCTTTCCTGAAAATATCTTTCCAGTGTATTCTGCCAGTCTAGGGGCCAACAACAGCATCAGTGCTGTTCCCATGGAAACCACAGGGCCCTGAATGGAGTGGATCCCTCTTTCCAAGGCAACAGCAATCAGTGTCCTTATGTCTGTCTTCTGGGCAAATTTATGCAGCCTCGGAGATATAAATCTAAATGAAGGATTGTGAAGAGGTGGAGCATGTTTTGTTTTGTTTGAAAGAAAAAAAACTAGTTTGAACACGAACACTGTCTTTAGACAACTTTCATTGTCACATATTGATCAAGAAACAGTCTAGGATGGACACAGACTTTCTAGAGGTTACATTAGCTGCAGATAACTGCTGGAGGAGACGAGATGTCTACTCATAGAGCTCTGGTGAGTTTTTATCCATGCTCAGATGGGGCTTTTTGGTGATATAGCTGCCAAAGTGACACTCATATTCTGTCAGTAACCCCAGTAAACTCATCAGTTCACCAAGATGTCTGGGGACACAACAGTTTCTCTGGTCTGTTGTTGTCTTCTCTTTCTGGGGGTGAACAGAAAGAGATTTTCCAGGCAAAGCCCCACAGGAAGCCAGATCCTTCACCACATCTGGGCAAATAGAATCTTGGCTCTTGCACTCATCATAACATCAGACTCTCACAAGCAATCTTCTCATGACAGAATGCCTAGTGCAATCCCATTGATTACTGACCAAATTAGGGGTCTGAAGGCTACCTAGCTCTTTCATACAATGGCTGGTGACTTCATGCGACTGCAGACACTTTTGTCTGTCTTGATGATTCTTCATCCTTAACCCAGTATAACCTACTTCCCCTGCTTTTCCTGGCTGGAACATTCTAAACTCTGTCGGGTGTGATATTTATTTGGCTCCCTCAGAGGCTTCTCTGACTTTCTGAAGCCCCATTGCACCATGGCAGCATCGATTAAATGATTTTCCTGCCACACTATATTTCTTCCTTATGAATGTATATCTTTACTTCAGAGACACTGTGAGCTCCATGAAGACAGGAACCTTGCTATTTCTCACTCTATTGCCAACACCCACCAGGCAAGGATCCATGAAAATGAACTAAATGTCAAGTGAATTTAAGTGTGAATAAACATAGAGGGCCCTTTTCCCAGGAGGTAGCTTTTGTATAAACACAGGACAGAATTACTAACTGGGAAATATTGTTGGGAGGGACATTTTAGTAAAACTCAACAACTTCATCCCAAACCCACTGCCCATTAGAATTGTTCATAAAAAAATACCTTTTCTTTCTGTTCCAAAGACTTGGGAGGGGGCCTTTCTACAATCCATTCAAGGGAGGGAGGGACCAGGAAACTAGTCTGGCTAGTGAAACTGGAGCACAATACCAGCTGTATGTGGCTTTGAAAGTCAATGCTCAACTCACTAGCTTGTATTCTCTAGCCTTGGAGATTCTGAAAACACAGCAGGGTGAAACTTGCATTCAACTGGATCCTCTGTCTCCATTCCCCAATACATGTATTTTATCTAAGCAGCATGCATGAAAGTTACATCTTTTTTTGTTTTGTTTTGTTTTTTGTTATCAGTGAGAGTTTTGGAGCTTCTTGTTACCCAGGGCATTCTATGAAGTTAATAAGGATCTCATCATTCTGTGACTTTTCTGGTAAAATCTTGGCTTGGCTGGCAGGAAAAAAAAACAAAAAACAAAAACAAAAAACTTAACTGTTTTCTTGTCTTCTTTACTAGACTGGGGAAGATGGCGGAATATTTATTTCTCTCAGTATCCCCAGTACTTTGTGAATGATCACTTTAAAAACCAACACATTGTTCATAACTAAGAATCCTTGAACAAAGTAATTCACAAGAAAACTCATGTACAAGGACACACAGCTGAACATCCTTGATCTGAAATGCTCGGGGACCATGGGGATTTGTATTACTTTGGACTTTGGAATAACCACCTATGTGTAATGAGATATCTTAATCAGAACAAAAAATTCACTTACATTTCATAAGCACCTAAAATACACATCATGAATTTTTTTTTTTTATAAAATATTTTAAACTGATGTGTGAAACCAAGTTTTGTAGTGGGAAAATTTCCACATCATATCATGCTTAAGAGCATTCAGATTTGGTGTTTGGACTGGATGTGCTCAACCTGTATATGCACAAATTAACTTTCTGAGTGTTTAGTCTCTGTGAGCGTATTAGAGACAGTTTGATGTATTTCTTTGTGTATACAGGTTCTAGGTGGGTGCATGTGCACTTGTATGCCTGCAGAGTCCAGAGAATAACTTTGGGTGTTATTTCTGAGGTAAGCTACATTTTGTTTTGTTTTGTTCTGTTGGTTGGTTTGTTAGTTGGTTGGAGACTGATTCTCTTGCTGACTTGAAATTTGCCAAGTAGGCTAGGCTGGCTGAATATTGAGCCCCAGGGATTGACTGCCTCTGCCTTTTCAAAACTGGGATTGCAAATGCACCCTATTACACTCAGATATTTTATGTGAATTTTGGGAAATCTACTTTGGGTCCTTGTGTTTGCGGAAAAGCACTTTGCTGACTGAACCATATCGTCAGTACCCCATGTTCTTATTCTCAGATTACACAGACTTCAGGAATGAACACAGGAGGAAAGATTGAGGCAAATGATGACATTGGAAATCCAAGCTACAGATTATCTGAGATTTTGGATTTGTTTTTGATTCTAAGGACTATCTTTTAATTGATTTGACTAGTTTATTAAGAAACTGATGCCTTTCAAATGTGTATTGAGTTAGCATCCCGAAGAAACCTATTTCTAAAGAAGCAAATGATACAAAGTCCTCGTCTTTGAAGCTGGATGGAGACAAGGCCAAGTTGAAAGAAAGCGTGTGTTCAAATCTTTGAACTCATCCTGGTAATTTCAGTATCCTGAATTTAAGAACCAAAGTAACCTTTAAAAACATGCAAATATATATTTTGCATTACTTCTATATGGTAAGAAGCATTGTCCTTGGTTTCATACAAGTTGTATAAGGCCCATGAAGACAAAGTATGGACCCAAGTCCACTAAGATAACAGAGGAAAAGGAAGATCCAAGAAGGGTGTGACTAGCCTTGTGGATTCTAGAATGTTCCCTTCCATAGCACCTAAGGGCACACTGCCACTGTTTTCTTAACTTATTATTATTGTTACTGTTATGGTATTATTTTGTTTCCGATACAAGTGTTTACCATGTAGCCTAGGCTAGTCCTCATCACTCTGCATGAACTTCTGAAATTCTGGGATTACAGATGTATATCACTATGACATCTGGCTTTTCTTCACTTTTAAGAGCTTAATTATTCCCTTCAAAAAACCAAAATGGGTGCATTTAGGATGTATCACATTAAGCAAGGCAACATGCTCCTATATGTGGAATCTAGGCAATTACACACACACACACACACACACACACACACACACACACACACACACACACACACACACACACTCATGTAGGTATAGTATAACGTGCATAAAAGGGAGCAAGTAAGGCTCAGTATAAGGGGATGAGGAAAGACTAAATGCTAGTGATAAATATGAGTTATTAAGGAGGATGCAAAGCTAATTCTGCTCTAGTTCTACTACTTTCATGGTTTTTATGAATTTTTGTGATGGCTAAGTGCATAAAAATATATTTGATAGCAAAAGTGTAAAATTCAATGTAATCTCTGTACCTTCAGTTCTGAATCGTTATTATAAATGCACAGATATTTGTTGTGATTTATATAATTTGGGTCTGGTTAACATCAGTGTGTAATTTGTTTATTTTTTCAAATTTCTTAAATAATAAAGTTCATTAAAAACCAGAAACAGACCCGTTTTAAATAAGAAAGAAAGAATCTCTCCGAAGAGAAACCAAACCAGGTTAAAGAGGAACCACGATAAAGAGCGCATCTAGCTATCAAGATGACGTCACATCACCACTCAATTTATCCTGGGCTATGTAGCAAGATCCTACCTACCTACCTGCCTGTCTGTCTGTGATCTACCTATCTACATTGTGATATGGCATTCGTTTACCACAGCTGACAAGGGTTATATAAATGCCTGAATTAGAATTCATTGTTCACCAACTTGGAGGTATGTTACCTTGGAGAGATGTCTTAATCTCTTAGAGTCTTAGTTTTTTAATATGCAAAAGGGGATAATGAACACAATATTAATTTATGTAGTTATTATGAAGATTAATTGTGAAGATGCTTATGAAATATGCAACACATATTGGGTAAGTACTTATCAAATAATAGGTCCACTTTAATTGAATAGTATTAGAGAGAGAGAGGGAGAGAGAGAGAGAGAAATAAAGACAAATGGGTAAGTTTCACACGAATCTTCGGCACTCATATCTTTGTGTCTGTGGGCTTTCTCCACATCTGTGCTAAGTGCAGTGCCACAGAGTAGGTTTTCTCTTTCTTCTAGAAAGTCTTCAATCAAAGTCTGATGAAGGCACGATGCACCCCTCCACACATTTTATGACAAGTCAGGTGTGATTTACATGGTCGGAGTTCTCAATAGAAAGAAGCAGCAGCTGCTGGTCCCTGGCTTGATTGATTTGCTTGAGATGGTTGGCTACCTTTATTTCTCTAGCTCATGATGTTACTTGCAGACTCATCTACCCTGGTTTACCCGCCAAACCATGTATTTGTACCTGAGTCCCCAGGAAGGTCCAGATTAAAGAAGGACAGAACTAGGAGTTCCTGCAGTTTTACAATCGACAAAGATTCATGTTTCTATCAAAGGACACATTTGTGTCCAAATAACTAGTCTTGTGAGAAATTCTTACTTGGTTTATTCTATGTGTTCATAAATATACACAGTCTAGCCCCAATTCAAGAATCAGATCACTGACTACAGGCTGGAAAGCCATCTTAGGGCATTTCTTTCATGGTGCTGAAGTTGACTTAACACTCATGAGAAGCTTGGTTTCTACTTTAGAGTTCTTTTCATGTCCATATTGGCAGAAGATTTTAAATAATCATCCCACAAGCTTTTCTCCTGGAAGGAAACAGACATTCTTCGGAACCAAAGAACTTTGATCATTCGTTACGTAGACATTTGGCCTGGCAGAGCAATGAAATCTAATTTGATGAACAAGAAACATATTTTTTTATAAATACTATTTAAAAACAACATTAGTGCTGCTTGTATCTCTGAGCCAGCAGCTACCGCAGAAAATACCGTGATCTCATGAATAATGTACCATTTGAAGGTCACAAAATGGGAGCAGAGAGGAGGCCTATTTGCAGGTGACAGTTTACATTTTGTTGACCAGATGGGACAACCGATTCCGTGTTTTTAAAGATTTCTCATTAAAGGGAATAAAATACTAAGGGTAAACATCCCTGTGGAATTCAGAACTATGTCTCTTTCTTGGATTTCGTTGTTCCTCAAAACATTCCTTGGTGCCAACATTAAAGACAATGTTTGAGTGGATGACCCTACGGTCCTGTCTGAGTTCCATGTCCTTGCTGTTCTTACGTTTGTTTGGTGATCCAGAGAAACTCAAACCAAGAAGCTGATGTGCTCATAAACCTGCTTAATGTTTCTTTTAAATGGTCCACTATGGTTAGAAGGCTTGCCCAGTCCCTTAGCACTTTTGTAAAGGAAGGGGTTGAATGATTATATTTTTAAAGGAAAAACATACTTCAATTAGTTCTTTTAGAATGTAGTATTTCTCTGCAGGAACCCACATTTAACATTTTTCCTCTTTAAGCGTCTGATTTATAGAAGATGAAGTGCATAGGTCAACAGACAGGAGGCTTCAAACCAGTGACATTTTTAAATGTTAAATCGCCAAATCTCAGAGCTAAGAGTAACCTTTAGAGTTCTATTGGTCTATAGATGGGAAATGAAGAACCAAAAAATTTGGCGAGAGGCACAAAGGTTTCCCTCTGTCTCCTTTCAAAGCCTGCTCTTTTTGTTTCTCCATGTTGTTGAAAGCAGGGCTCAGCTGTAAGCAGTGGTTTACTGACATGGCTGAGCACGTATGATATACCCAGGGCATTAACAGTATCTGCTTGGTTGAGAGAATGGAAACGAGGACACCAGAGCTCTTCTACACTGAAGGTGTTCAGACAGAGCCCTAAACTGTAGGAATGACTGGCTGCCCTCAGTACTGATGACAGCGGTTCCTGTCACTTCTTTTTGCTCTGCACTTTTTAGAAGGATACAATTTACTAAATAGGAGGGAAAAGCCTAAAGGTGTTTGGATGTGGTCCCTAGAGATACAAAACATAGTCATGTATATGGAATAGGTTATTACTGTCCATAAGAGTTGCTCGAAATTTATGATAATAAAGGAAATGTCTAAGAAAACTCATATCCAGTTAGAGGAAGATAAAATATCAGTGAATTGAGCTGTGCTTACACCTCAATTTTATACTCGACATTCTCTGGCTGTGCCTTCCTTGGAAAATGTAGCTGTTGCATATAGGAAATCATTTGCTCTTTAAATTTATATTTTATATTTATTATATCAGCTCTTATATATCTTTTGATCACTTGCATACAGTTGTAGACCAAAACATTCAGTCTATCAGTCACATGTGTGATTCTTCTCAGAACATATTTGAATTCAAGAGATTTTGTAAGATAAGTTTCTGTGTTCAAAAAGTATATCACAAATACCACACATCTATCTGTTAGAAAAGCCTATCACTCAGTATGGCTGGATACTATATGAAGATAGTAACTAACCCAAGTTAGAAGTATTCTTTCATCATTTTTTTTCCAATTCTTTGGCTCACCACTGGGCTCTGGCAGTCTTATATTATCACTTTGAATGAAACAGACTAAGTACCTTTTCCTTTGACTCCAAGTTTGTGCCTTTAGTTAGATTTCACAGGGGCAGACCAAGAGTAGGAACCAATGACAAAGGAAATGCTTTGGGAAGACTATGCCTAATTGCAGTGTGAGGTGTACAAGATCTAAATCAGAGGGTTTAGAATCCACTTGATGGATGGCTAGTAAGTTCTGGTTGTGTCTCTGACTTCACAGGTGTTATATTAAGGAGACTTTGGGTTCTGTTATCTTCCCTTACAGAGTGCAGAATTTTGTTCTAAAAGGAAAATAGATTAATGGAAGACTAGCTCTTGTAGTAGTTTTAGGATTATGCACTTTGGTGGAATTTCTGGAGGGGTCATATCTTGGGCAGTATAGGCTTTCTTTTAGCAGACCTGTTTTGATTGCGCTCTTGGTTTTGGGATATGGTCATTGTAAGATTTTGAAGGAAAGTCTAGGCCAGAAGTTCTCAACCTATGTGTTATGATCCTTTCGGGCATGAACAACCCTTTCACAGGGGTCACCTAAGACAATCTGCATATCAGATATTCATAGTGCAGTTACTAACTAGCAAGATTATAGTTATAAAGTAGCAATTGAAGTGTTATTATGGTTGAGAGTCACTACAGCATGAAGAACTGTATAAAATGGTCACAGCATTAGGAAGGTTGAGAACCACTAGTCTAAGACATTGGGAGACTTAACTTGAGTGCATATTACTTTTAATGTCTTCCTAGTTAATCAGCTTTTCAAATGCTGCTTCTGCTCTCTCTCTCTACCTCCCTTGGCTGCTTGAAACTTCTCCAGGATATCTGAAAACCCTTCAGGCAGTCCAGTGATCTATGCATGCGGAGAATATTTTTTATTCTATAATATTTTTGTGACTCCCATTTTCTGATATTTCCCTTAGTTGACAACAGTCTTGGGAGCTCCAAACTGTAGTCTTGGATGTCCTAACTCATTAAGGTGACTGGTTTTTGCTTGAGTTTGGTACCCCACATACCTCACATAGGGGGATTCTGCTAAGGGAAAAAAGCCCACTGATAGTCCACCCTAACATGACTTCCTTCTTTCAGGCTTCCCATTCCCTCTGCTTTCTTTGTTCACTATCCAGATAACTTAAATAATCATCATTTCAGTATTTTGTCCATTGCTTATAATAGTTCATATAGAACACTGGATCTGTTGCTCTCCACCCTCTACAACTGCCAGCCAGAATCTCAGGATATATTCTTTATCATTACCTGCTGTAAATCAAATAACAATAAGACCAATACACATATGTAGTGGGATTATATTTTGGTTTACTGTAAATATTTGATATAAGACACTACTGGTTTAATAAAATACTGACTAGCCAAAAGGCAAACAGGAAGTGTGAGCACGGTTACCAGACTAAGAAAACTCTGGGAAGAAGAAGAGTCTGAGAGAGAGAGAGAGAGAGAGAGAGAGAGAGAGAGAGAGAGAGAGAGAGAGAGAGAGAGAGAGAGAGAGAGAGAGAGAGAGAGAGAGAGAGAGAGAGAGAGAGAGAGAGAGAGAGAACCAGCAGATGCAGAGGAGAGGAGACCTGAATGCTGCCCTGAGAAAAAGTACTAAGCCGCTTGGTTAATCATGGGTTATTTTAAGAGTTAAGTGTTAGCAAGTTAGATGACTGAGCTATAGGTCAATCAGCATAAAATTAATGTAAGCTTCTGTGTGATTATTTGGGGCTAAATGGTAGCAGGGCTGTGAGTGAGTCTGATCCTCTGGGTTAGGTCGGAAAGTCTGGGCCAAAAACTTCATATAACACACATACGATTCCAAAAATCTGTTGTTAGTCAAATTAGGACAGTATGTAACTAATGTTGCTTGGAGCAAAGGTATGATGCTAGTAAGTTTGTAGAGGTGTGGGGTAAATGATATTGATGGTTGAGCTGTCACGATAGGATAGGAGGCCTGGGAGATAACCTTGTTTTAAACTGCACTATGTGGCTAAACTGGGGGACTAGACAGAAATAAAATTTGGTGGGAGGTGTTACAGGATGAGACACTACAGCACTCCAAAGCCCTTGGCTATAAATATTTCAAGGTCAAGCCTTCCCAACAAGCATCTGTGGAAATTCTGATGTCTTTGATAGGCAATGCCCCAAGGCTTAGAGGCATTGCTTTGTGTTCAAAGGCAAAACAGTGTTGGCCACCATCTATAGTCAAGGAAATGCAGTTGAGTTCTTTTGGAATCTGGAGGCTTTCTTTGGTTTCCTGTAAGTGTCATATTTTAATGTCCCATGTGAGGTTGGAAAATTGAAACTCACAGCAACAGAAGGCAGGTGTTTAATAAATGCTTTTCAAGCCCAGACAAATCTGTGAAGCCTTATGCAAAGGAAACAGACATAGGAAGCCAATGCCATAGTCTAGCCATCACATAAAGCATATAAAGAAATTGTTTAAATTTTTTAAAGAAAAAGTCTGCTTAATTCTTGACTTAGTTGAGACATAGATAATGAATAGTACCACCGTGTTGGTGTTGTTCAAAGGAAAGAGCAAAAGGCAACACTTGGTGGGAAGGAAAGGTTTCAAATCACCTTTGTGTCAGAGACTGTCCCTCATGACACTGCCGGATCCCCTTAGAACTTAGGAGTTTGTGTTATTGGCTGGCTTTGTGTCTTTCTCAGTGGTTATATTTCATTGTAGAATTGACTTCAGTTGAAGATAGATTAAAATAAATCTTTAAAGCAACCAACACCATTATTTGGAGAAAAAAAAAATCATGCTGAAGTCATAACAGCTTCATACCCTCTGAGATGTAACAACCTAGGTCATGATGTCACAGAGGTCATACTCTAATGTACATATTGACACTATGACTCAGGATGGATCTTGAACCCAATTTAGTAAGGCTGATCCAAGAAGTAAATTCTCCAGTAGCCTCAGCATCAAAGAACCATCTGAGAATGGTGATCTGCAGCACCCATTAGTTACCTCTTCTCTATTACGACAAAATGCCCAATATAATAACTTAGATGATATTTATTTTGTATATGGGCTCAGAGTACCTCAGTCCACCATGATGGGGAAAGCGTTGTGGAGGGAGGAGCTCCTCACACAGTAGTGGCCTAGGAGGCATGAAGAAGCAGCTAGACTAGGGACTGGTACAAATTTCAGATGCCCACTCACAGTGATCTGTTTGCAATATCTAGACTCTAACTCCCAGAGGTTTCTGCAGAGAGTGCCATATTCTGGAGGATGGGAAACATCAAAACATGAACCTGTTTGAGCCATGACAGTCATCACATGCCATGCTGGTCTGTTTACGTTCATGAAGAAGGTGAAGTAGAACATCATGGCTGACTTGAGAAGACTGGAAAAAAATTATATACCATTATTTCTGATCATTTATTAAATAAACATTAAGTTTCAGGGATTTCTTCTAGCTCTGCTGAGAAACTTTATTTATATTATTATTTGAAAACACAACCCTTTCAACTATTGGAGTCATTATTTCTTAAAAGTTATAGTCTTTCTTTCTATCTATGAAGCCCTACCTGTTCTAGACCCCACTTTGCAGAAGATGGTCTTGAACTCACAGAGCTCCACCTGGCTCTGAATCCCAAGTTCTGGATTTAAAGGCATGTGTCACCACCTTCAGGCTTGAAGCAATTTTTTAAATACAAACAACATATTCTGTACGAGAGCCTAATGGTTACATTTTATTTCATAGTTCAGGTGAATATCACCACAGAATCAACTCCATCTGCATAAAAAGCTTGTCTCTGCTATGTGACAATGAGATGGGGAGAGAGGTCAGCGGCTTCTCTCCATCTGATGATGGAAAAGATCAGAGCTGGTGGGGAGCCAGAACATATGAAGCAGACCTGGACCATCAGTTTCCTATATCCTAGTATTAGAACCTCTAGTTAGAGGGAAAAGTCTGAGTAGCACAGAAGCAAATCAAGAGGCTTATTTTAAGCAATTTCACATCAACATCTCCTTCCAAAAGTATAGAGTTGCTTTGAGAGAGTTTCAAAGATCAAAATGACTCCTGTTTCCTTATGAGCCCAGTAAAATGCTCTAATCAGCTCTGTAGGAACCAGATGTGTACATGATCCATGTCCACTGGACTTAAACACTCAGGGTATAGCTGCTACACTAACCATATCTTTCTAAGGGTGGCAGAGAGAGGATGGGAAGAGAGTGTTCAATACATTTGTGGACTCATGGAGACAATAGATCTTCTGGGGAAAGCAGAGTCAAGTGTATAACACAAAAAACACAAGCTGAAGTATGTCAGAATAGAAGGGAGCCAATGTCCAGAGCCATGATTGTATATGCACATATAGGTGTGAATAAAGTGTGCATGTGTGTATTTACACAGGGTCTTTGTACCTGAATGTATATATTTTCATGTGCATACATACATGTCTTCATGTAAATAGGAAAATGTAAATTAAGTAGCCTGAATATTTTTAATTCCCAGTGTGATGACATTGCAATATGGTGTACTTGGGAGTAATAGCTTGAAGAGAATTATTGCCTTATAAATGTCACAAGAGAGTGGAGTTTTCTCGGTTCTCTTCCACATCATGCCCAAATATAAGGTAGATATCTACCCAGAAGAAAAATCTTCACTGGAGCACAGCCATGTTGGCACCCTTGCTTCAGACATCTAGCTTCCAAAACTGGAAAACAAGTTCTATTTATGAGCTATTCAGGTTGGTATTTCATTGTAGTACCCAAAAGAGATCTGGACAGGATGTGTATACATTCTACACATCGATATCTGTATAATAATCAGTTCCAAGCATAACCATCTATAGCAACCTGGCATTTTAGTATTTGGTTTTACATTTCTAATGGTTGACTGGGCTCAGTTGGTGCCTCCCAGCTCAGTCAGTCCACGATTGCAACCACACGGAATTTGGATATACACGGAGGCTCAAGCTCTTAGCACCTGTCTGACACCTGGTCTGGAGAGACCCTAGTGCCTGGAGACCAATATAGCTAAAGCCTTTGACCTCCCTTTCTATCTTCCTATGGTCTTTCTATGTTGTCTTTCCTGCATGGGGACATCTTATCCACTGGTTTACAGCTATGCATTTATCTTCCAAGACAGTTATGAGAAAGTCACGTATCCTTTAATAACCTAACATGAGAAGTCACAGAGCACAGCTATTCTTTCTGTGCATCAGGGAAGTTACTAAGATCTGTATGGTGTTAAGGGGAAGGAGAATGAACTACCCCTCTAAGTTTTTGCTCAGGGAGAAACAAGATTCTAGAAGAGAGTTGTTGTAGTGAGTAGTTGGGAAGCTACACTTTGCTTCCTTTGAAATGATAACTTTACCTACAACCGCTTTTATAGTTAACCAATTAATACCAATTAATAAGGATCAGTGGGTAGTTTGTGAAGTCAGGGAGAAAGAGGTGATCCTAAGCCAGGGAAGTGGATAAATAGCTCACAAAATGAGACAGATTTGAGTGGAGACTCGTAGACAATAGACTTACACGGCCCAGAGGAGGCGGTACAGGTAAAGAGGAAAGTAGATAGGCAAGAGGGAACAAGCTACCGTGTGCCTTCTGTGGTAGATGCTCTGTAATGTGAATGAAAACACAAGCTTGCCAGTGAAAACGGACATTGGTTCATACATCCTCCTGCCATACATTGCTCCTTGTCCATGATCTTCCCCGGGAATTCTGTGAAAAACTGAGGCCTGATTTACAAAAAAAAAGTATGCTTCTAGGGCCAGGTCTTCTAGGCCGGGCACTCCCTTTGATCTCACTGCAGTACCGTCTTCACAAACCACACTGGACAAGCTGGAGTTTGTATTTCTCCAGGCTCAGAGAAGGAAGCAAACGCCTGTGCCAATCTATAGCTTTCATGTCTTTCCTAAAATAAAAGTCTTCACCCAAAACTGAAGAACACGAGTGCCATTAAATTGAATGAAAATCCAACACTAGAATTGGTCAGTATCCCGATTAGCCTTCTATGAAGTCTCAGCTAGAGATCCATCCCTATGGAATGTAGGTTCTGGGGCCCTGGTCCTCACTGCAGATCGTGGGCGTGGGTCTGGTTTTCTGTCCTTTCTCCTTTTCTTCTTTTCTCTCCTCTCTTATGGGTCTCGTAACACTGGCTATTCTCAAACTCTTTGTAATTAGGATGACCCTTAGCTTCTGATGCTCCTGAGTGCTGTGATGACAGTGTCCCACATGCAGTGCGAAGGGTTGAGCCCAGGGCCCCGTGTTAGCTAGGCTGCTCCTTTACCAGCTGAACTACATTCACGGCCCTTGTAGTGAACGTCCTTATAGAATGTCTCCTACTCAGATGGAAGAGTCCTAGCCCTACCCATCCCTACTTTATAAAGAACTGATTCTGGAGTTTTTCTGTACTTTAAGTGCTGGCAACGTTCTCTTCATGTTATTTGTCCTGGGCTAAGCACAAGCAAGGAGTTGATTGAGAATCTCCATTGCCTGACATGCCCTTGTGTCAGCTGGCACCCTGGGCAGTGACACTGTCTGTGCTCAGAACCTCATGTTATCATTTGGAAACTTCAGGGTCACGGGATGCTAGCTTATCACTATCTGCTTAGGCAAGGCAGAAAAGGTTGGTATCAGAGCTTATGAAAGACCCCAATTTATAACAGAGTCAGGTCCTGGCCCTGGGGGAAATGCTGCTTGCTATAGTACCCTCCTGCCCTGTCCCATGCTGATTTCTTACTCATTATTCCAGGCTGCAATTCCAACAGCCCTTTCTCATGAGTGCTTACTTCTAGGTTAACCCAGAAAACACAATGACAATGCTCTTCCTCCAACATTTCCTTGGTCATCCTAGTCGGCTGGGGAAGTAGTTGGTGGGTACACTGGGATCCATATAGAACTCCATTCTTTCCCTTCAAACAGATTCCTAAGTGAGCGATGCACACCACTCCATGGCTCACCATTTCCTAAGGGGTGTCTGTCTATTTGTGTTCACTGGAAGAACATTCCTTCTGCCCAGCCTCACACATACCTCTGTGTCCTTGCTGTCCTGAAATGGGCTGGCTGGTATTTAGGGCAGATGGATGCTAGACTGAACTTGCTTTAGGAAATTGTCAGTGAGGAGGAGGGAGGCTTGGGGATGAGGCATGGAGTGGAGAAGCCACAGAAACAACTACCCATGGCCAAAATTTCCATTCTCTGTGCCAGCAGAAGGAAGCCAGAGGTGTCCCAGAGGCATGTCTGACTAATCTGAACTGAGAGAGACAGCTATGGAATTGTCTTCTTACAGTACTTCACTAGTCTTGAACACAGTCCATGTATTTTCATATTTCCTCATCACATCGTTTGCCTCAAACTTTGTTTTTACTGGAAATTTCAAATCCAAATGGTTACGTTTTTGTGCGTTGGAAACAGGTACATTCCACTCAGGTGACATTAGGCTACCCAGTCCCAATCTGGAAGAAGGTAGGGGATTTCTTTGGATATTAGAACCACATGGGATGAAAGAACTTAGCAATTTGAGATTGGCTATGGAAAATTTGTAATTTATGTTGACTGTTTCCAAATACCAGAAAGGCAAGTGGCATTGAAAAGGTGTGGTGCTCAAGTGAATGGTCAGGAGAAAGACTAGGCATGTCCAAGTGAGGGAAGTCTTCCAAATGTCTTCCACATAAAAGGTGTGGACCACACACATTTTGGCTAGCCTTGCTTTCCCAAGGGAAACTGGCCTGCCATAAAATGATTGGAATCAGTTCTTTTTATGCCCTAATATTTTAATAAGCCTGACTAAATAGCTGAGTGGTTATGTTCATGCTGGCAACGTTCTATACAGAAGAAGCTGCTCATGTTTGACCAGTTACCTTAGCTCATGTATCCACCCTATTCCTCATGCCTCTATAAAACATGTCTAAGACCTGGTATTGTATACATCTTGAGAAGTAAAGGGAGCTCTCATAGAAGAGTGAATGATGCTTTTCTGTAAAAGTGGCAAGAGCTCGTATAACTTGTCCAAATACACCAAGAAAACAATATGACAATTTAATCTTGAAGTAGAGGTTGTTGGCACATTCTTTACTAACTGATGCTCTGCCACTCTATGCTGGCGTACTGTCTGCTAATAACCCCATGCACACTTTTCTTCAGTTAATTACCCATAGCTATCATATTCTATTTTAGCTAGAGATGCCCTGCAATATTAATTCCTTACCCCAAGAGTGTGGTGTAGCCAATTTGTGGCAAATACAAGGGTGGAAAGGCCAGTTCATGCATTGAGGTTGGACAGCTCTGTTGTGGGCAGCCCCCTTCCTGGGCTTCATGAACCCAACCTGAGATAACCTCTTTGGTTGACAATTGTTCTAAGCCTCAAAGGAATTTGAAATGAAATAAAAATGTGTTAGAAGTGGTTACTTAGAGGTAAGCAGAGCAAGCTTTGCCTCCAGAGTCCTTCCGAATCACTGTGGCCCAGAACTGGTTGAGTAGTTCCCATTCTTTCTGTTCAAACCTAAATTCCCAGTCTGAGAATAGCTGCCATCCAGGCTGTATCCTAGAAGCGGACAGCACAGATCACAAATTGGATTTGTCTTTAAGAAACAAGTGTTTTATAGATGCCCCACTTATGCCAATCATCTCACGGTTTCTTATTCTCCATACACTACACAATGGTGAGTCTCTGTGTTAATCACTATCTACTACAAAAATATTTTCTTATGTGGGTTGGGGGATGCACAAATCTATGGCTACAAAGATAAAAGAATTTAGGGAACTGTTTATTATTAATTCAGTTTACCTGAATGATAGCATTAAATTTCCACCTAGGGTCTATGATCTATCCAGACATGGGGTTTTGGCCCAGAAAATGGTGACAGGCATAGGTTTTATCTTGTGTATTGTGCTTTAAATCCAGGCAGTCAGTGGTTGGTTGGTCCCCTAACATTTGTGCCACTATTGCACCAGTGTACATACCCTCCCTAGTCTATTGCTACTATAGTTCATAGCTGGGTAAGGCTGTTGATGGTTTTATTTGTTGGCAGTATTCACAGCAACTTACAGAACTATGAAAACTAGCCAGAAGGGATGAAGGCTCCACGTTGGTACTAGCTTGATTTCTCCATGTCCTATAACACAAATTTGCATGTCTTCACCAATTAGATACCATCTGTCTTTGTTGGAGTTGCTATTGCTATGAAGTGGCATGACCAAAGCAACTTGGAGAGGAACGGATTTATTTGGCTTACACTTCTACATTGTAGTTCCCCATAAAAGGAAGCCAGGATAGGAACTAAATAGGGCAGGAACCTGGAGGCAGGAGCTGATGCAGAGGCCATAGAGGGGTGCTGCTTACCTGCTTGCTTCCCATCGTTACTCAGCGTGCTTTCTTATAGAATCCAGGAGCACCAGCCCAGGAACAGCACCACCTACAATGGACTGGGCCCTCCCTCTTCAACTGTTAATTAAGAAAAATTATTCTCCAGGCTCGCCTACAGCCTGATCTTATGGAGGCACTTTATTAATTGAGGTTCTATCCTTTCAGATGATCTTAGATTGCGTTAAGTTGACATTGAAGTGTCTAGTATGTCATCTTACTTATGCTATTGCTGTGATGAAATAGCATGACCAAAAGAAACTGGGGAGGAATGGGCTTTTGGCTTCTACTTCAGATCACTGTTCATTATCAAAGGAAGTCAGGACAGGAACTCAGCCAAGACAGGAACTTGGAGGCAGAAGCTGATGAAGAGGTCATGGAGGAGAACTTCTTCCTGGCTTGCTTCTCATGGCTTGCTCTGCCTGCTTTCTTATAGAATCCAGGATCATCAGCTCAGGGGTGTCCCCACCCCCAATGGGCTTGGCCCTCCCCCAGCAATCACTATTTAAGAACACGCCCTCCAGCCAGACCTTATGGAAGAATTTTCTCAGTCAAGGATCCCTCCTTTCAGATAACTCTAGCTTTTGATAAGTTGTCATAAAATTAGCTGGCACAGATACTACCATCAAAAGCAGCAGCAATAGCTTGGGATGTTTGCGAGGGTATCTATGGGACTTCACTGACCAATGGCTGAAAAGGAGGCTTATGGGTTATTATGGATGAGTGAGCAGAAAGACTGTAAGAACTAAAGAGAGGAGATATCTGCATCGAAACAGCATTTTCCAGAAACACTAACACTGTTGTACACACAAGCTCACTCTGTGGCTATGACTATGCACACAAGATCTGTACTAGATCAAGCCACTCAAAATCCCAGAATAGACTGGGACAGGCTTGTGAAGCTCCACATCTATTTGAGTGGCTATTGGCAATTGACAGATCCTTAGAGGGAGAGTCAGTTTTCCTCAGAGAAGTAGGCACTGACAAGCATGGGTATCTTTACCAAGAGATGGTCTCATACTCAAGTATACCCAAAAATCACTAAATAAATTGTTTTGTATTCATTGCCAAGTGAATTAAAACACTGAAGCCAAATCTTTAAAAAGTAAACAACTATGCTGCTTTTTTCCCTACTAACCATGTCTGCGACAGCTAAAATTGGGTAGGATTTTTATTTCTCAAACCTTTCACTGAAGTCTGAACAGGGATTGTGGGTGAGTGGGGGGTTCATGTTTTAATAAGAAATTTCTTTTCTATGTAACTCCATCACTTGGAAGGGATTAGCTTGAACAGAGCCAACCATCTTGGTTGAGACATCCCAAATGTTCAAATATGTGAAACATTCCTTCCCTGGTTTTTATCTCTTTTAGGTTCAGCTTTCTTACTACGGAGTCCATGTTGTGAGGAAGGAACCCCATCCATAAAGGATCCCCAACAAGGCTTCTTGAGGGAAATTTTGTCTCTTTCTTTCAAAAACTAAATATGTTTAAAGTGCTCCCCTTGAGTATGGCCGACAGTTGGGCGGGGGCTACAGAAAGGCAACTTTGGGATCTAGACATTCAGGTAACACCAGGGGTATCTCTGCTGATCACGGGCAAACTCAGTAAAGGTCAACTATGGACTGTTATTCTTCGTGCCTGTTTATATACTCAGGCCCTATGGAATCTGCTAGGTCCCCACAAGGGGGCGGGGCTATCTATGTTAGTCTGGAATGCAAAAAGCTAAGCTAGGGATCTCCAAGCCCAAGATACAACACACAGCACACATACCTATTATTGAACATCTCAAAGAGACAAAGACTGGAGCGGACAATATTCGGGGGTGCACACCTAGAAAGTCTGCTTCGTTTCTTGTGTTTCTGGGTGTGGAACACTAAGCCATCTTCCCTTTGGGAGAAGAGCGAGGGCATTGCCAGATGGCCTGAGAGATTTGTTTCTGATCTGTAGTCTGTAGCCTATCTGCATCCCAACTCAGATTCTGACCCTTCACCCTAGTGATTCATCTTTTTGTCTTTATAATGTGTTCTGATTAATTTCCTTTCTTCTACCAAACCCCCTTATATTACTTCAGTGCTTCTCAATTATAGGCCATTCCATTTCTTGATCCTTAAGATGGTTCTAAGAGTGCAGAGGAGACAATGCCTGGTTATTGTTTAGTGTGGTTTTAGTAGTTGATTTTTTTTGACAGAAGCTTTACAGTGCCTATGCTACACAGAGTGACCTAGTCAACTATAAGCAAAAAGGCTATGTTTCCCCTGTTTGCTTTCCATTTTTACATGTTTTTCTTGCATACATCATGTCACCGTATGCACCTTATAAGTATACACATTAGACGGTGGGCTTTGGGCTACCTCCAACTAAGATGCCAGGGGTACGATCTGAATGATTGTATAACTAGCTGAAATGGATAGGACTGACAGTCACTGAGATGGCTGAAAAAGAAATGACATACACCTGGAAGGCTCTTCCATCCAGCTGGTCACCTGGTCAGCTTGTGCAGCTTTCTGTCACCATGGCAACAAAGTCAGAACCAATCAATTTAATTCAGAGAGCTATCATCAGACCCCCAGGCAGCCTCAAGGTCAGAAATAATTCTACGCCTCAGTCCAGACACTGGCAGTCAGAAATAGGAAATGTTATTGTAAGGATTAGGAATATAGTTAAAAGTGAACCAGGAGGTGCTGAGGGGAGGGAGTGGGGGCTAGATATGATTAAGACACACTGTATGTATATGTTTGAAATCTTCAAAAAAATACAATAAAAGAAAGAAAGATCATATTCTTAATTGCTTATTAAACTATAGGGCTGTACAAGCCATACAGTTACAGATGGACATGATAATAGCTCGAAGAAACAGAAGGTAGTTGTGGCTTGGTTGGATGTTAAATCACTATTCTGTGTATCAGTGTGACAAAATGTGAGGCTATGTGATAACAAACTTCAAAAATGTTGACAGTATTATGATGGTGCCTAAGTATTATAATAAAATATTTTTTATCTACTAGAGATATATAATAAATTCATTTTATAATACATTTAAAAATAAATTTGATAATCATCGAGTATATAATTTTCTATAGCCTATGACTATAATGTTCATATGGTGTCAGGAACCCCAACTTCACTATTAAAGGGTCAAATTTTGATAATGAGTGAAGAGGCAGAAGGTATATTCCTACAAAACCATCAACTTAGAGTTCTCTGTTTTTGGAATGGGAAACATGGGTGACCTTAAGGCCACCCCTATGTTGAGTGGCTTTCACAAGCAGAGCTTGGTGCCTAGCCAGTCATAAGTTGTCTTGATCCATTCTTCAGAAACCTTGGTAGATAACATAGAACTGTCATCACTGCAAAATGTAGAAATGCTATTGAAAAAAGGTGCCATGGTCAAATATTGGGCAGGGAGTCCTGCTGAGGAGAGGGAGGAAGGATTGTAGGAGCCCAGGGCTCAGGATCATTGCAGGAAAACCCAGAGAAATGACTAGTCCTGGCTCATGGGAACTCACGGAGTCTGAACCAAAAACCAGAGAGCCTGCATGAGACTTATCTAGGTCCTCTGCACATAGGAGACAGTTATGGTGTTTTGAGACAGTTACGTAGGTTGGTATTCTGAAAGACTCCTGGAAATTGAAGCAGGGCTGTCCTTGGTGCTTCTACTGGCTCTTGGGAGCCTATTCCTCCTGTTGGATTGCCCTGACCACCCTGAATAGAGGGAGAGGTGATTAATCTTAAGGCATCTTGATAAGCTATGCTTTGATGATGCCTGTGGGAGGCTAGTCCCTTTCTGAGGGAATATGAATGAGGGATGAATCGGGGGCAGAAGGGAAGGGGAGAGGGATTGGGAGGATAGGAGTGAGGGAAGACCATGGTTGGGATGCTAACTGACTAACTGACTGACTGACTGACTGACTGACTGACTAACTAACTAACTAAAATTAAAAAAAGGTAAATAATTTGACCAAGACCACATAGCTCCCAGACCAGAACCAAATTGAAACACAAGTTTAGCAGGCTATTGCCAAGGCTACTGGTTGCTCTCCACAAACTATTTCTGAATACAACACTTACCAATCTCACTGAACACCAAAAGGTCAAGATGGTGTCTAACGAGAGCCTTCATCACCACTGTCTAATGTTCATGGTACTGGAAGCTACTCTGTGCCCCATGGGAGAGGAAAGGTAATGACTAACCCAGCTATAAACCCTATGTTCTATAACAGTAACCTGCCTGCATGAAATACTTGTGCAATAGTGTCACAAATATCATAGGGATAACCAACTACTCTCTGATTGGATTTAAGGTCCACTCCATGAGATGAAAGCCATGACTGACATTTCTTGAGTAGCCAAGAATCCTAGATTAGATATGTTACAGAATCAAAGGAATATCAAATATTATTCTGCTAAAGGAACATGGTAATAAAAACTTCCTAGTGAAATTTTGCTATACCTATAATCAGTCTCTCACTCAGTCATCTTCAGAGAAGCTTTCTCCTGCAGGAGATGGGAACTAACCCTGAGACCCATAACTGGACAGTGTATAGAGAATGAGAGATTTTGGAACATTCAGTCCTAAATAGATGTCTTCATTAAACTTCTCACTTGAGGGCTCAGAAGCTATGTAGAAGGAAGGCAGAAAGATTATAAGAGCTAGAGGAAATAGGCGACACCGAGGCAACAGTATGTTTCAGATACAACAGGACTGGCGGACATACGAACTCACGGAGCCTGTGGCAGAATAAACAGGGCCTACACATGTTCAAGCCAGACACTTGAAACTCAAGTCCCGAAGGAGCTGAAGATGACTTGAGGCTCAGTCCCTATGGCTACCCTTCACCATGAAGAACAATGACTCCCTTGGAGGTCATTAGTATATCAAAGTGTATGGAAGACAGCAGCCACCTCTGCTCTATTGACTAGGACCACAGTGAGCGACAGAGGTAGATACTTGGGAGAAAGTGCATAGGAAGAACCATCCATCCATCCATCCATCCATCCATCCACCCACCCACCCACCCACCCATCCATCTATCTATCTATTTATTTAATTTTTATTCATTTTATGTGTATTGGTGAGAAGATGTCAGATCCCCTGGAACTGGAGTTACAGACTGTTGTGAGCTGCCGTGTGGGTGCTGGGAATTGAACGAGGGTCCTCTGGAAGAGCAGGCAGTGTTCTTAAACTGTTGAGCCATGTCTCCAGCCCCACAACTGTCTTTTTATGGGTTAGATATAGACTTGATACATAACAAGGGGAAATCAAGACTTAGAAAAACACAGTGGCCAACAGAAATCAGGGCAAGAAAACACACATGCCAAGGGCAGGGGAGAGCTAACAACCTCTATGTTTCATTGGCCCAGAAACCATCTAAGTAGTAGGTGAAGGGTTTTAGAGTTCCCCCAGTGCCCTGGGCTGTGTTTGTGGAGGGGATACTCTTAAAGTACAGATTAGTTTCTGCAGCATTATTGTTGAAAGTGACAGAGAGGGGGGAAATATGACTGTGGAAGTTAGTTTGGGTGGACTGGAAACAGATCAATCGGCCAGTCTGAGGATAATTACAGTTGGAAACACAGGCTCTGCAAATTTATGTCCATGTGTATACACAGACACAGACATACAGACAGACACACACAGACACACCATAGAACTTCCTTTATCCCAAAGATATTCTATGTTTTCTTTTACCCCAAACCTAATGATGGATTCAGAAAGAAAGCAAGAAACATTCAGTTCTGTTATCTAGCATGGTAAAAGTCACAGACTTATTACAGAGAGATGCCCTCCATATGCTAACATATAGGCCATCAATTAGAGGACTATATGCTACTCTTAACTACCCTTTTCCAAACACAATATGAATTTCTTTTCATATTTTCTGACAGCTTAACCCAAAGATCTTCACGTCACACTTAAGCTCCCAAAGCAGGTAAAATTTCAATGACAAGTACATTGGAGCCAGAGAATTGTGGCTCCTGGCAGATGGCTTTGTGGAACATTCTAAATTCTCTAAGCTCATCTGAAAGTGTAGACTGGAGACAATCTATTAAGAGAGAGAAGTATGCATACATTTAGAATAGTATTTCCCAAATTACAGATGCTTAGTAATGCAGATCAGCAAGTGAGCACAAAGGCTAGCTACAAGGATGCATCAAATGAATTACTGTGACATTTCTTTCATTTTCTTGCATCATGGTCTACTTTATTCTACAGTGGTAATAAAAAATAATATACCATAAAATAAAATGCAATTCTTTCCATTAAAACATGTACTATTAAGTCAGGATTCAAAAAATGTGAAGATCCCCATATATTGAAAAATTATTCATGTGTGATAGATCTGCTATACTTTGGTTGTAGAGTGTCTCTTAAAGGCTCAGGTGTTCAACCCTTATTCAGCCTATGGTACAATAGGAAAGTTGTGGTACTCTCCAGAGCAGGAGCCTAGTGGAAGGAAGTTAGTTCATGGGACATGTCCTTCAGTGGGTCATAGGGCCCTGACCTCATTATTTTCCTCTCTTTGCTTCTTAGCTTGTCCTGAGAACAAACTTTGCTTTAGTATGTTCTAACATGATGTGCTTCCTCACCACAGCCCAACAAAATGAAGAAGGAAGCAACCATAAACCGATATCTCTGAAATGGGATGTTAAAACTAAACCTTTCTTTCTTTTTGGTTGATTTTTCTCGAGTAATGGATAACAGGATAAGACATGACTAGCCATGTACAAAATTGGCTTCATTTGCCTACTGTTATCTGTGAATAAACCTGAGATGATCCCCTTTTGTGTCAGGAAATTACATGCAATGGTTTTAAAGGCATAGATTGTTCTAGGCCACACACCTTTCCCAGAAAGTTCAAGAATGGTTTATATATTCCTTTCTGGAATGCAAAGAAGGGAGGAAAAGAAACTAGGTAACATGAGTATGTATGTTCTGGTATTGATTTCAGCAAGTGTAGCCCCGACAAGCTACTTGTGCTTATTGATAATGAGGCTAAAAAGCAACTGGGCCAAATTCCCAACTTCAGAACTTCAGAAATGGTACTTTTAGTAAAAGACCATCTCCTGAGGCACATGTAAAGCACAGCTGAGCTAAGAGTTCCAGATGTGTTTGCCTTCAGGATTCTGTTAGGCTTGGTAGAGATGGGCTTCCATTCTCCTTCCCTAACAGAAGGGACCTTCTTAGATCTGTCACATGGTCTCCTGGGTAAAGAAAACAGAGCTCCTGACATGAGGTTTACTCATAAAGTATATCCATAGCTGTCTTTAATTTTATAGTAGATGGATATTCTTTTGAACTCCTCAGACTTCAAGTATTCTAGTTAGAAAGGAGGTGTTGTCCTTGGAAGTGTGAGCAGGGAGAATACTGAGATGAGACATTTAAGTTGTTGCTCCAAGTGCACACCCTCTGGCTTCATTTGACCAAGAGAAATAACTTGATTACTGTCTGGTGTCTCGTGACTATAGAATGACCATGGAACAAATGCCAGGGTAACTTGTAACTTCCATATTACACAGGTCATGCTAATGATGCTCTTGTTTTGCATAAGGGAGTCTCCCTTGACCATACCCAATGGTCTTTGGAAACAGTGCTGCCGTGTAAGAGTTGCTTGGAATGTGGCATCACACAGACAATGAGAAGACCATCAGCAGTTATCACAATATAGCTCAAATTTGAGGGAAATATTTCACAGATATAGTTTCATAGGAAAAATCTAAATGTAATAATACATTGTTAGAGGCAATATGAAACATGCACAATTTGATGAATTTCTGTGGTATCAGTACCTTACAGATCAGCAAATATTTCTGAATGAATCAGCTCTGTCTTCTCTTGTGAGTACATTCGGGCTGGAATGGTGACAGTTCTCTGTTTCTTCATGCCACATAGCATTTGGCTAGGTAGATGGACTTAAATGAACTCCAATTGAGTTTTTCCATGGCATAGAGTATGGGTGCTATTATATCCTTATAATATTAGATTTATTACTTCAAAGACCTTTGAGTCCCATGACACAAATGAACCTAACGATAAGGTTTTGCTGAAGAGGTCATTGCTTTACTTATCCAATGAGTCCAATGATATTTTGCTTTAGAATTATAAAATGCTAGTGTTATCACTGTGATCATCAGTACTTGAGAGCACCAATTCAGATGTAAGAAAACCAATAAGGTTTTGATAAAAATTACACTGAGGAAAAAGAGAATCACATATGAAAACAATGGCCATGACAGGAAGAGAACAGAGGTGCTGAGAAAACAGAGCAGCACCTTCATTCTGGAAGCTTAGATCCAGGCAGACCTAAAGCACCACAGCAAAACTTACCTAGCATGTGGAAACCATGGGCATCAAAATTGAAAAAGAAAAGAAAAAGTTAGAAGCCAATCCCCTATGGTACTGGAGTCTCTAGCCTCAACTCATTAAGCTCATTATTATATAACAGAACAGTAGTTAAATTCAAGAGGAGTTACTTTTGTATTTCCCGTATCCTGAGCACTTGGTTCTTATGAAATGAGAGGGAAATGTCACAAGGAAATAGTATTTCACATTTACTTACCAGGTCTTCCAAACTTTTCAGTGGAGGAGGTATTATGATTCACATTTTATAGATGACAGAACTTTGGTTATGAATTTTGATAACTGTTCAAGACACTGAAGCTCTCATCTAATCTCATGCTTGACTGACCTCCTTTATGAGTATATTTAACCATTTTCCCATCGGTCAAGACTTCATGATACTTACACAACTTCCCCATACCCACATCAAAGGCTGATTATGTCTGTTCCCTGGCTTCTTCCTGAACAGCACCTCATTAACAGAGACTAGCATGTCTAGCAAACAGTGAGCTTCTTCTTTAGCCACATCCTACACCACACCTCACCTCTTCATTTCTTTTGTTCCCAATGATGAAATCATTGAGTAGATAACGCATGCATAAGTAGAACAGACCAAAACACTTTTGTGCAGTGATATTCATAGTTTTATATAAATACAGAGGGAGAAGATAAATCCCAAGATGTGATTATAAAAGAGATACACTGGGTAGAATTTTGGGTCATGGTTCTTAAGTGAAAGCTTGGGGTCATAAACCAAGATCCCCCATATATTTACAGCATTATTTCCTAGCTGATTTCAGGAGCAGACAGATATTGGCTTTTAAAAACTTTCACTTACTTTGAAAATGTATATTCAATAATGTGAGGTGTGACCAAGGATCCCCTTGAAGTTCAAGATGAAGAACGTTGTCACATTCTAAATTCTCTGGTAGTTAACTTTTAGTCCTTGGCAAATGCTGATCTGTTTTTCTGTTCTTACAATTTAATAACCCAATTTATTATGATAATGATTGTTTTTTAGGCCTTATGAATTATGTTTCCTCAATGAGTGCCATGGCTACCGGGGAGAATCTCTTCCCTGGTCAACAAGGACAGAGAAAGACTAAGAATGCAGTGAGGGGAGGTAGTGAGTGAGCCTGGGCAGTGCTTGGAGTTTGAGCTATACTGTCCTCTATGTGCACATGGCCCACAAACAATCTCTTTCCCCACATCTCTGTACCTGTCCAGGCCAGACTCCTAAAAGGTAACAAAGTATATAGGTTCTAAGGAATCTAGGGTCCTAAGTGGTCCAATACCTAGGGTCACCCTCAAAGTTAGCCATTGGCTTTGAGGGACAATGATGAGAGACAATAAATGTTTTTCTACTTGCACAGTGAGGGCTCTTTATCTCTTAGAGGAACATTTTCTTGTATAGAGAGGGCATTCTTTCCCTTTGTATTGGAGTTTTAACAATCAGTGTATGGAAGAAAAGGTATTTTCTAGAAGTGGATGAAGTTGAATAGTTTAATCCTAGAGCTGTGGATCAGAGGTCCCTCTAGCCTGAAGGGCTGGGATCTTTATCTTCATAGCCAGCCTTTAAAAACTGTATGTATATTTTGGTAGACATTTTATGTATGTGTGCATTAATATAGAACAAGCAATTTGTGTTTCAGAAAAGTAACCATGAAGCAGTTAAGAAGAAATGAAGTTCCCCAGTCACCTAATCCTGGTGCAGATATAAGCAAGTCTCTGTGTCCTGGACATTCTGGTGTGTATATTCTTATGCATATCAGGCACTTGGGCATAATTTAACTGCCCTTCTTTTTACACAAGTGGAGGCTCATTCAACACAGTGATCTGCATGATGCTACTTTCCCTTGACATATCTTGGAAATCTCTCCACAGGTCCACAGGTGCCTGCAGATCTAGCTTCCTCATTCATTTACTGGACATACAGATGACTCATTTAACAATACCTGCACAGTGGACATCCAGCCTAGTGCTAGTTACGCGCTCTAGAAACTGAGTTGTCCTGTTATCCTGAGCATAATTCCTTGTGTACTGGGACAAGAACCCCAGCATGGGAACTGATGGGGAAAAGCAATGTATATTTTGGTTGTTTTCAGCAAAATATCACGTGAATTGAGTGGTCCTTCTCCAAATTGCTTGTGACCAGAAGGAATTCATATGGATAATAAGGCTTGGCATATACCATATACACTCAGCTTGAAGTTAATTTTAAACACCGTTTTTAGTGGATCTGTGTTTTGACTGAAAAATGCCATATGAGGTCAGGTGTAGAATTTTCCACTCACAGTGTCATGTGAGCACTAACAAAATTTCAAAGTTGGAAGTATTTTAGGTTTTGGTGTTCTGGGTTACGCATGCCCACTTTGACCATCCAAATGGTTTCTCCTCATCTTTTAATACCCACTGGCCGTGTCTGGTGTCTGACCCAAGCCTTTTGCCATCATATTGAATAACTTTGTAAACCTAACTATGGGTAAAAGAAAAGCAGTATCAGTAGCTGTGACTTGCACTTCCCTTTCTAACAGATAAGACTCAGTTCCTTTCAGTATGCTTTAACATTTCTTTTTTTGACATAGAATCCCATTCTGTAGCCCAGGCTGGCATCAAACTCATGATCTTCCCACTTAAGACTCCTGAGAGTTAGGGTCACAGAATATGCATCCAGCATAACATTTTTCATGGTTTTCTGTTATGGTTAAATACATATAACATAAAAATTTCTTCCAAACAGGAATGTCTAAATGTAAATTTCAGCACTGTTAGTTTTATTCACATTGTGCTATTACTGTCTACAAGATTTTGGAGAACTGTTACTCTGTATCTATAAAACAATAACTCTGTCCTTTCCTTCCTCAGCCTAGGAAACCACCATTCTATTCTTCCTTATGAATCGGAATAGTCTAGAAAGCTCATGTGAATGAAATAATATGTATCTTTTTTGTGACTTTGTTTAGAAGATTTATAAAATTATTCTATATTGTATCATGACTCAGAAATTCTTTTTTTTTGGGGGGGGGGCTAAATAATATCCCTTACATGGATATACCACATTTTGTTAATCATTCACTGGTATGTCAGCACTTTATATTCGTCTTCCTCTTTTTGGTATTCTCTGCTTTGTATATTTTTGAGGCGAAGTTTCACTTAAACTCCCTATATTGTCCAGACTGGCCTCACAGTTTTCCACATTTTGGCTTTCTAAGTCCTGAAATTACACCATGCCTGGCTTGTTACTATCTCTTTGCTATTGCAAATAAAGCTTTTATGAACACAAGCAAGCAAATATCTCTTCAAGACCCTGCTTTCAATTCATTTGGATGTATAACCAAACTAGAACTCTATGATTAATTCTTTTAGCAAATGTTTACACTTATTATTTTTGGCCGAATCTTAAACATTACCTGACCCCTGTTCCCTGGAAGCCTGTCTTGAATATTCAAGACTAGCATAGAATTTTTCCCTTAAGGAAATTCAGCTTCCTCTGATAGCTTGGGCCTTTACCTTACAATGTGACTCCTATAGATCGAGCCCTAGTGTGGTAGAACCAATTTAACCTCCATACTCTGCTGGAGCTAGTCTTGCAAAGTTTCTGATGCAGGGGGTCACACAGGCTAGTCCTTGGGAGCTCCTGGTTGAGACTTCCTGGTTGTGTAGACCTGTCAGCCCCTCCTGTGTCCCCAGAAAGGAAGGCAAAAACATCTCTTAATGAGGGTTGAGAAAAACAGCCGGTACAGCCTATACAATGCCACTTATGCTAAAGATCTTTTAAGCATTATAAACCTTAAATTTCAAAGCTTGGTTAAAATCTACATACCCAATCCCACAGCCACTGGAATGTGAAAGTCAAATTTTGTATCCACAATCTTTAGCTGGGAGTTGCCAAAATTATTTTACATTTATTTCAGTTGCAAAGTAAAAAGATTAAGGCTCCTTTTCACTGTTTAGAGAAGACAAAATCTACCATGAAGCTATTGTTGGTTAAATGTCGGTTGTCATGGGCTGGGTGGGAAGAGAACCATCAGGGACCCAGTGCAGCTGCCTCAGAACTGTACTGCATCAAAACTGATGGTGGACTCCCATTCATCAGGCCACCATTAATTAAGGAAGGGGGAATTTGTTAGGTTACTTGTTAGTATAGAGCCTTGATTTCTAGAGTAGGCAGAAAGTATGATGATAAGCAAATTCTTCCACAAGGCTGTGTTGGCTGTGCCATCATTGAGAGGACAATATCATGACCATGCCATGGCACATGTATGTGGCTTAACAACTTTCTATATGCTTAAACCAGTTGTCACAGTGAATCAGAATCCCTGGTGTTGAATTCAGAGCACAGCGGCAAAAGCTCTGGATGGCTAGGCCTCTACTCCTTGGACTATTCTTTAATTTTGTCTAAAGACTTTCCTGAAATCGAGATTCCACAAAAGGGGAATTTCAGAGGGGTATCTGAAGGAAATATCAGAGCCACCAGGCTTCTCATATTTAAGACTATTTTTATAAAGTAAGTGTTACAGGTTGCAAATGCAAGAGTAACCAAGGACATGGTTACTTTCTAGGAGACGACACTGGCTTCTAGCATATCTTTATTCTTTCATTCAGAGAGCAAGCGTGAAGCATTAGCACTGTACCTACAAATTGCTAGACACTAGATCCAGAGGGATTACTGTGCAATGAGGAAAAACTGCAGATTTAACAAATAAAAAGCCTCTCTGAAGACTCTCAGGGCCTGTCAAAGGCCTTGATTTTCTTGGTCTGCTTGGAAGGTAAAATGTATAGGGATAGAATAGGTGAAGAGTAGAAACAGTGAAGACGGAATAGGTCCAGGAAGAGGATAAACATAGAGATGCTGAGCAGAGGAGGTTGACATGGTGTTTGTATGATTGAAGAAGAGGAGCAAGGCGAGGGTTAAGGGAGTCAGGGAAGAGTGAAGTGTGTGTGTGTGTGTGTGTGTGTGTGTGTGTGTGTGTGTGTGTGTGTGTGTGTGTGTGGTGGGGGATGGAACGAGAAGATGCGAGACAGCTCCAACCAACAGGATAGGGATCTGGAGCCAGGTGGGCTGAAAGAGCCAGGGTAGACATATTGGCCTTTATCTTTACAGCAATGGGAAGCCCTTTATTCACTTTTAATAAGAGAGTGCACAATCTGGTAAAGTTTGGAGCAGGATCACTTCGCCTGCTGTACGGAGAATACTGGAGAAGAATGGAACAACATGGGCTTGGATACAGTACAGGTAAGAAAGGAACTGTTTAGTATTCTCATAGGAGGTATGTGGGTAGTGAGCGAGATCCAGGGAGGAGGCTCAGGTCTGAGGGATGGGTCAAGAGGTCAATTTGGACATGTAGAGTTAGATGACCCAGAAGAAAATGACCATGGAAATAAATGGGTCTAGAGATCAAGGAGAAGCTAGGGCCAGAAGGGACAGATGGGGGCCCCATGATGTAGAAAAGGGAATGGGTGGAAAGGTTCCATGAAGGGATACTTTGTCAATAATGCCTGTATTGAAGAAAATGCTAGCCCATTTTCCTGGCTTCTCGACAGAGTTCCCTTGGACACTATTCCATCAATTATATCTCCATATATTCCAAGTCAGACTTACTCGTTTCTTTCCTGTCTCAGATCAACCTACCAGGTACTTGCTTTGTGTCTTCTCTAAGGATGGCTGGACTCACTATTTCTTCTGCTATCCAACTGAAAAAATAATCACATTGTGAATGTTTTTGCTCTTTAATGCTTTATGGTTTAGACCCCAAGCCTTCCACCTGCATCCATGTCAGACATTTATTTCCCCCATGGAATTTTAGTTAAGTCTAAATTCACATCTCCTGATTCCCGTTCAGTCTTTATCATTTACCAGTTGAGTATCATTTGGGCAGTTATGACTTGATTTATTCCTAGAATCTGTTAATATAGTCTTATGGGCTTCACAAAATTGCACAAGACTAATCAATAAGACTGAATGCTAAACTCTGTGTCTAGCAGGTCATAATTTCTCAATAAATTTTAGTTATTTTTACTATCTTATTCTCTATACTTTGTGTACCCTAATTCTCCCAAATAGCAAAATACTACCCTCTCTTGAGTGTTACCTCAAAAATTTGTTTTTGTTTTCTGTTTGACAACTCCTCAAAGGAAGGATTGATTTCTCATTCATATTTTATTCCCAAGTTCCTCTCACAATGCCTTGAATGCGCTTAATAAGTGATGGTCTCTTCAGTGAACACACAGCTATAAAAAAAACCCGTTTATTAGTTCAACCATGAAATGAGCAGCTTTGAGAATGAACATGGATAATGCTGCTATCAAGATTCCCGGGATACTGAATTAAACAGGATGATCATTATGCACCTATGGAATTCTACTTAAGTTTTCTTTTATGACTAAGGTCGTTTGATACTTCCTAGAGGACAAAAAGTAAGTAAGGATGAATCTCCCAGAAATACAAATACATGTCTAATGAATCCAGAACTGAACTGGAATTCAATTACCAAAGGGACTCAGATAAGAAAATAATTCTTTTGTAAACTTTCCTTTTTATAAGGTCAACACACAGAATACCTTTTCCAATTGATTATGACGACAGACCTAAAAAATATACAGAATGTTCTAGACTATTTTATGAACAGTGTTTCAGAAGCAAAATGCATAACTTGTCTGATAAAGGCCCAGAATCATTTATCAGGCAGGAAGTAAAACACTACAGTTCTCAATTAGTTACTACAATTCTGTAATTTCCTTTCAACGAAAGCTGAAATTTGGGATGTTGCATGTCCTGTGATGCTAACACAGTTCTGAAGGTAATATTTCTAAGCTTGGCAAAGGTGGGTTTTCGAAGTTCTAAGAGTTACTGTGAAATATAAGCCTTTACCTGTGTAGAACTGTCTCATTGAATTTTCAATGAGATAGGCTGTTTTAACTCACTCATCTTTATTACAGATACCCAAGCTCCTTGCCATCTAGGAATTGCAATGATCTACTGCATATTACACTGTCTTTAATACATTTCTATCTGAAAGACAATTATGATTATACTGCTGCTAATAGTGCAAATATTTTTGCACTTTCTTAGCCATGTCCCATATTCATCATATTATGAACATCTCCTAATGTTTCAAAACAACTGTAATGAAGCATGTCTCATAGAAGTCCCTATTCACAGCACATAGAATTGAATCAGTGAATTTGCCTATATTTCCTATGTGAACATATTTGAGTTAAATCCCCTTAGACTTTTCTGTTATGATCCTTTTAACCCTGAGGGTTGCCAGCATTGACAAGGTCCTGATCATGTACCCAAGTTATCCATAGCTGTCATAGAATTGTCTAGGTTTTTATTTTTTCTCATCTTGAGGGCAATGGAACAAACCAGAAGAGCTTGGAGTTCATTTCTCTAGATATAGCCCAATGACAGAATGGCTAGGAAGCTGAAATAAAACCCTTCAGCCTACTTCATTCATGTACTCCACCTCCTTGAGCTCTGTAGGGTGACTGGGTGCTAATAACCATAAAAAATAACCTGCTTAAAACATACCACATCTAGATTTCCATTTCTCCCCATTCACCCACCAAAATTTTCCTGAATCACTTCCCAAATAAGCCACCAGCACATAAGTCTCTGCTCAGGGTCTTCTCCTTGGGGAAGCCAGTTGAAGACAATGGGAAGAGGAAGCCACACATACCTCCTCTTATTCCAGATCTTCAAGAATGCCAATTGATAGAAGAATGGAGAATAGATGAGACTTCTTGAGAATCTCTAGAAAAGCTTCCTCTTCCCAGGAAAAGGGATCCACAACAACTTTAAAGCAAATAGCAAAGCCATATGCAAAATGGGCAGCAAGTAGCCAGCCCATGGATTTGCTGAACCTCAGATGCTCAGATAACCTCCGTAATAGCAGATGACTGCACTGCTATACTAAAAGAAGGAAAAGAAGGCCACGTATGTATGTGAGGGCTGTTAGTGGCAGTCTAAGATGACACATTCTGTGATTCTCTGACCTCTTTAAGATTTCCACTAGGGAGTGACTAGTCACTGAACCTTGCCTGTGGTCTCTTAGAAATCTGAAGTGTTCTATAGCACTCTAGAGGCCTGAGGCATCTTAAGAGTGTTTTCTTGTTTTCCTAGAGAAGGGACAAAATTATCAGCGAGAACATAGTGCTTTGCTTCCCAATACAACTGGTGTGGGGCTAGCCAGGCCTCTAGTTATTTCTCCAGGTCACTAGAATTCACTGATAACAAGTGATTGGGCTAAAGACAGGGCTGTGTTTATGAGACATGGTTTGAGGCAACTCTTGTCTTCAATATTGTGGCTTTGCAGTTCCCCACGGTACACAGTAGCCTCTACATATCCTCAGGAGAACATAAGATGCCACCTGGCTATACAAAAAGAAGCATATGCTGAACCCCACTGTTTTCTCCTCTATAGGCTCTCCTCTGATAAAGTTTGATTAAAATTTAAGATACAGTGACATATGAGATAACTGGCAATAAAATAGAATAATTGTAATAATATACCATAATAAAGTTATACTACTGGGGTGTCTTTCTCAAAGTATTGTGTCTGCAGGAGATACCTTATAGCTTCTGTTTGGCATATCTGAATTACCATCATAATTATTCTTGTGCTTTGAGGTAATTTTAAGGTAAAATAAGGGTTATTCAAATACAAGTGCTCTGATCCTAAAGCAGTTAGTCTGGTGGCCAGATATCTTACAAGGGGGTAGCATACACAGCATGGCAATCCTGGACAAAAGTGTCAATCCACATCCCAGGTAGGACAGTATTATGGTACAAGATTGCATCATGACATTCAGATACAGTTTAAAATAAATTGCTATTTTCTAAGATTTTCCATTTGACCATGGGTAGCTAAAACCACAGGAAACCGAGTGCAGCTAGGTGAGGATGACAGAAATATGAACAAACAATACAGATTTGAGGGGACTGATAATCCCGAAGTTGTTTATTGGATACAGAGGGACATGTATAATTTTTTTTTTTTTCAGAGCATAAAAGCTTTTAGGGTGCTTAGTACTCGAGTGTGGTTAAGGAAGTGAGCTGATCTATGAAAATCTTTGGAGAAGAATCAGGTCAGATTCTACTGTGACATGTCCACTCTCATCACCCAGGGGATAAGAAAAACATAGGTCACAAAGACATTTAGCCTTAGGAACACTGCATCTTTCTGAGGTAGACTAGTGAAACCGCAGTGGATCCAGGCCCATGCCTTTGCAAGCCCTTAAAAGCCCTTAAAAAACTCTGAGGACAGAGTTCAGAAAATTTCACCCACCCCAAGAAGGAGATGTGTCTGAACTCTCAAGGATACTCTCCTTGTTAGATAAAAGTAAAAAACTATAACATGATGGATTATATGCTGAGAACAGCAGCAGCAAAGCCTTTTGCCAGCTGATTTACAGACCTAAGTCAGGTCAGAAGGCCACCTTTGAAATAAAAATAGAGTCCTAAAATGGCATTGGGTGTCCTGGGAAATCAATGAGGCCCCGAGGCTGCACTTCATTTCTCTCTAGGGAAGAGAGAAGCTGTGCTGTTTATCAATTTCAGGAAGGCTGGGACAGGCCCAGGGCAGGAATACAAGGTTGCACACACCCTTGCCCCAGGCCCCTGGTGCTGAAGGCAGTCTCTGGATTCAGATCACATCCCCAAATGAAATCCCTAGAAATAATCAAGATGACATATGGGAATAAATGAGAATGATCAAGGACTCCGGGCTGGCAGCAAGGATGAGATTGCTGAAGGTCTCCAAGTGGGGAATCTCTGTCCAGGGACCTATATATTCTGTTTCACTATACAGCTTCTCATCCATCTGGGCAGGCTGCCTCTTGTGAGAGTGACAGCCACATTCTCTCATCCCAAACCCCGTATTTAACCCCTCTTTGCACTAGAGAGTATAGATGGTAAACACAAAGTTTATGTCAATGTCTTTGGACTTATAATTGGGTCACATCCCAATAAGTGCCCACAAGACGTAAATATAACAAACTGGAGAACATGGTTTTAGTATTCCCAAACTGAGGCGATTATCTCTAAGCAGTCACTTCATATATATTGTGCATCTCTACATGTTCTCAATGCTCATACTTTCTTAGGGATGTAATTTGCACAGATTTTTCTCCCACTCTGTGACTTGCATTTAGAGCCTCTTAATAATATCTTTCATAGGTAAAATTTTTTAATTTTAATAAAGTTCAGCTCATCATTTTTTTTCTTCTTCTAGAATGCCTTTGGTGTTACATATAAACCAGCATTTAAAATTCAAGGCCACTTAGACTGTTTTCCATGTTAGCTTGCATTTTGCACTTGAATCTATATTTTATGTTACTTTGCATGGAAAAAAGTCACTTGCTAAATAAGGTCATCAGGGCTTCTTATATTTTTGTATTTAATTCATCAATTTCAGGATTTTTACCTAAGGCCAATCCAGCCTTTTTTTTTTTTTTTTTTTTTTTAAATTACCAACATCTTGGATGATGAATACCAACTAGTTATCAAAATGAACCTTTGGGTGCATTTGCAAAATAAGCTGCACGACCAGCAAGAAAGTGGCTGGCCAGGTACTATGTGGATTTGAGGGAACAGGGAGGGGAATGTGGTGAGAAGATGGAAGCTAAGATTTCCCAAGTAATTTTGCTATTTCCCAGACACTTTGCTGAATAATCTTTTCTACTGTCTTGGACCAGCCTTTTTCTTTGACTAGAGAAATGGTTCACTGGGTCAGTTTTGAACAATTTACTTCATTCCACACTTTTGCCTGTCTTATGATGGAATTTAAATAACATGTAGAGGAAATAAAACGTAGACATTTCAGTGTAGAGGAAAGCACAATGTTCTTCATGTAAATGTTTTCAGGTCTATCGGTAAATCCCAGCAATCTTCTGAGTTTTTAATTAAATTGGAAATATGTTTTCAAAATCAGTCTTGTTCTCTATCCAAGAATATATCTATTCATTAAAACACTTAAATACACACACACACACACACACACACACACACTAGAAGTTTCTTTTTACATAAGTGATACATGGTTAAAGCCAATCCTATTTTATTATATGTAAATAAAATTTAGTATGTTCCCTTTTAATTTTTTGAAGCTGATGGTTTCTGAATACTAACCTTCTCTTTGATCATTTGAAACCATTAAAAATATATATGTCAAGAGATTAATCTAAATATGCTTATAATGTCAGGTTCCAGTGTCATGTTATCTGCAAATAAATGTGATCCCAGGGACTATGCAGTAGAACATGGAGACAATAAAGAAAACTGTGATGATGGCCATTTTCTGTGATGGTTGTGACTTTTACAGGGCATATGCATTTATCTCCTGGTCATCTGTGGTGCTTTTCCTGCTGTCAGAGAATTGTCATCAGGAGATACTCTTCCCTGAAACTTCAAGTGCTTTGCCAATGTTGAACTCACAGAAGTAGAGAACACAATGGTAGTTGGTGAGGGAACTGCATGAGCCATTGATTAAAGGGCATAAATGTTCAGTTAGGCAGAAGGACAAGCTCTTTGACTACTCTGTTCTACAGCACAGTGTCTATCTGTAGCTGATAATAATAATAATGATATATTGTAATATATAATCCTAACAAATAATGATAAATTGTGATAGTTAATATATCATGAGCTTTGAAATTGCTGAGAAGTTTGCTGATAGATTTTTAAATACTCTGACCATAATATGTGAATTTGTGGGGTGACAGACATTTATTAGCTCAGTCTTTCCATAATATGACAATATCTATTAAAGTAGCTCATAAATACTATGCATGCCATAAAAGGCAAACACCTTTTTAAAAGCACGATTTCCTCTACAAAAATATTTAGGTGTTTTTCTTTAGAGTTACATCTTTGTGCTGTCTTCTACTGTTTGGTATTTTAATATTACTCAAGTTTTGTATTCTTGAGAAAAATCCCTACCTGCTGATAAGGGATGATTCTTTAATATACCACCAAATACGGTTAGTATTCTTTTTCACAGTGTAGAAACTTGGCTAATTTTCCTCTCACGAGAATCTGAAGCATTTTAAATTCTAGCTGTGCTGTTATCATGTGAGGCAGGATCTGAGACATTCTCTACTCTTCTGTGCATACCAGGCATAGAGGTGCAGGGGTGCAGGAGCACAGGGGTGCAGGGGACCTTTCTGATAACCTGAAACCATGTAACATAGGATATCATCCTGTTTTAAAACAGGGCCTTCCTAGATGGCTAGGAACTAGCAACCTTCATTGCTTCCTTCCCTGGAGTGCTGGAATTACAAGCATGTTCCCCCCACATCGGGAGGAGCCTCCTTTTTGCCCTGATTTGGATGGCAGGGATTTTAGGAATAGTTGCCACTAGCTCCACACTGGTTTCAGAAGGAAGGGCAATCTCACCACTGAGGCTCCATGAAGGAAGCTCCCTCCTGGCCCATACTGAGTAAGACAAGTAGAGAATGTCCTCAGACAGTTTAATTAAGTTGAATGACTTCCACTGTTCAGGAAAATCAACCAAACCAATTTTCTCTATTAGGAAAAATGACAATTCCGCATCCAGACAGATTGCTGAATTAATAAAAGTTCATTACAAAATCCCTCTTTTAATTAGAAGTTCCTGCAGACTAAACCACCAAATTAAGGGCTGATCTGATTGTAAAGGACAGTGAGTATCCATGAGTTCAAAGGCCAGAGCTTGCGCCAAATCTCCTGCCCTGGGAGGGG